>BPLQ01000427.1:264873-426241 GCA_021605075.1 Caerostris darwini | reverse complement strand
AAATCTTTTAAGTTTTGCAGCACTAATGATTGTATTTGAAAATTTAAATCAAATATTCTTTTAATTTACTGTACTTTTTATTGGTGATAATAAAATTGACAGTGAAACGAATTAACTTGAAAATTCTTAGGAAAAATAGGAATATATTCTTATGAAAAGAAATTTTAAGAATTCTAATTTATTCACATTCCGATTTTTTTTTTTTCTTCTAAAATAAATATAGGTTGATGAGGTTTTATTCTTTAATTTTTCCTCCAAATCGGAAAGATAGAGTAACTGTACGCGAAGCGTACCTCTGCTCTGAATCAAAACTATTAAAAAAATACGATAGAATGAGCTGTAAGGCCTTATGATTAAATGAAACAATTAAAATAAAAAGGGGGGAGAAAAGAAAAGAAACATGAATAAAAAAAGCGCTTTCATATTATACAGCGCTGCAAAATACAAAGCAGGAAATTATGTTACTCGTTAAAAAACATTGGAAAATTTATAATGTTGTACAGAAATGAATTTTTACTTCTATCACAGCGTTTTGAAAAGAGAGAAAAAAAATCATTTTATGCAATTTTGAATATTTTTTAATTTGCTATTAAATTTACATAATGCAAAATATGCATTATAATACAGCAACCTACTGAGTAATTTATCCTTACAGATTCTATTAATATAGAGGATTAATATAGACTAATTTGTAAAATGGCCATGAATTATTTTGTTTAAAACATTGTCAAATATTTTATTTCAAACATAAGACTGAATTCTTCAAACGGTATATTTCGTTAATTTCCATTGCTCTTTGCTGAAGGCTATAAGAAAAATTTTATACATTTAATTAACGTGTAAATTTTATTTGTATATTTAAAAGAGATTGATTTAATAAAAAAAATGATTTTTCTATTTTAAATAAAACTAACACATATCCTCACTGTATATTTTTTAGTGAAAAAAATATATTTGTTAAATTTAAATTTTTTCTTTTTTCTAAGTTTGATGTTTAGTGATCGTATAGTCAAAAAAAGAGAACAGAGTGAACATGATGTAGTGTCACGATGAACATTTATTTTGGTATATGATGCATTCCCAGTCTCTATCAGTTGAATAAAAACATATATCTATCAATTGAATAAATATTTTGTATTTATGAAACAATAGCAGAATATAAAAAAATAACACAAAATAAGCATGAAAAACATAATGGAAATAAATCAAACGAAAGTGTTAAAAAATTGAGTTTAAAAAAATATAATACAAAAATTAATTTAAATGTCAGTGCAAATTATGTATAGAAAGAGAATCAAATGAAAACCAAAATAAGGAAGAAAAATTTACAAAAAGGAAACAACTTAATTTTAATAAAATGCTTCAGAGAACTATTTTTTTAAAACGAAAACACATAACCACTCGGATATTTTACACTCAAATAATTACGTCATCTAATGAACTTTTTTTTGTGCGGAGGCATCTAACCAAAGCACACATCAACAACCAAACTTGACACCATAAACAACACTTGGTTCGTATTAGGGTAGTAAGCAATCGCTGCCTATCGCTGTTGGCGTTGACTGTAGTTAAGATCTATCTATATATATATCTTCGACACCCTGACCTGTCCCAAAGGTCGAGATCTCCCCATTTTAAGCAATAAAAAACTACAAATCAATAAAGTAAAATTATTAATCATTCATTGAATTAATCAAAAAAATTGCAACGAATTACACCGAACTATATCAGCAATAGACGCAAATAATATTTTTTTACTAATACTAGACGCATTGAATTGTGGGAAAGAATTGCGGGAGAGAATGAGGAATCATGGGAAAAAGTGAACAGGATTAACCGTTTCTGCAAAGTGCCTCGTCCCTTCATTACCGAGACAGTGTTGCCAGATCTGAAGATTTCCAAAAATAGCGTTAATCTAGCTTGTTTAAAAATACAATTAATCTAGCTTTCTAATAGAGGTTTCCTTACCCCACTATTTTTTACGCCACTCCCCCTTCTGATATCATCAACTACATGAAATCTACTAACATTAAAAAAGCTCCTGGTATAGACAATATTACTATCAAAATGCTCAAAAATCTCCCGACCTGCACTATATTTTTGCTAACTCATATTATTAATGCAATATTCCGCCTTGCTCACTTCCCTACTAAATGGAAAACTGCCCGCATTCTCTCCATCCTAAAACCCGGCAAAAACCCCACCAGCTACCGACCTATCTCTCTTCTTCCGATTCTCAGTAAACTCACTGAAAAAATCATCCTTAGCAAATATCTAGATATTATTTATTCTAATAATATTATGTCTCCTCATCAATTCGGCTTTGCTAAGAACCTTTCAACCACCCATCAGCTTTTACGTGTCACTGAAATCATCGCACAAGGACTCGCCACCAAATATGCCACTGGCATCATTTTCCTAGATATTGCTAAAGCCTTTGACAGGGTTTGGATAAATGGACTTATTCATAAACTCACTTACTATAACTTCCCGTCGAACCGTATTAACCTTATCTGCTCCTTTCTCTCTAATCGTAAATTTGTTGTCTGTGTCAAACATCATGATTCCTCCCTTAGACAAATGACTGCTGAAATTCCCCAAGGTTCTGTCCTTGCACCACACTTATTCACTCTTCATGAATGATATCCCTGTCTCTCCTAAAACCTCTCTCAGCCTTTACGCCGATGACACAGTCATTATTGCTCAAAACAGAAATACTACTTTCCTGGTTAAACAACTTCAATGCCACATTAACCTTCTCGAAACCTGGCTTACTAATTGGAAAATAAAACTCAATGTTACTAAAACCGAAGCTGTTTTCTTTTCGCGTAAACATTATCCCACCCAAACTGTCTCTATCTCCGGAGAGAATATCATCTGGACCAATAAAGCTAAATAACTTGGAGTTATTTTGGACAAAACGCTAACTTACAATCAACACATCCTTCAACTTCGAGAAAAATTCAATAGAGCTATTCGCATCTTCTACCCTTTAATCTGCAGAAAGTGTCATACTTCCATCCAAATAAAATTGCTGCTGTACAAAGTTTATCTTCGCCCACTCATAACCTACGCGAGTCCAGTCTGGGGATCAGCCGCCAAATCTAACATCGCCATGCTTAGCCGCCTGCAAAATAAAATACTCTGTATGCTTATAAACGCACGCTGGTTCTTCCGCAATACCGATATTCATCGCTCTTTAAATTTGCAGCTCCCTCAATTCATCACTAAACTAGCGCATAACTTTTGCACTAACATCCCAAACATCTATAACAAGCTGTTTAAAAGACTCCCAGAATATGATATAAACAATTTAATTATCTATTTTGCTTATTAACTCAAAGGGCATGAGACCACCGCTATGTTTCAACATTTTACAAAGAAGGAGCTAATGGCCGCTACGCGGCCAAGGATCTCCGTAATAATCTACAACAATAACAATAACAATAACAGATGATATAATTGATGATCAAGGTTGTAGTGATTGTAGTGTAGTGTAGTGGTGTATTCTTTTTTTTCCCCCTTTTAACTACAATTTTTTAAATTTGTGTCAACTGTTAATAGAACAGGAATTCTTACTATCCCTCTGTTTAGGTATTTGTCTTGAACGTGTTTCTTCGAGATTCTGATATTTTTGTTCCTCAATGCTTTTTGTTCTCTCTCATTCTCTTTTTTAATGAAAATATTTTATGTGTTATGAATTTGCAAGATGTTTTCTTTCTTTTTCTTTACCATGTCGCAATTGGATAATTTGAGATAAAGCAATCGATTAGAGAGCAAAAGTCGGGAGTCAAGGCAAGTTAAGTCAAGCCGCAGGTTTGCAGTTTCTACAGGAGTAGAGTGTTGTGGGCGTTGAGTGCTTTTGAAACACCAATTTCTTTTAACTGCTCTCGAGGTTTTTTCACCTTTACCAGAGGTGGTAATGATTATTATTTTTACTATACTAATCGTCCAACTTGGATACATTTCATTACTTTTTCCTTTCGCTTTTTTCCTCCTTTACGGAATTTTTTTTTTTAAATTTTTTCCCTTAATCCAGTTTCATATGTAGGACACCGTTGGTTTCCCTTGTAATTTTGGGGTTTTTTTTTTCCGTTTTTGCAACATGGCGTGTGCCAGGTCAAACATTTCTCCAATGGAGTATTCATCGGACGCAGATATTAATTTTAAATCCCGACGTAACATATTGGAAATATTACAGATAGCAGCCCAACAGGGTGCTACATCTTTTACTTTCAAATTCGAAATTCCAGGTAAAGCAATACCTCGGACCCACCCCAGGATCCTGAAGGACAATTTAGCATCAAAAGTGTCAACAATCAAATACATCGATAATATGAGACTCTCCTGCCAAGGAAAACTGGTTTTATCCACTAATCATTTACCGACTGCCACATAACTGGTTCGCATTCAAGCTATTATGGGAGTTCCCGTCGTAGCATCTTTTAATCCGGAAACAATAACCATCCGTTTCTCATTCATGATATCCCATTAGATGTAAAACTTGAACATTTGGCTATCAAATTGGAGGAAGAGAATTCTTTTTCAGTAGCTGAACTACGCCATTTCGTCAATATAAAAAAACCTTCGGTTTCTTCCCCAGTGTTGGTAACTATTATCGGCACTATTATGGCGGAATTTGTTAAAATATGGTTAACACGACAGAAAATATCTCCTTTTTTGATAAACTGCGACAGTGTAAGAATTGCTTTTCATATACTCCTCCTTCTAATTCATGTAAAAATAATCCAGCATGCGAACGATGCAGTGGCCCTCACAACTTTTCCAATTGCACTTCACAAATTCTTAAGTGTGTGCAGCGCGGAGACAACCATATTGCCACAGATTTTAAATGTCCAAAACGAAAGGCAGAGGAGAAGTTCCTAAAATTCAAATCTCTCAACAGATTATCTTTCATATAGAGGCTCTCAGAGCATACCATCCAAAAACAGAAGAAACTTAACGCATCACAACTCGAAACAGCTTCTATCAAGACTTCCGGCTTCATAACCAAAGAGGAGATATCACAAATTCTTCAGCAGCATTCTCTAGATACTCGACAATTAATTACAGAAGTTTTCCAGGCTCAGGCCGCATCCTTTCAAGAATCACTTCATCAACTATCCACCAATTTTACAGCAGCACTTAATACTATCAGTCAAACTTTAAAAAGACTTTCCTATCCTTTGACACCAACCCAATTATCGAATAACAAAGAAAAAAAGAAAACTAAACCCAAAAAATACGGGTCCGAATTTTTACAGGAACTTGATAGCTCCATCTCTCTTCATTCAGAACAACGAAATTTACAGAATGCTCTTTCTTTTCCTCAAATACATTCTGATCAGTCAGACATAAAAACATCGTAAAATTCTAAGGCTCTTTATTTTAGATATTTTTCTTTACTAATTCAATTTAATTTTCTTTTCCAATGTTCTCTCATAATTTACACATCGTTCAATGGAATGCAAGAAGCATTCGAGCCAAAAAACCATGGCTTCTAAAATTTTTCAACTCTACTCATATTTTTGTAATCCAAGAAACTTTTCTCAATAATAACGACGTTTTTCACTTACCTGTGTAAACTATTTGTTATTATAAAAAACAACAGATGGTGCCACGAACAAGAGATGTACCTCCATATAAGGCTGTTGTCTTGTACGGGGATTCCCATGCAAAAGCAAGGGCAGAAAAGGAAGGCGACGGAGTTGCTGATGGCGGGTGGTGGTTCGATTAAGTATTTTTGGTACCAATAAAATTCATATATATATATCAACTGAAAGTTGTGTCAATTAATGAGAAAAGAAAAAAAAAGATAACTGGCAAACACATTTTTCGAAAAAACAGATTGAACAACACCAGAAAGGGAGGTTTGATGATCGCAATTGATACTTCTTTTTCTTGTAATTCTATTAATTTCCTCAATCGGATAATGAAATTCAAGCAATTTCGATCCATCTCAATCGTAAATCTTTTTCATTAGTCAATATTTATTCTCCCAAAGGCGAATTCACCACAGAATGGCTAGAAGCAATCCCACACCTACTTTCCTCGGTTATTATCCTTGGAGACTTCAATATTTAACATCCTGTTCTCAGTTCATCTTCTTTTAACAACAATTCCGAAGTTCTTATAAATTGGATTCTTGACAACCATTTCACCATTCTTAATACAAGCGCTCATACTCACATTACACCTTTATCGTCCTCTCTTCTTGATTTATCCATCGCAAGTGCTGATATTTACCCTAACATTTCTTTCCGAGTATATTTAGATCCATTAGATAGCGATCATTTACGAATTCAACTGTATTTTCAAATCAGTCACCAATTTAAAATTTATAGACAAACCATTAATTGGCCTAATCTTATTCAATCTATCCAGGATCATCAACATTCCTTACCTACATTTCAAACTTATCCTGATTTACAAATTTTTCTTTCCAACCAAAACCAACCAAAAACAAATTATTTCGTATAAACCATCTCAACCTTGGTGGAATTCAAGATGCGAAAATCTCCTCCGTCACAAAAGAAATCTCTTATATAAAGCTCGAACCCAACTTTCCAGGGACCTCTGGATCGCATATAAAAAATAACTTCAGCCCCCTCTTCGTCGACTTATCTCTCAACTTAAAAGAAATTACTGGAACTCAGTTTGCGATTCTGCAGGATTGAATGGCAGAATTTACCTTCATCATTTCCGATGCTGACCAACAAGCTAATCTCTTGGCATCCCACTTCAACAAATCTTTCGTCTTTCATTTTATTCCTTTGGATTTTTCTGAAGTCACTTCATGATTATAATAATCCTTTTTCTTTCGTTGAACTTACAGATGCAATTAAATCCACTCCCAATACTTAACCGGGATATGACGGAATTCCGGCTAAATTCATCAAAATTCTTCCCGATTATTATCTTCATCAACTCCTACGCATTTTTAATAGTATTTGGATCACAGGCAACATACCGGAAGAATGCCTCACCTCTCAAGTCATTCCGATCCTCAAACCAAATAAAGATAACAGTCCTGTTGTATCTTATCGCCCAATAGCTCTATCTTCCATATTAAGTAAAATTTTCGAAAGAATCATACTCAATTCTTAGATTTCAAAAAATTTCATTTTAATCATTCCGGATTCATTCCTTTTAAAGACTGTATGTACGCTTTATCTCTTCTTCATCATAAAATTGTTGAAGCCTAGAATATGAAAAAGTTTTTTATCTTTATAAAACTTGATTTATCGTCTGCTTATGACTCCGTTTGGAGAGACGGATTAATTTATAAACTTTTACATTTAGGAATTAAAGGCACAGCAGCAAAGTGAATACACAATTTCATCAACAACAGGAATTTTATTGTCAAATGGTGAAACACTGTATCAATGAAATTGTTTTCCACACAGGGCGTGCAACAAGGTAGTGTTCTCAGCGCATTCCTTTTCACAATCTATATCCGAGACTTATTTGAAATCATCCTTAATCATACTGAATGCCTTGTTTATGCTGACGACATCTTTCTTTTCAGCAGTGACTATAAGCTAGAAACAGTTCTCTCTAATCTCCAGTTTTCGCTGCATAAAATCTCACATTGGTGTAATACTTGGAATTTCATTCTCCAACCAGAAAAAAGCGAAGCCGTAAATTTTTCAAACAAAAACAAGTTCCACATCTTCATTTACAAATTCATAACACTAATATTCCCTGGAAACAACATACTCGAATCCTTGGTCTGATTTTCTGTGCATAATCTCAATATCATGCAACATTTTTCTTTCATTGAAAAGAAATCCGTTAAAAAACTCAATGCAATTAAAGCAATTGCTGCAAACTCTTGGGGATGTCGTTCATGGCATCTTATCAAAATCGTCAACTCCACTATTTGTAGCATTCTGGAATATGGCTCTCCTATTTTTATTTCCTTTTGTTCTAGCAACCTCCAAATTCTCACCATTGTTTACAATATCGTTTTAAGTTTCGCAACGGGTCTTCCGAAATGGACTCCTATTTCAGTGTTATACAAAGAAGCCGGCCAAATCCCTCTCTTCCAAAGACAGTTCATGTTAGCAGAAAGATTTTTTCTAAAACACATCTCTTTTGATCCATCCTCACCCCTCTCCCAATTTCTCAAATTGGAGAATTATTCTCCCCGTTTGAAACATCCAATTTCTCTCCAAACCTTTTTCTCTGATCTTTTGAAAAATTTACACATCACCTCTTCCTCTCTCATTCCCAATTTTCATCCCTTTGATAAACATGATAAAATTTCTTTTCATCTCGATGATTTACTCTTTCAAACCAAACAATTCCCACACCATTTAATGAAGAATCTTTTTGAACAATATAAAGAGGAAAATTGGAAAAATAAAGTCATTTTAGCCATGGTTACATCCAAATCTCCAGCCAAACAATTTCTTGTATTAATTTTTTTCTCAAGAAAATTCATTTGGGACGATCTCAAATTACAATAGTATTTTTACAGGAGTAACTCTCGCACTGATTTGATCAATTTCCACATATGTACTCAAATCACATCATTACTTTATTTTAGATAGTCTCTTTGTTCTTCGAGCTCTCCAAAATTGTCATTTTAAATCCACAAAAGTCACCAAACTGCTAGGAAATCAAATCAAACAAAACCTAAATTCCATTTTATCTTTACAATTCATTTGGACTCCAGGTCACATTGGCATACAGGAAAATGAATAAGCGGACTCCTTAGCAAAAACCGCGTCAGAAACAATAATTTTAAATTGGATTTCTCCGGAAGACATCATCTACCATTAAAAAAAGAAAATATTTCAAACTTCAAATGAACAATGGAACAAAGGTAAATACGCACTGGATCTGTTGCATTTAAATAATATCAAACCAATTCATCGTCTTTTACTTATAAATTGAAAAGAAGTACTACTTTCAAGATTCCGCACCAAAACATATCCTTCTACAGCCAGACTCCATAGATTTGGATTAACGTCTTCTCCACAGTGCTCAAGATGCAAAAAACCTGAAACCGAAGAACACATTCTATTTCAATGTACTGAATATGAAGTACAAAGAGAAAAACTTAAACAGGCTTTTGGATATAAAGTCCTCTCCTATTCTTGGTTATTTGATATGAGCGATGAACCATATTATAAAACCGTTACACTAATTAATTTTCTACGAAAAATTGCGTAGTTTTTTTTTTTTTCATTGCGACAGTATGAGTATACTAACCTTACTGTATTATTTCGTGACTGAAGTACTGCACGACACCTCATTTCGAACCCTTCCATTTCATAATATTGGAATCAGTTGAAGTTCACTGATTAATTGAAAATCTGTTTTACTTCGTAAATCGTAATCTGTTTTCTGTTCGTTAATCTGTTTTCATTTCTTAATTCTTTTCCTCTGATTTCTTCTCGAAAGTAATTGGATAAATTGAGATAAAGCAGCTAACGCGAGCATAAATCTCAAAATCACGTCAAGTCAAGTCAAGTCGCATGTGTGTGATTTGTTTATATTTAGTCGGACGGTTTTGTACATGAGAGAAGAGTGTAAGCATCAGCGAGCACAAATCTCAAAATTACAAGACAATACAAGAAGAGTGCAAATAAAAAAAATTGATGCTTCTGATTTAAAATTTCCTATTAATAGATTTTTAGAAATAATATAATTCGATTTTTGTTTTATATTTGCATAATTATTAATCTCGAATATGGGAAAGACTAGCAAAGGTTTGTAATTTATTTTTTAACTTCGAAAAATATGTCTTTTTTTGTGTCAGGTGAATAATGATTCTGATTTTCAATAACCAATTTTAATATCTAGATTGGAAGAAAGGAAAAAAGAAATTTGGGAAAAGGGGATTTGAAGAAGAATATGCCGAGGAAGAGACTGAAGCCGGTATTGTACTTTATATTTCAATTATTCTGTTTGATAAATTTTTTTTTCATCTGTTATGAAATGTTTTATTAAATCTAAAGACTTTTACTTATACGTGATCACATTTCTTTTATTTCCATTTTCAGACAAATTATTCCTTAAAAATTTTTTTTTTTTTTTTAAATTTTATGTTTTTTATAGACATTATTCCTGCTGCAGCAAGTCAACAGATTGATACGGGGTCACAAGAAGATGAATTTGGAGCTAAAGATTATAGAAAACTTATGGAACTGCGACTTGATCATGACTCGCGTCCTCTTTGGGTTGTAAGTGCATTTGGTTTCTAATGTTTAGCTGACAGTAAATTTGCTATATAAAAAATTTACCAATATTATTCTAACCAAAATTTCTTGAACATTGCACAATTCACTATTTTTAGACACCAACTTTCTGCTAAATAAAATGAGATCATCATATTGCTGATTTGTTTGCAGTATTTTAGAAAACAATTTAATGTTTAAAAGTATATGAAAATATTGAAGATTGATATAAGGATTTGCTTAACATTAAAAAAAAATTCCGAACATTTGAAAAACATTTGAACATTTTACATATTAAGTTTATCTGAAGCTTTTGTAAAATATTTTTTAATTTTTATATCTTTAATAGCCCTTTTACGTATGGATAGTTTTGCCATAAATATAAATTGATTCATCTGATTGGCAAGTTTGTTATAATGTATATTACAAAGCATAATAACAATGTAATTGTGTATTTCAGTTCTTCTTATCATTGCAATATATTTCAAATCATTTTTGTAAAAAATTTTCTTGTGCTTCCAATGTATATTAAAGATTAAATTTATCATTAATAGAAGTGTTACAAATTAATCTAAGCGTTTAATAAAATGTATTTGTGTGAATGTACATAAAACGCCATTGTTAATAATAATTATAGTATTGTTTATAATAATATTTTATTACAAAATCATTATATTTATTAAAATTATTGTATGGAAATACATTTAATATGGAATTTGTTAAATTAAATAGATTAAAAGTTACTTTCATTTGTTCATTTTCAGGCACCAGATGGACATATTTTTCTGGAAGCATTTTCTCCAGTGTATAAACATGCACATGATTTTCTCATTGCTATTTCAGAAGTAAGTTTCTATACTTTTATTTGACTCTAGCAGATCTGACAATGCTAAATTGCAGTGTATATATATATATATATATATATATAAATAAATTAAATAAATAAATTTGAAGTTTTTATATCAATTCATTTATTTAAGTAAAATGGCATGAATTGATTTTTCATGTGATAGTTCATTTTTTCTTCCTTTCTGTTTCAATGATCGTTTGTTTTTGTTAATTTCCTTTCTTCTTCAGTTTGTTAACTCATTTTATTGCACATAGAAATGAATTTTGTAATATTTTGTTCATTGTTTTTTTTATGCTATGTCTTGGTACAAAATGCCATTTTTTTTAACAGCAGTCGAAAGGGGGGGGGGGGTTTTTCAATCTTCAATTAACAATATAATGACAATAGTGTTATTTAACATATTTTGTCCAAATTACTCTCTAAACATTCTTAGCACTAAGAACAAACAATGTAATTTTCATCAAAATCAGTCAAGCAGTTTTTGAGTATATAGGGCTCATACTTAAGAACATTGTCTTTTATTTACAGAGATTTATCACTCTTAACTTAAATTAACTAGATTAACTATTCTATTATATGGAAAAATGCAATATTTATTTAAATTTACAGTTAATTTTACAGTTATTAAAATGCTTTTTTATAAGAAATGTATCAATTATTGGTTTTCATAGAAATGAAAGGGTTTAAAATTCTTATTGACACAAAACTTTTAATAAGAAAGAAAATTTAATTGAATTAAATTAAGAAAGGATATTTAATGAAGGCAATTATTTTTTAATAAATTTCATTGAATTACATTATGTTAATAATTGTTTAACAAAATAAAATGATAATGGCATTGCATAAGTTGTATATTATTATGCAAATAATATTGCATAGCAGAGAAGCAATAATATTTTTGTTGTGGCTAGCAATTAAGTTCTTGTTAATATGCGTACATCTAGAATCATTAGGTACAGAAAAATAACTTATTAATAAATCCCATGTATAATTTAATTTTTTAAATTTTATAAGCCTTACATATACCAATAAATATTTAATAACAAATTCCAATTAAATATTTTCTAAGAGTTTATTTCATAAATATTAATAATTTATAGGGCTTTTTAAATTGCTTATATTTAGACTTTTAATTCTTAATTTCATTCATCTTTGTTATCTTCTTACTTTCAAATAATTTTTATGGAATTTTTTTTTTTATTTGAAGTTCAAATGAGATTTGTAAGTTTTTTTTTTATTAGCAGATCTACTTAAATTGAAGGAAACTAAAAATATTATAAAGTTACTATAATTTTAAAATTATCTATAAACAGCCTACTCAAAATTTTATTTATTACTTTTGTAGCCAGTGTGTCGACCTGAACATATTCATGAATATCGTTTAACAGCATATTCATTATATGCTGCTGTTTCTGTTGGCTTGCAAACAGATGACATAATTGAATATTTAAGAAGACTCAGTAAAACCAGTATTCCAGATGGCATTGTTGAATTCATTAAGGTATTTATTTTTTTTTAACATCTTTATGCATATATTTATATTGTTTTAGTTAATTTTATCTATTGTTTATTTTTGTTACATTCTTATATTGCTTAATTTACTTTAAAATACATTTTCCAGCTGTGTACAGTAAGTTATGGCAAAATCAAACTTGTATTGAAGCATAACAGATACTTTATTGAAAGTCCTTTCCCTGTAAGTAAAATTGTAAATATTTTTATGTAATATAAAGTTAAGCTTTTTTTCTGAATAATTTGATACTTATGATTAAATTAACTATACTGTGTTATGAATTTGTATTATAAATTAAAAATATTCTTAATTAACAAAATTAGCAGGAATCTCAATAATTTAATACTTTTTTCAACATTTATAAACATATTGGTCTTATAGATTTTAAATAACATCATTTAGTTATTAATAAATTTAACATCCGATGAATAATGATTATTAAATCATAGATTAATTTAGTTTTGTTGTGATAGATATTTTCCATGTATATTTAGTTTATTTGTTAAAGAAACCAATATAATATTGATATATTTGATTATAATTAATATTAGTAATATCTATAATATATATAAATACAGGGGATTATCAAAATAATGAAAACACCTGTAAATAAAAGTGACATTTTCGAATGCTCTTCGTAAGTGTTAAAAGATAATAATAGCTACCAGTTTTTTTAAAAATAGAAATGTATATATTCTGGTAGTATGTGGTAGCTTTACTGAAGTTCTGTAAATCTTGGATTTATTTCAAATGCGTCAAATGTCAGACCTTTCAGATTTTCAAAGAGGCCAAATTGTAGGAATCTGTCCAGCTGGAGCTAGTGTTACTGAAACATCCCAATTTTTAGGCGTTTCTAGAGGTACAATGTCTAAAGTCATGACAGCATGGAAAGGCAAGCTCGGCAAAGCAAAAGAGTGGATGGAAAGAGCAGCTCAGTAAAAGGGACCGACAGGTATTAAAGAGTATTGGGAGGCCTTAAAAGTGAATAACTGCAGCAAAGGTGACTGCAGAGCTCAATCAGCATCTGGATTCTCCAGTGTCAATCATTGCAGTTAGAATGCACCTTCATAAACAAGACATTTACGGCAGAGCAGCAATTCCCAAACCACTTGTAACAGATGTTAATGCCAAATGTCGTCTACAGTCGTGCCACACTCACAAAACCTGATCGATTGATAAGTGGAAGAAAGTAATATGGTCTGACGAATAGTCTTTCACATCTTTCCCTACAACAGGACGGGTGTATGTTTAGAGGACACCTGCACAAACGTATGATCGTGATTGACTCCTTCCAATTGTCAAGCATGGAGGTGTATCTGTCATGATATGAGCGTCGTGTGGTGGTTTAGCCCTGAAAGGAAGGATCACTGGAGTGAAGTGTAGAGAAATTTTAGCTGACCAGGTCCATCCTATGATGCAAACTTTGTTTCCTGCAGGAGATGGAATTTTCCAGGATGATAATGCACCCATCCATGCAGCAGGACTTGTCCAATCATGGTTTGATGAACACTAGGAAGAAGATAAACATCTACATAGGCCTGCACTGTCTCCTGACCTCAATATCATTGAACCTTTATGGTCTGTATGCATTCAATACGGAATCGATATCCCCCACCTGCATCTCTCCCAGAACTTTCACAATATCTCCATGAAGAATGGTACAATATTCCTCTAAACACTATTGAGCACTTGTATGAATCGATTCCTAGGCAAATCCAAGCTGTTTTACATGCCAAAGGTGGTCCTACACCATACTAATAAAGGATTCTTTATAAATCTATGGTGTTTCCATTATTTTGATAACCCCCTGTATATATATAATGAAGTAGCACCATTTAAATTTAAAAAATGGTTAAATACAAAAGAGCATAAAAATTTTATTAGCTTCAAATGTGTAAAAGAAAAATATATGTTTGAAAAATTATAATTATTATTGAATTCGGATTTTTTTTTTTTTTAAAGGAAGTTTTACAAAAACTACTTAAAGATCCTGTAATTCAAGAATGTCGATTGAAACGAGATGCTGATGATGTTGGCTTGATTACAGGGAGTGATCCTACAAAAAATGCATTACAGGTATTTTTTTTCAGAAAATTTTAGCTTTAGCAAATTTTTATCATGTATTAAAAATGATAGTAATTAAAATAACCAATTTTATAGTGATATAATTGTTTTTAATTTTTATGATTTTTATGATTTTGTATTGGAATTTAAGTTAATTGAAACATTTATCTGAAGCAATAAAATATATCAATTAAAATTTCTGGGCATTTTACTTTCTAGTTGTAACCAATAGTACAGTTTATTATATATTGTATTTTGTTGTGTATTGTATAATTTTTATCACTAAATAAAATGAGGACTTTAAATGTGGATATATATTTTTAATTCAGTTTTCTAGAGCATTTACATTCATGAAACATTTTTATATAAAATATTTACTCATAATTATTTTATTTTACTTTCAGTAATTGTAAATCAGTGAAACTGATTTTCAAATTTTTGACCACAAAATTGTTCAATTCATTCTTTTGAAAATATAAGCATTTTGTCATACATTTGACATAATAGTAATAATATGTTAATTATTATTTTACTTTATTTTGGAACATATCATTAGTATAAAATGTTAATTACTTTAAAAGATAAATAATGGTGCTAGCACCAGTGCTGAAAATGCTTCTGAGAAAGCCGAGGCTGTTCCGGATGACATATTCAATTTCTATGAAAAATTGGAACGTGAGGATGAGGAGAAAGAAGATACACAAACTGTCGCTGTTGAAATAAATCAGGAGAAAATTGAAGTTCTTCAAAAAAGGTTAGCTGTAAATTTTTAGTTAATTGCAATTCAGTACATTTTTTTAAGATAATCACTTAAAAAAAATTCAGTAATTAACTAAAAAATAAAAATTATCAATGTTAAAAAACATGTTTTATAGAAATGAATTGAGATTTGTTGAATGCAATTTTATCTTGTTCACAAATTTTTAATTAATCATAGCATTAAAGTATTTTTAAAATATAATTCAATTTAAATAAAAAATTTAATAATTTACTCAAAAGTACTTTAACTTATTTCCAAATATTAGATGTGTTAAATGAAATGATTATATTTTTGAGCTTCAAATGCTTCAATATTGTATTAAACAAATCAATTCAATTTTGTTATAATTTTCAACCAAAAGTTATGAATTTAATTTCATTGAATAAAGAAAGCTAATTAAATGTTTTATGGAGTTTTGAGCTATTCTGTCTATTTTCTCCATTTTAATTTATAATTTTAGTTCTTTATTACATTAGTAATTTTTTTATATTTAATACATTTTTTTTTGTTTACTTCACTTTTCTTTTTCTTTTTTTTTAAAGGTGTATAGAATTGGAATATCCTTTACTTGCAGAATATGATTTTAAAAATGATACTGTAAATCCTGACATAAAGTAAGCATTTTATTTATAATTTATATTAGTGTCGTGTTAATTCAGTGTTGAAATAAATGTTTAGGAATATAATAAACTTAAATACATTTTTTATCTTGTGTGAATATGATGTTATCCTAGTATGATGATTGCAGGATCCACTATAATATACAACAACTGAAATAGAATAAAATATGTTAGTGACACCAAATAAAATAACAGTATCAAATATTGTGCATTATTTAATTTTGAGTTATATTTTTCTACTATGAGGGGCGTGCCCTTTAACTCTAGAATTCTTTATTTTAATCAAGAATGATTTTTGGTTCTTTGAAATTGATTCATAGAATTTAAAACTTTTATTGAGTTTCTTAATATATTTTTAAGAAAAAGAAGCCTTCTAAAATGGAAATAATACACAAAAAAGTATTTTATGCGATAAAAAATATGTAGTAAAAAGATTTGAATAATTGTTATATTTATATATTTTTATGGAAATTTTGGAGAATTTACCAAACATTGCTACTTAAAATAACATAGGTTTAACAGAGTTATTTATAAAAAGGAATGCTTATATGTTAAAGATGAGAGCTTATGGGGGCAATAATAGCTATATTTTAACCTAATTGCATTATTGGAAATTGAGATTTTTATAATATAATGATTGATGGTTACTGTAGAATTTGAAAAATATATAGTGAAAAATCGATGTTGATTTTAGCTTTTCAGAATCAGTTATAAACATCAATTCATGATCTGTATTCCCTATAAACTACAATGACAAATATAAGCCGAGAGTTCATTTTTTTCCCTCAAAAATATTTTTTACAAAGTTCAAAACATGTAAAAGTCGAAATGAAAAAATACTACTGTACCATTTATTATTTATGGTATTGCATTATTATTTGTGTATCTTTTGATACTTTTCTGTTAGCTAGTTACTGAATATTTATAGCAATTAAATAGCAATATAAACAATTTCAAACATAAAACGATTCATTATAATGAGATGAGTAACTTGTTTAATTTAAAATTACTATTTAAATAAATTTAAAAATATAAACGTGCTTTGTTTAGCAATATTTGGCAATTTATCATTTGTGTTTATCTAACAAAAAAGTAGCTACATTTTTGCAGATTAGCAGATCCTTATATAAGACAACCTCCATACTTGATCTTTTAAGAATTTCTAAAACTTCTTGACTTATACATAGAAATATGATATATATATATTATATATTTTGTTTTAAATAATAAACACTGCTTGCAACATTTGATATTGTAAAAATAGATTGTTCAGAAATCTGCGCTTCAATTTTATTATTTATTTAAGAATTTCGTCCAGCATATGGTACATATGAATTTTCTCTTAATAGCATGGATTTAAGGCCAATGGCAATTTTAAGACCTTATCAAGAAAAAAGTTTAAGAAAAATGTTTGGAAATGGTAGAGCCAGATCAGGAATTATTGTTTTACCATGTGGTATGTATTTTATGTATTTTGAAACATGTTTTTGAGAGTTAATTTTTCTGTTGTATTATAGAAGTTTGCACTAAAGAATAGTTTTCTTATCTAATTGGAACATTTCTTCCATTAAATGTGATTAAAAATATTTTTAAATATATACAGTAAAATTAATAAATAAAATAATGCTGAAGGATAAATTATAAATTTCTGTCAAATATTTATTGAATTTTAAGACTTTGCTACATATTATGTCTTCTATTATATATTATAAAAATATATGTATTTAATTTTATTTTTTAAGATATGAAAGAAAATAGTAATCAGAATATTTATTTGAAATTATTTTTAATTTGTAGTTATTAGAAAGATTAATGTTAGAAATTACAAAGAATATGTGAACTAATTTGTCACAGGAAAAATTAATATGGCAAAAAAAAGTTTAATTTAATGATTTTTTAATTGATTTATTTTATTATGATTTAATTTTCAATATTACTTTTGCCTTAAATTTTTTTTTCTCTCTATTTCACATTTTTATATATTATATAATTTTTTTAATTAGGTGCTGGAAAATCTTTAGTTGGTGTAACTGCATGTTGCACTGTAAGAAAACGTTGTCTAGTTTTATGCAATTCGGGCGTGTCTGTTGAACAGTGGAAAACTCAAGTAAAATTAAAAATAAGTTTTTTATTAATAATATATTTATACAAATTTTTGTTTCAATTTTAATATTGTAATCCTTATTTAAATAGTTTAAAATGTGGTCAACTGCCGATGATAGTATGATCTGCCGTTTCACTTCAGATGCCAAAGACAAGCCCATGGGTACGATTAAACCATTCAAGTTTTTTTTTTTTTTTTTATTTATTTATTTATTAATTTTGATTCTTGACAAATAGTGCATGGCAATTTATTGATTATTATTTTTTTCTTATGTTAATCTTTTGTATAATTCAAATGTTGAAAATCCAAAATACATTATGTTGATCCTTAATTTACATACACATTACTTATCAGATATACGTATTATTAAAAAAAAAATTTTTTTTAAGAGTAATACATTCAGATATTAAAAGTAATTGAAAATACTGAATCCGCATCGTACAATTTACTCTTATTAAATTAATAAATTATTTTTGAAGAGTTAATCTTCTTCTAACTTTTATGTTTAAAATTTTAGAAAATAATAATAAAAATATATGCTTGCCTATTTATGCAGTATAGTTAATTTTATGTTTATAGCTCATTTTATATAATAATCTTATTGTATCAAAATTTACAATAAATGTTCTTGGAAAACAAAAAAAAAAGGGGGTCTTTTTTTAAGGTATTTTAATTTCCAAATATGTAGAAGTTGTTATTATTATTATTATTATTATTAATGTAGTTAAAGTTAAAAGTTTTTATATTTTAAATTACTTAATTTAGGTTGTGGCATTTGTGTTACCACTTATTCCATGATTACTCATACTCAAAAGAGGTCTTGGGAAGCTGATCAAGTGATGAATTGGTTGAAAGAGCAAGAATGGGGGCTTATGTTACTTGATGGTAAAATTAAAATTTTGTTAAAAATATTTTTTATCATTCATTTTTATTAACACTTTGAAATTAAGTATTAATGTCTTAATAATTCTGTATGATAAAATTAGTGAAATATTCTTATAGCAATAAGTGTTGCTGTTAGAATTGATTTTACTTTGTATTAAAAAAAAAAAAACTTTTAGCATAGTCAAATAAATTATGTAGTTGGGTTCAGTTATAATGAACACATTTTATTTTTTCCCAGCAATTGCAGGGTGTTTTAAGTTTTTAATGATATCCAGATTACTATTTTTTAGGAGAAGTGATCATGAGTTTGATTTCTACTTTTATATAAATAGCATAGTACATTTAATAGACTGATATTCTTGATGATAGCAGGGCATATTATCAAGAATATCAAATTGTCTATTTTTTTTCTTGGTTCATTTTGTATTTAATGTAAAATGAGAAAATTCCTTAACCCTAGTTAGGCATTATATTTCCATATAGGCTATGTTAGATGTACAGATAAAACATTTATTATTTCAGAAAATTATTAGCTCTATCCCTTTTTTGTTTTGTTTTATTATAAATTTTCTATTTTATTGAATAAAATATGTATCCTTTCATCCTCAGAGGTACATACCATACCTGCTAAGATGTTCCGAAGAGTTTTGACTATTGTTCAAGCTCATTGTAAATTAGGACTTACTGCAACGCTAGTGAGAGAGGATGATAAAATCCAGGACTTGAATTTTTTGATTGGTCCAAAATTATATGAAGCTAATTGGTTAGAGCTCCAAAATGGCGGTTATATTGCAAAGGTGCAATGTGCAGAGGTCAGTTATTAAATTTGCATTAATATATTATGCATCACTTACTCGTACACATTTCTAATTTTTAAATTATAAAATTTTTATATAGCAGTTATGATTTATAATATTTGTTATTTTTTCTCTTACCTTTTTTTTTTTTTTAACTCTTGCTATGGAATGGAAAGAAAAGAAATCTTAAAGTAAATTAGCATTGTAATAAAACTACAAATTTAATTTTTATTATGTTCAACTCTCAAGATATATTTACAATCTTTTAACATGTACATCTTTAAAATATTTTGTTGAGAGTCAGTAAATAGTTTGTCTAACAAAAAATAAAAATAAAAACCATCCTTGTTAATTAATTTAAATGAAATAAAAGCGGATTTTTAAAAAATATGTTTGGCACATTATAAACTAATCCTGGTTCTAATGTGTAGGCATAATTTTAGGCCCAAAAAATAAAAGATATTGCATAATCCATTGGTGATTCACTACTATTTTGTAACGAATCATACACTCATCTTGGTTCTATTTTATAACCATAGTATAAAAAAAATAAGGAAATTGGTTTTTAGTTGCATAAAGCTTTTTAATGTCATATATAAAAAAATTTATAATTTTAAGATAGTGAAAACTAGAAAGAACTATGATGGAAAAAAAAAGTTTATATTTTACTGATAATTTCTAATCTTGATATTTGCTAGAGATGTAAATATTGATCAGTGTTACAGTTAATTATTAATTTAGCTTTCTACATAGCTATTTTAATTCTTATTGATAATTAAATTTTATGCTCTTTTCATCCACTTGTATATATCAATGTAAGATGTACATCACATTTTAATTTTGCTACTTTTACACATGTTATTTTTGTAAAAAGCCAGTTCTCTATAATCTACATATATTATAAGACTGTTTAACGTAAAGTCGTTTTTTTCTTTTCTTTCTTATTTTTTAAAAGTTTTTTTTTAGGTAGTTGTTTTATAGAATTAATTGTATAGAACTTTCAAGAGAAAATGTCTCAATTGTATGTAGCAGCCTATAATCTGCACAAAATTAAAAAATCTTTTAGCATACCATTTGCTGATTATTGACAGAAAATTGCTATACTTACTAAATCAAATGCAAGAATAAATATTTTCAATAAGCAATATCAATTTTCCACTTTATAGCTTTTTCAATTATTATAATTTTCTTTTTTTTATTTTAACATGTGACATATTATTAGAGTGTTTTGTCATTTTACAGGTGTGGTGCCCTATGACTCCAGAATTCTATCGTGAATATCTCATTGCTAGAGCAGCCAAGAAATTGGTACATGTCTTGCATTTCTTTTAGCATATGAATTTGCTAATGAAAGTATTCATTGATATTTTAATCTATAATTATTTTATTAAAACATTTTTTTTTAATATTAAATAAAAAAATAAATTTTATTTTATATATTTAAATGTACAATCTTCAGTATTTAGGTTTTGAATACTTGTTTGTAATTTGAAATTTGTTTTTAGCTATATATTAGCAATTTTATTAGTTATCTAAATAATCTTAATATTACATTACATTACGTACATTATCTTAAAATTTCTCCCATTTTACAATTTTAGCTTCTCTTTGTTATGAATCCTAATAAATTCAGAGCTTGCCAGTTTCTTATAAGGTATCATGAAGTAAGAAGTGATAAAGTTATTGTCTTCTCAGACAACGTTTTTGCTTTAAAGCATTATGCCATTAAAATGAACAGGTAACTATAATTTAATATTTTATTTTGAAAAATAAATATTAATTTTGACTTCATTTTGAAAACAATCTGATTTCATTTGATAACATTTACAATATTACATTTATCAATGAATATTTCTTTGAGATTATTAAATATGTTTTACATATAATATATTTCGTTTAATAGACCTTATATCTATGGCCCTACATCTCAAGCTGAAAGAATGCAAATTCTACAGAATTTCAAATACAATCCAAAAGTCAACACTATTTTTGTATCTAAAGTTGCAGATACTTCATTTGATTTACCTGAAGCCAATGTCTTAATTCAAATATCCAGCCATGGTGGCTCGAGAAGGCAGGAAGCTCAAAGACTTGGAAGAATTTTACGTGCTAAAAAAGGTTCATTTATAACAATTTCATTTAATTTATGTTTATATTTTAGTAATTATAATCCATTATTGGATATTATCCATTTATATAAGCAATTAAAACATCTTGTCTTTGAAATACTTCAGAATAATCATTTTATTTTTGTATTATTACTTTCTTGATATTATTACTGTATTATTAAAATTTTTGTATTATTGTTTTGTGAATATATGTTACCCAAAACATTAAATTAATATCAAAAATTTAACTTAAAATTTTTAATGCAATGTAGGCATAAGATTAGTAAAGGTATGTAGTATAGGCATAAACAGTATCATTATCTTAACTTATATTTAAAAACAAATGATAATTATGTAATTTTACTTTATATTTGTTTTTAGTTGTTATATCATAAATGAACAATATAATATATTAACTTCTACACAATTATTAAACGAAATTTGTCAATTATATGAAGCAGTAAAAGGAAAGGTACTTCAAGAAAGAATTTTGGATTTAGCTTCTATGAAAAATCCTAAAATGTTCTATTTGCCTTCTCTTTTTTTCATATAATTTGCAAGTTTAATACTTGCATTTTATATATTAATTATTTTTCAGAATATGTTAACATGTTTTCATCTTGGAAAAAAAAAAAGATAGTTTAATACTACGTAAATTTTATTTTATTAATATATTATAATGTTTGTTAGTTATGCTGTCCTCATCTCATGTAATAGCTTATTATTTTTTCTAATCTTTTAGTTTTGTTGTATGTAAATTTTTTTTGTTTAAAACTTTTTTGAAGAGTATTTTTTTATTAACCAACTTGCTATTATTTAACAGACTTATTTTAGGTCCACAAGTCAATTATATACTTAAAAAATTTTTCGTAACATCATAAATTCTGAAACGAGAAGTAAATTATTTTTAAATGGTGATTAAATATGATATGAATTACTTGAAATTTAATAGAAAATTATTTTATCCTTATGAAATTTTATACTGTGTTTAGGAAAATTTTTTCTTTTTTAATATGTGTAATCTTCTTTCTGACATTATTTTTGAATATTTACAAAATCAAACGATTTATTACCATAATGAATAACATTATTTAATTTCTTTAAAAGCATTGCTGAATATTTAAATGAAAAACTATGTGATTAAATTAATTTATTTTTAAGGTGCTTTTACTGAGGAATATAATGCTTTCTTCTACACTTTGGTATCACAAGATACAATGGAAATGCATTATTCTCGGAAACGACAGAGATTTTTAGTAAATCAAGGATACAGTTATAAAGTTATTACAAAATTGATGGGCATGGATGAGGTAAGACTTTTTATTAAACAAATTACATAATTTATTGCACTAAAAATTAATATTTTTGTTATAATGTAAAATCTCTATACAATTTTAATATTTGTGTTGTATCAAGGTTTTATTTAAATTAAGCAATATAAACTTCAAAGAATATAAATAATTCTATACTTAATTCTGTAATTAAGTATAATAATTATAGTACTAGTTTTAACAATTTATAATTCACTAGAGCAAATTATTTTATGCTTATATATTGATTATGAATAAAGTTGTAGATAATTGTATGTCACTTTAATCTTCAGCAAACAGACTTGCTGTATAAAACAAGAGATGAACAGACTCAATTACTACAACAAGTTTTGGCTGCTAATGATGCAGATGCTGAAGATGAAAAAATTCCTGCTGAATTTTCTGGTGGTAAACAACAAGTAAGTAAATACATGCTAATATTTAATACAGAACATTTAATCTTTGGTTAATATAATTTTTATTTCTTGTAATTAATAAATATTTTGGAAATTTTAATAACACAGAAATACAATTTAAGAAAAAATTGTTATTTATAGGTGTCTCGTCGTGTTGGCAGCATGAGTTCTCTATCTGGTGCAGATGATGCTGTATATATGGAATACAAGCTAAAGAGAGAGAAGCATCCGTTGTTTAAACGATTTAGAAAATGAGCATTTCTGTGTAAATTTGTAAATAAAGAAATTTTTGTATTTAAATAGAATTTTATGTATGCATATTGAAATATTTAAAATAATGCAGTTTTATAAATAAAAAGGTTGCAAATTCATAATAAATCTTAATGTCTAAATTTACACAGGAAGATTTGTAGTGATTATCTTATTAAAAATGCATTTTATATTATCTAAACCTGATTTATTATGTTGATACAGGTTGACCACTCAACCTGGGGTACCAGGAAAATTCAGGGAATTTTTATTTTTGATGGAAACTGGATAATTATTTTTGAAAAAAACAAAAATTAAAAAATTACATTTTGAAATGAAAAATTCCAGAGCCAAACTGAAGAAAACTTGCCAAATTCTAAAAATCCAGTGTTGTAACCACACACACTTAAAAAATATATTTATGCTTAAAAAATGTATAATCAGGCACCAGGGTATTGCATGCAGAATCTAAACTCACGGAAGACAGCCATGCCATTTGGCTTATCCTAGGGTAATATTTTTTAAAATACTAGGATCCGAAATTTCTCGCTAAATTTTGGGATTTATTTTTTCATTGTATTCTATATTATAGGTAAAATAAGATTAGCATGAGTCATTCCAGTTATAATAATCTTCTAAATACATTTTAATTCATAAACCTTCTAGATGCTTTTTAATTTTTCTATTATTTAAGTTTTCTTTCGATTCTAGATATATTGAAAAATGTCTAAACTTAGCTTATGTCTTAAAATAGTTTTGAAAACTCAAAAAAATTTGACTGTGGGTTTTTTTCCCCATCATTTGACAATTATTTTTAATGAAGTTTCTTTTTCTGTTAAAAATAGCGATGAGATTCTTCACCTTTTTTCATTCGTCCAAATAGTTTGGTTTTATTTTTACTAAAAGAAATCTCAAAACTGCAATCTTTTGGTTGGTTGGTATCCCTGTCCCCATCTTGATTTATTCTGAAAGTGTAAATAAATTGATCCTCATACTTCTTTAGTTCTGATTGCAATGCAGGAAAAGAAATTTTTTCGACGGTTGGTGTGCTGAACGGGATTCATGCTCAGAAATTGAATTTTCCTGGCGGAATCGCACGAATGCTGATTTATTTAAAAGGTAATACAAACCACATGAGCACATTTTTATGTAAATTTTTTATTTTATGGATGTATTAAATTAATATCCATATTGTTCAAATAAGATAATTAAATTCTTTAAGAACTTTTTTTGAACGGTGCTCTGTTATTCTCTTGATGTGATTGTAAATATTAGCATGTGTAATTTACTAAAAATTGCATATTTTGTAAAAATAAATAAATAAAAACAGATCGAATTTGAAAATTTATAAGAAAAATGTGTTAGTTCAAAAAGCTAAATTGTGTTTGCAGTGTAATTATGTATTAATTTCATTTTATGTAGAGATATAATATTTTGCAACTATTTTTATAGTAATTATGCATGATTTTAAAACTAGTCATATCTATTACAAATTTTAAATAGATTAAAGATTTGTTATAGCCGAAAAAATTACTGTTAATTGGTAATTTTTAAATTTTTTAGGCTTAAAAGATTGATTTATAATGCGCCCCCCCCTCCCCAAAAGCATAGATTTAAGTTCCTGACTATTGTCATTGGCTACAAGTTAAAACTGATAATTTTTTTTGGTACTTATTGCAATACTATGTACTGTTTAAGCAATATGGGTAAGCAAGCCCTCATCAGCTATATAAAAGAGAAGGGGAAAAAAAATCCCATCAAAAAGCCATTATAAGCAAAAATAAACAAAGTGTTTTATTAAAATAAAATCCTTCAAAACTACCTACTACTTCAAAAGATAAAATTCAACCATTACAGAGATTCTATGGATTTTGGCACTGTGCAACAGTACATTCATCATTTAGATCACGTTCAAGAACTATATCACTTTTAAAAATCATGTTTCCAGACAGTGATATTGCTAAAAGGATGACTTTGCAACTAACAAAAATTGTTTATTTCAACATTTATGGACTTGCTTCATATTTTTTTAAACCAGTTTCATGAAGAATATAACAATTGTCAATATTTAGTAATAGGATTTGATGAATCACTAAACAAAATTTCACGAAAGCAACAGATGGATATAATGATTAGATTCTGTAATGATAAAAATAAAATAGTTACAAAATATTTGGAATCTGTATTTTTACAGCATTCTTGTGCTAAAGATTTCCTAGAAAATGTCAAGGAATTCAATTGTGATGACCTGGATGCAATATCTCTAGCGACGCTATTTTATTGATTTATTACCTTAGCATATAGTCTCATTTTTGTGCATTTCTGTTAGCATCTCTATTGATCATGAAAAAAAACAAAAAAAACACATATCTATGGATGGGTCCAATGTTAACTTAAATTTTTCAAAAGATTAAAAAGAATTGTCCACAGGTAATTAAATTAACTAAGCATTTCACAGGTTGCAAAAAAATACCCCTAAAAAATTTTGAGCTGTTTGATGGCTTAAAAACTCGACGACTGTAGCTGAAAGAGCTTTGGAAGTTCTACAGCACATTATTGAGTTTGTCGAGTCATCTCCTGAAGATAATAAAAAGTGCTGTATTAATTCTAAGAATTTTCTTCTAATTACAAAGTATTAATTCCTAAGAATTCTGCATTAAAAATAAACTCTAGTTTAAAAATAGCCCTTTTTTTAAAATTTCTATCTTCAACAGTTGATTTTCAAAGTGACATTCTTATAGGCCCTTTTCTACATTCACTTTTAATGTCCTTATTGCAGAGAATTATGCAAAAGTTTATCAAACCTAACGTTTTGGAAGACAAGGGCTCCAATTTACAGAAGATTGATGTAACGGAGAAAATTTAAATTTGTTGCCCTACAAAAGTGTAAATTTAAGGTTTGCTGTCAAAGATCGATTAAAAGAGAATATAAATATGCGGAAGTAAATTTATTTTGCAAAGATTGTGCGTGTGCATTTAAAATATTAGAACGCTCTCCTTTAATTTTCCCGTTAACCAAAGGGATATCATGCCTGGACCCAGCAGTTGCATGCAACATCCAAGTAGCTGTTACACAATTATACCTGTGTATTCAAATTTTAATATCAAGCAATTGGATATCTAGCATTAAAGAGGATAAGATAGATAAAAAGTACAGACAAGTTTGTGATACTCCTTTAGTGCAAGCCAGTATGTTTGCTTATTGCACCATGCATTCTGCCTCATAAAATTTCACTAATGATGGGGTTAAGGCTGTAGAAATTGTGGTTAAAACACTGATTTGCAAGAATCTACAAAAACTGGAATGATGATATTGTAAAAATGGAGAGACAATGAATGGTCTGAATAAAGAATACTGAACAACATAAAATATTTCTCTAAAACCTAAACCCCCAATTCAATTATTTTATTTCAAACAATTCTATTTCTTTGTTGCGAAATGTAATCATTTTGTTTTTAATTTGAAAGTTTTACACACGATAATAATGCTTATTTTACATTCTTTTGATTCGTTTTTGTCACGACATGGCCAACTAAATATAGGTTTTAATTATAGGAAAAATTAGAGGTTCTTTTCCTAGAATCTGTATGAGATTGTATATCTCACCATTAACCTATCGGCAGATTTCTGAAATTTGTTAACTAAGCCTATGTAGTATATAGTAAGACTTGTTAGATTGAACAAGGTTTCTTTTAATATTTTCCCCACAGTAAAAGTTTTAGGCGAGTAGTACAACCTTATTTCTGACAGAAACGTTTTTACTTTTACGATGAAAAATATGATGATTTAAGGTTGTAAGTGATAAAGAAAATACTTTTGTGATTTTCCATTGGATGATCAAGTTTTGAAAATATTTGTTAAATTAATTTTTTCTAAAGGTTTTAAACAAATATTATTAATTCCTGATGTAGTATAATTTTGATATTCATACTGTTTTTAAAATAGCTTATATGGCATCCTGATTTTATGCAAATGATCTGGATTTTTCTAAATTTCACCTGGGGAAGGTCAGAGAATTTTACTATCTGGAGAGTGGCCACCCTTTGATATTACATAAGCAGTGCATATTCATAACCTTAATTACAGATTTTTTTAATTTAAACATTATAAAAATATTAATACCTAATTGTTGAAGCTGTTATAAATAAAAATTAATTTATTTTAAAAGTGAAAATACCTTTTAACATGTAAAACACATGATTCTGTTGTTTAATGACCCGACATATTGTAAAATTATAAAACCATTTTAGTGAAATATGAAGGGCCATATTAAAATTATAATAGATATCAATACAGTTAAAAATGTACCTGTTTTGCTTTGAGGACATGCAACTGTTTAATAATAAAAAAAAGTCGAAGTTTAGCTTATAAAATTTAATATACTAAAAATAATTTATAGGATTAGTATCGAACTCACTATGAGAGTATATTACTCTACAAGAATTGTCAGTACTTATTCACTGTTTAATGATTTCACTATCAATTATATATAATCTTCGTTTTCTTCTTAGTTTTTGTATACATCAAATTATAAACAAAATAAATTTAAATGTAATATTGTTTATCAATGCAAATTCATAATAAAAGTTTTATATTAAAAAATTTGAAACAAAATTGAAATTTTGAACTTCATTAAATTTGATACACTTTAACTACAAAGTAAAAAAAGTAGCTAAAAATAATTTCATCATCATTTAATAAACATTGCACAATACAGGGAAATAAATTCAAATTGATATGTAAAAAAATAAAAAAAATTTATTCAAATATAAAAAACTGGTTTGATTAACTGTTTTAAATTAAATTTAAAAACAGAATACATTTTTTTTTAAATATTCAATCTAGGCTAGCCCATAGATTTCAATTAGATGATTGGCTTTTGTAACATAAGCTTCTTTAGCTTCATTTTGATCCATGCCTATAAAATAAATTATTAAAAATATCATATAACATGTTTTTATACAAAGCATTGAATTATGAATTATTTAAAGAAAATCATTTTTTTACACAATATATAGAAACTTTTTTATGATTAAAATAAATAATTTACCTGAGAAAATGTCTAAAAATATTTTTTTATTCTAACAAACTCTACTACTAAACAATACTCTTTTCAAATTAAGGAAATTTAATGTATTCAAATGAAAAATATTTAAAATACAAATAGATGTTTGGAAAACTAATCAATTCAAATAAGTGAATTTTGATTTACTAAATTTTTCGCATGCTGAAAAATTCACTAACATATTTTAACACATGCACTTCTACAATTATATAGATATCAACTATGCTATAAAAATTAATAAATGACATATTATTGGTAATGATATATCAAACCATTATAATGACTAAAAATTGTAATATTGCAAATAATCATTTTTGTATTTTATATAAAATTTTCTTTGTTAATAAATGAAATTAAACCTTTTAAAATTAAATTTAAGAGAATCCTTTTTATACATAACCAGTTAAAAAAATTACACTGAAGTCAAACAATAAAAAATACCTTTTTTGGCATCCCATGCATCCCACTTTGCCTTTCCTTTCAAATCAAACAATCCAGGTCGGGCTTTAAAAAATTTTTGAATATTAAAATCCACAAATAAACTTTGAAATATTTCAAATCTATTTACGCAAATTATGACAAATTTTATATCTATATATAGTTACAAATAATTATGTCATATAAATGAATAATCATAAAGTTAAAAATAATATAAAGGAAGAAAAATCCTCCAAAACTTATTTTTTTTTCTCATCTTTTTAGCTAGTAAAATGTGTGTGTGTCTTTTTACCATCTTACATTAATTAAAAGCAAACAATGTTTTGGAGGGAAAAAAAAATATAACTAGGGATACGCCCTAAAGAGGTGCTGGTAGTTTTTATTTCTTTTTTTTTTCTGCCAAGTCAGATAGTAGCAAGTTAACAATGAAAAAAATATGAAATTTTTATTTTTTTCAAAGCTAAAGATAATGGCAACTAAAAATATTTTCTTAATTATAGTTTACCAGGTTCCACTTCCTTCAATAGATCAGATTTATTAAAGATTTCTAAACTGCTAATTCAAGCTTTATCACATTATTAGATAGTATAATAAAGTGAAAATTTAATATATATATATATTTTTTTAACAGGTATGAATACATGATAATTCTTCTTAAAGATAAGCAATGCCATATCATATCTATTTAATTGCTGATAAATAAGAATAATTCCTTAAAATTTAAATACCAAAGAATTGGAAGCAATTTTTTACATTGAGAAAATACATAAAAAAAAATAAAAGTTAAGATTTTTATAAAATTTACATAAAAATAACAATTAGTTCTCAAAGCTTCTTGTACAAATAAAACTATTGAATCATTTAAAAAAGAAGCTTCTAAAAATATAGAGGATAGATAGCAATTTATTTAAGTTTCTATACATATAGAAATATAGTCGTTTAATTGGATTACTAAGTTATATAAAATTATTTTATTTAATGAAATTAAATAATTTAATTTCCAAGAATTATTTGGGTTTTTATTTTGCCAATAACTGCTTAATTACAGTCCTGTTATAATTATTTTAAAAATTATGAACCACATGTTTAATGAAGAAAATATTTAATAAAACAATAAAAATTGTAAAATAATTAACTAATCTATATGTAGACACAAATAAAATTTGTGTAAATGATATACAGGCGAATTTCGATAAAACTCAAAAATTATACCGGTATTGCAATCTCCCACAGTCGCTTGTTTGAATAAAGCATATAATTCAAGCAATTCTTCATCGGTTGGTTTGGATTTTAAATTTTTAACATCATCGGCAGCTTTATCGAATTTCTAAGGGGAAAAAAAATTCAATGGTCAAATGCAAGCATAATTAACATATTAAGGAAATAAACATGCTATTTATTTTTCTGTAACATAATATTGGAAAATTATTAACTTAAAAGCTATTTTATTTAATATATAAAAATACACACCTCAGTTAGAGACATTTTGAAGCTGTATAAACAGTTTAATAACTTAACTGAAAGAAAAATTTCCTCTCAGTTACTGAAGATAACGCTATAAATATCAGGTACACGCAAAGTGATTAAGCCGTAGGCAAAACCTTTGATTTCGAAACTTCCTTAGCGGTTGCCACTTTATTTTCCCTGTTAAATTTTCCTCATGAGATTTCTAGATTGTAGATGTCAAGGTAATATGCGATTCTTATTATTCTTTTATATCATTGTAATTTTTTCGACAATTAAATTGTGTAATACATTTTCTTCCTCCAAAATGCTGATAAAATTAAAAATTTCAATAAACAATAATCTCACTGTAAAAAATAAACGAATTTCAAAATCATAAAAAGAAAAAAAAAAAAATTTTCAGAAAATTTCTATCTTTCCGAAAATTTAATCAAGATTTTATTTATTACAGATAATTGCTAATGAAGAGTCTAAAAGTAAATACTTGCAATTATCATGATGTGCTTTATGTATAATATGAAGAAAAAATGTTAAATGAATACAAATTTTTTTAATGATTTATGAATTTTTATAAAAAAATTTCTCCGAGGTATCTTCCTGCCAGCTATGCTAAAACTATACATTATTGCCCGCCTTAAATCCTTGACCATAAAAAAAATAGTTCATTTATTATATCAGACCTTTCATTTTAAATTACATTAATATTTAATAAATTAATAACTACCTAGAACTATGCATTGTAGCAACATAGATTAAATTTGTTTTTCCATCAATTAATTATACTAATAATATTTTATTTAAAATTGTTATTTCTATATTTTAAGCCTCTGTTTGAATTTTTTTATTTGTTTTTTCATATCTTAATAAGATAAAAATGACTTCAATTTAAAATGAACTCCTTTAACATGCGCTATATTTTATTTATTAAAACTCTTTATATATATGAACTCCTTTAACATAGTTTTTTTTAATTAAAAAACATTACAATATCGTATTGAGTTTTCTTTCTTTTTTTCTTTCGGAATTTCACTAGGCTTGTCTTCTTGAGATTAATAAATGAAACCAATACAGTAGAAAGAAATAAAACACATCATGGATAGAATCTTTCATAATTGAAATAAATTATTATTAATATAAAACAAAATATTATTTAAAACTTATAAGAGTTATTTTTTTAAAGAAAACATTAATCTGATAAGAATCCCAATGCAGGAATTAAAAATTGAAATTTAAAATACGCACATCTGATAATGACTACAATTGAATTGTTTTATAAATTATTATTGAAGGGACTTTCAGAAATATAACATCTGTTTTGAAAGTGAAGGAATTTTCTTGCTTGAAATATTTGAAAATGAAAATCAAAATATGTTGGTTTCTTTTTTACACATCCAAAACTACATTAGAATTTATAACATAATATTAGAGGAAGATTAAAAATATTTTCCAAAATAGCTACTAGATGGCAGCGCAAATACAGTCAAGTTTTAAAATTGATAAATTTTGGTTAATGTGGAATTTTTTTATAATAATATTTCTATTTATTAAATTTATTCCTTAAAGATCTGTGGAAATAATTGATTTTAATTATTTTTTTTTTTCTAATATAATATTTGAATGAAAGCGAACATTCGTTTCAATTACCCGGGCAAAATATTTATCGAAAACCGGTGACTGGGTCAAAAGGGGTCATCGGAATTTATGTCATTTTAAGAATCTGGATTAAATTTGAAATTTTTGAACATATAAACTATTCAAGGGAATTGAAAAATTGTTGTAAAACAATTCTTTTCACATGCGCTGAAAATATTTAATTTTGGAGCGCTTCTTTTGCTTCATTTGGATGAGTTAACAGAAATGTGACAGTTCTCGTGTTGATGTGAAGGAACTTGAACAGTTTGTTTACGTTTGAGTTTCGTTTTTCGAAAGCAGCACGATATAAGTAAACTGGGGTAAGTAAGTAAAATTTTAGTTTCTAAAATTTGAATGATTACTTAATTACAGGACAATAAATAAATAAATTTTCTTATAATAATTTAAAGCTTTTATATGCATATAATTTTAGCTTGATTCTGGAATTAAATTAAATTTTACTTATCGAAAAACAGACTATATAAGGATCGTCAAATGTTACTAATATACACAATTTTGCCCACATTTATTGTATTTATACATTATTACACCAGCAATGTTTTTGACAATTATTGTAGTATAAAAAAGAAGAAAAAAAAGCGAAATCTGTTAAATACTTTTTATCGAAATTATTCTGTTAGTGGAAATTGTTTGTTTCTTTTTATATTTTTTATTTAACATTTCATTATTTTATACTATTCTTTTTTATATTTAATTTGTGCTGCAATATGTAATCAATAAAAATTATTTACAATTGTATATGTAAAAAAATTGAACTTGGTGAACTAGTATAATTAAAGAACATTTTTGACAATGGCTTGATAATCAATTACTGACTTGCAAAATTGAATTTATTAACCAAGTTTTATAGCAAAATTTGTGTTCTTCTGCATATACTTCCACTTTTATGCATTAATGCTTTTTCATGGAAAAAACTGAAGTTTAGTTTCAGACTAGGAATAAAAAAAATATTTGTTTATGTTTATTGTATTATGGTAATCCAATAGTGAATGGATCCCAGCATATCAATTTTTCATTTAAAAATATCTTTAAAACTAGCTACATAAATCATTTAATAAAATTTTGTGGGATTGCTTTTTTTTATTAGTAGTTTTTGTCTCAGTGAATAAGTTATTTCATGTTTGTAAATTGAATTGCATATTTCTTAAAGATTATTTTAATGACAAAAAACAATAATAATAATATGAAGTTGGTTTTTAAGATGACCAAGTTTGAATTTAAAATTTTAAAAAATTAAGGCTATAAAGTAAAATGTATGTGTTGTATCTTTTAAATTAAATCTAAATTTGGATATACAAATTCAAGTAGAATAAGATATAGATTGATCTCTTCATCTATAGACTTTTGTTACACTATTTTTGAATTATTGAGACATCAATTTTTACATTATTTAAAAGAAATATTGCTTGCTTGAATAGAATTAAAATTATAGGATATATAATAGTTGATATATATGTTGTTGTGAATAGATAAATGTATCCATAAATATGTGTTTCGACATGTCTTACAGAAAAATTTCCAGTAATTCTTCGTTTCCTGTGAGAAGTAATTATTTGCTGTTTTTGATTAATTGCATGCAAAATTATTATTCAGGTGTTATTGATATTATTCTCTGTTTCAATTTCACATATAAAATAAAATTTCAAGTTAGAAGAAAAATTTAAAAGATATTATACTTAAAAGTTTTGTGGTTAAATTTTTGTGCCTGAATTAAAATTTTATTTATAAAAGCATAAATTATATTTCAGATAATTCTGTAGTGAAACTTTTTTTAATATGTTCAGATGAGAAATATTTATATTTGCTCATTTAAGAAATTCAAATAGATAAAAATAATTTTAAAAAATTAGTATCCAACTAACTTATTATTTAATTAATTTGATTATTACAAAAACATAGTAACAGATGCATTTTTTTAATATTAACTATTATTAGTGAATCTGATTAATTTTATCTATTTTTGTTTTTCATTATTTTTTGTTTAACTATTATTATTATAGTTTTTTGGAAATTTATTATATTTGTAATATTTTCAAGTTGCAATTAAAAAAAATTTTTTTATTAAAATATGATAAATAATTTATAAATTTTATAGTATTTTAATGTTTTGAGTAATATTTTTCAATTTCTTATGTATATGGGTTTAATTTACATATTTATTTTAACTTTGAATTAAAAAGTTATTTTATATAAGTATTTTAAATAATATTTTTATATCTAGTTAACTTTTAATATTATTTTTCATATTTCAGTCCAGAGTTATTGTCAATATATAAACCGACTTTTTTTTTATTTCATATTATATCATTAGATTGTTATCAAGTTAATATATCAAAATTTTAATGTCATTGTTTCGTTCTTTTATTGCTTAAGGATTTCATTTCAAGTTATTAACTTTCAATAACAATAAAACATGTTCAAAATTATATATTTGGAAAGAATAATTTTGCAATATACATATTTAAAATTTTTTATTTGCAGAGCTTTGAAATTCTTTCTCTATCTGAAAATACTAGGTTTAAGAATTATAATATTTTATTACATTTCTTTTACAAAACATTTTTTTTTTATTGTTTTTGTGCTATAATGTTTTAAAAAAATGTGCAATTTAAATTTTGAATTTTTAATGTAGATTTTTTTTTCTAGTTCTGGTAATTAATTTTTTTTAAATGGAATTTATCATTGAAGAATGAATATTTTCAAATATGTAATTATTGCTCATAATAATATATATTTTAGCTATTTTATTGTAGCTTTGTTACTTTGGTATCTCTGATTGACTGTTTTATTCTAATCAGTCATCTTATTTTAATTATTTTACTTTCAAATAAATAATTTGATAAATTCAAAGGTTTTTAACCTTATTGTTAATGTTAATGTTTGCTGATTTTTAATGTCAATTTTTGATTTTATGTATTTATTAGTCGATCCAACGCTCTTTATATTTTACATTTCCGAAGTAATCGCATTTTCGAAACATTTTCCAACCTTTTAAAAACCATAAAGAACTAAGCTCGGATTAATTTTCAGGTACTGCACTTTCCTAGATATAATCCTCGGATGAGTCTATATTTTCTTGACGATTTGTAATCTTATTTGCTAGAGCAGTAGTTTCCAAAGTGCGTTACGTAAACACTCACGAACACTTACGATTATATGATCGTAAGCACTTTGTAGATTTTTCCTTAGTAATAAAACACGGGCCATGAACTTATTTGCCGAAAATGTAAAAATAGCCTGTATTTCGACTTCAGGTCAGGCTCAGTTAATTGAAAAGAGAAATAACATTACAACCCGAATCGAAAGGAAAATTTCTTCATAATGGATGGATGGGGTTGAATTAAGTCCAAAATCCGAATTGAGTAAGTTCAAAATCCAAAGTGAGTAAGCACAACAGCGAATGTATTCTTATCATATAGTTTTATATACCTGCGTGTAGTTAAAACGATGTACAAAAAATATGTGAGCTAATTTCGAATTGCATGAACAGAAGGCACCCAACATTTTTTTTTTCTTATATTACTGAATTGTTATCCATTTTTGAATCTGAATTGCCATCCATTTTTCTTATATTACTGAATTGACTTACATTCAATTCTAATTAAAAATGTAAATTTGGAAATTAATTTCAATGTATGTATCCACACATCCATATAATTATATTACATTATATGGAGTACAACCAGGGCCAGATTTTTCTATAGGCTAACTAGGCTTCAGCCTAGGGCCTCAAAATCAAGAGGGGCCTACATTCAAATTAGCAAAATTAGAGTTACACACATAAATGTATCATATGTGTAACGTGAGCATTTATTTTTGTCCCTGAAAAGGAATATCACACTTTAGATTATAGTATTTGCTTTGTACTCAAGAAAACGCATATATTCATATATTTTTATAGTTTTTATTTATTAATGAAAAGAATATGAATAAACGGAGTGAAAATAAATAATATATTTTGTCTTACAATTTTCTGAAGAAAAATTTACTGAGCCGTATTTGGTCGGATAAGTATTATTATTATTGCTATTATTATTATTATATCCACCCCTAGTTCTTAAAACAGTTATTTTTAAGAAACAACAACAACAATGATAATAATACTTATCCGAAATATACAATAATAATAATAATATTCTTATTGTTGTTGTTAGATATGTATTATTATTATTATTGTTTCTTAGAAAAAACTGCTTTAAGAACTAGGGGCGAACATAATAAAATACATTCAATACTTATGCTAAAGTTCATAGGATTCAAATTATTGATGTGCAAGTGTTTGAGCAGATCGATTTAATGAGTTTCTGTCAAATTGAATCACTTTTTAAGGTGTAATGTACTTAGAAATAAGTGAATTTTTATGAAATATTTCGATATCTTGTTTTCAATTGCCAAATCCCTTTTCAATCAATACATCGTTGAATTTCTTCCAAAAGTAGGATTTGGTTAAATTCATTCACTCAAATATTTCTAATTCTTCAAAGAATAAAATTCATTGTTCCAAATATTCTTTGCTGATTTTATAGAATTTCGCAGCTTTAGGGTTTATATATTCTTTGTGAACACTACAGTCTCTTGCTTGCAGGATTCGGACTGATTTAATATGCTTTAGACATGTTGGGCATGTTCGAATGCCTTCATTGCCGCTTTATTAAAAGAATTGCACTCAAATACTGAATATTTACGAATTCGAATACCTAATAATATACATCAAAGATTTTTTTTTTTTCTTTCTTTTTTTCAATTGCGAATTATGTGCTTTCAAATGCGTCAAATCTCTACTAATATAAATATTTTTTTATTTTATTTTTCATTGAATATTTTGCTAAGTTTGTTTTTCTTTGGGTAAAAGATATTTTGAAATAAAAAAAGAATTAATAAATGCTATCCTGGAATGCAGCTTGAGTTCAACACTCATAAAACCTGAACTCCAATTGATTAAATAAATCTTTCTGTTTTATCAATAAATTTCAGATGTTATATTTGAGGTAGATTATTTTGCTATGTAAGCATAAAATGCATTTAAATATTTTCCTTTAGTGGTAAAAGTTAAATATGCAATTTTAAAACCGCTTTTTTAAATGAATTTTTATGTATACTTTCGTGTTGTACGTGAACAGTAAATGAATGACTCTAAAGTTGAATAACTTCAAAATAATTTCTAAGACATTGAAATAAGATTTTCTAAGAAAGATATAAATATTTTCAACAATAAAATGGAAATTTGTTTAAATTATATCTTTTTCCTCTATTTTTAATAACTTTCATTTAAATTAAATAAAACTTAAATATTTTTCATTTACATTTTAATTAATACATTTAATAAATTTTTTTGTTCTAATGCAGCCTTAAGGCAAACTAGACAGCTTGGTCTTGGATGCCTTAAGGCAAGCGCTGCTCAGACGTTACTCACTTTGCATTACCCAGGGGGGCGCGTGTAACTTGAAGATACGGACGCGGAGTAACAATGCCCCCGCAACGCTCTGCGATCCTATTAGGACCGGGACCTACGGTTTAAAGTGGATTCCGAACCACTACAAACATCCATGGCACCGCCGAGACTCGAACCCGAAACTTGTGGTACCGAGCGCTAGCCACTCGGCCATTCAGGCCCTACATTTAATAAAGTTAATTGCTAACTATTTTTTTTTTGTCTAAGTCTGTTGTTGTTACTAATCCCCCTGGTGCAAGAAAGCCTACACCAGGTCCAAGAAACATCGTCGCAGGCGACGGGTCCATGGCTGCGGGTAATATGCAGCTTTTATTTTAGCGAGGAACCACGAGGACTGAAGACTGACAGAACCTCAAGACATCGCTCTACGATCATATTAGACCGGGACCTACAGTTTAAAGTGGATTCTGAACCACTACAAACATCCATGGCACCGCCGGGATTCGAAACCCGCTGCAGAGCGCTAGACACTCGGCCATTCAGGTCTAAGTCTAACTCATAGATATTATAAATAATGAATGTAAAAAATATATATAATGCAATCTATTTAATCCGGTACCGATCGAGCCTTCACTGTCGTATTTGCTTCGTAGAGATTCGGGGTTTGATGACTTTAACCGCCTGGTGGCGTTTGCCAATGCTACAAGCGACACAATGCTTTTGAATTGTGTAGTTGCTAGAATTGTTAAGACAATTGTGTAATTGGTAGAAGGACGATATGTTTCGTCAGATATTTATAACGTTACCACGGATTCAAAAAGTACGTAAACACATTAAAATGTATATGTTTTAATCGTTTAAATTTTCATCTTGAGTGATTTATCTTTGATATCCCTCTTAAAATTGTATTGGCTCTCGATAATACTGCATGTCCTTGCGTGGAAGATTAAATAGAGGTTATTGCACGAGGAAATACAGAAAACTATTTATAAATATAAATTTAAATTTGCCTCAGTATATATACGTAAAGTGTTATTGACTAAAAAAATAATTCTTTGCTTTTATTTGCTTAGTGAAAAAATTTAAGAGCTTTTTTTTTTTCTTTCTAATGCAGCTGGCAAACTCTTTGACAGCTTGGTCTTGGATGCCTTAAGTAAAGCGCTGCACAGACGTTACTCATTTTGCATTACCCAAGGGGCGCGTGTAACTTGAAGATAAGCCATGGACGCGGAGTAACAATGCCCCCGCAACGCTCTACGATCATATTAGACCGGGACCTACGGTTTAAAGTGGATTCCGATCCACTACAAACATCCATGGCACCGCCGGGACTCGAACCCGAAACCTGTGATACCGAGCGCCAGAGGGCTAGCCATTCTGCCATTCAGGGCCCAAATTTAAAAGCTTATCATATAAATTTTATCCATATAAAAAGATCCAATATCCGATTCACTATATGACAACCACATTTTAAAAAGATCCGTATCTTACAATGAAGATATGATGCCTTACAACGTCAATATAAAATGCTTTTTTTTTTCGCAGCTGTATATATTGCTTTTTTAAAATACTTTAGTATCTGCTCGAGAAATTCCTTTTTACGTCTAGTGTTCTCCCTAAACCGACGAAATTTCTCTTCAAAATGGAAAACGATGAAAAATATGGAGGAAATTGAACTGCAATTTGCATTTTCTGCCAGTCTCAATTTTTTGTAATGCATGTAAATTGCAGCTTTAGTATTTTGGAAAATAGCATTTCATTTAAATATGTGCATGATGTAAATATCGTTTCATCTCGTCTTGAGATGAATTTCAATGATCTGTATTTTTATTCGTAAATTTGCCGCTTTGGAATTTAGTTGAGTAGAATTTTTTTTTCCTATGAATGCTATATTTTATCTGTTTAAAAACACGATGGTTGTAAAAAGCATGCATTCAGAACATTTTCTTAAAATAAAATCGTTTGATAGAAAAGTGTTGAAAACGAATTCGTTTAACGAATGCTAAAAACGTTTTGCAAACGATGTTTTATAAATATCTTTTTATTTGAAATGAAAATAAATTAAAATTTATCTCTGCTATTATTAATTTTTCATTAAATAATTATGAATTAAGAGAGCATTACAGTAGGTTACAAAACAATTACAAATTTTACTAAAAATTTAATAACAAATGTGTTAAAAGTATTACAATAATAGTTAATAGAAGAACTCGAATGTTTTTAGTGTTCTAAAAAGATGTAAAATGTTCCAAACTTTTGAAACTGCAATAGAATTAAGATCGTAATTCAGATTTTAAGGAATAGAAATTTTAATAGGAATTTATTAAATAGTTTAATTAGAACAGGGGTGCGTTTATTCGATCTATATTTATGTATTTTTTTCTTTTTTATGTTCAAGATGTTTATTTCCCAAAACCTGTTCTATTTTAAAATTGCATTAAGCAAAACAGATGTGGTTGTTGTTAAATAATACATCAAATTGATTCGTGGACAAACGTTTATGGTTAAATATATATATAATATATATATATATATATAATTTGCCAATAAACGTTTGTCCACGAATCAATAATAATTGATATATATATAAATAATCTATAAATAAATTTGGCTAATCACTTTTGCTCTTATTACTACAAAAATTGAGTCGAATGCTAAAACACTTAAATTAATTAACATCATACACCAAATTCTTTTTTTCGTTACGTTTTATTCATTACGTTACTTCTTTTTTGTTATATATACACAATGTAAATAAATATATGGTAGGAAAATTTCATTTATAGTCAGCACCTTGGTTTTTACATGTTTATTCATTTTTGGATTAGATTAAGAATGTGCTATAAAAATTTAATCGGACAATTTTCAATACCTGTGGCAACACTTTATTGGATTGAGCGATGTTGTCGATTTAAAATTTAACGTATTTGTATTCAACGGTTAAATTGCTGTGAAACAAATACTGAACGAAGAATTGATTGGTATAAAATTATTGTCAATAAAGATGCCTGGAATAATAAATTTAATTTTTTTTTGTTTAGAAAATAATAATCAGTATAAGTATATAAAATTTTCGAAGAACATCATATTTTTGGAAAAATTAGTTTCAAAACAATCGTGTATTTCAGTCTATTTTTTTAATTGGAAAAAAAATGACAATTTCATGAATTTATTTTATTTTATTAATTTAGAGAAAGATGACTAACAAATTGATCAAAAATAATTTTTGATAGATCCCAGCTGCTATTATTTGAAGTACCCAAATTCACATTCCAAATTTAATTCAGATAATTTGTATTTGCCGTAACTCTTTCGAATAGTCTTTATTTTGAAAAGGCCATACTTATAATGTATTTTTATGCAAATAATATGTTTCCTTTTGGCATTTATCTTCGAATATTCAGATTCGTAGTTTGTACTAATCTGAGTTCTACACTCTTAATTTTTTTTTTTTTGATATCGGTCCTCTTAGTCTCAAACGATAAATCTTTTGATAAAATAAAAATCAAGCAGTTATCATGAAAAATCACGCGTAGATTACGTCCATTCATCTTGCTTTTGATTCTTTTCATTCCTTTTCTTTACACCTACGTTTACGATAAAATTGTTTACAATTGGTTCAGAGCAACACTGTAAAAAAATAAATAATGCGTCCTTACTTTAACCAACATACCAACATTGTGTAAAAAAAAAAAAAAAAAAAGTTAAAGTTGTTGCAATACACTGAAGTGACAAAAGTCATGGGATAGCAATATGCAAATTTTCAGATGGCAGTAGCATCGCGTAGAACAGGTATAAATGCGCAGTGCTTTCATTTCTGTTCAAGTTATTCATGTGAAGAGGTTTTGACGTGGTGATGACCGCACGACGGGAATTAACAGACTTTGAACGCGGAATGTTAGTTGGAGCTAGACGCATGGGTCATGCCATTTCGGAAATCGATAGGGAATTCAACATTCCCAGATCCACTGTGTCAAGAGTGTGCCGGGAGTATGAAATTTCAGGCATAACATCCCACCATGGACAGCGCAGTGGTCGACCGCCTGCACTTAACGACCGAGACCGGCGACGTCTGCAAAGAGTCGTAAATTCTAACAGACAAGCAACACTGCGTCAAATAACCGCAGAAATCAATGTGGGACGTACAAGGGACTTGTCTGTTAGAACTGTGCGGAGAAATTTGGCTTTCTTGGGCTATTCCAGCAGAAGACCGACTCGAGTGCCTTTTACTGACAGAACGACATCGCTTGCAGCGACTCGTGGGCACGTGAGCATATCGGTTGGTCCCTAGATGAATGGAAAACCGTGGCCTGGTCCGATGAGTCACGATTTCAGTTGGTAAGAGCTGATGGTAGGGTTCGAGTGTGGGGCAGACCCCACGAAGCCATGGACCCAAACTGTCAGCAAGGCACTGGTCAAGCTGGTGGTGGCTCGGTAATGGTGTGGACTGTTTTTTCATGGCATGGACTTGGTCCTCTGGTGCGACTGGACCGAACATTGACTGGAAATGCTTATGTTCAGCTACTTGGAGATCACTTGCAGCCATTCATGGACTTCATATACCCAAACAACGATGGGATTTTTATGGATGACAATGCGCCATGTCACCGGGCCACAACTGTTCGCGATTGGTTTGAAGAACATTCTGGACAATTCCAACGAATGATCTGGCCACCTAGATCGCCCGACATGAATCCCATCGAGCATTTATGGGACATCATCGAGAGGTCTGTTCGTGCCCAAAATCCTGCACCATCAACGCTTTCACAATTATGGACGTCTATCGAGACAGCATGGCTCAATATTCCTGCAGAAGACTTCCAACGACTTGTTGAGTCCATGCCACGTCGAGTTGCTGCACTTTGCCGGGCGAAAGGAGGGCCGACACGATATTAAGAGGTATCCCATGACGTTTGTCACTTCAGTGTATATATGAGCCATTTTCTTTGAAAGTGGCGCAAGTCCATTTTTGACAAAAGGTTTGCTATCGATAACAATGAATGCAATCTGCTATGAGCGTTTCATCTATAAACAATTCCCCAAAAAATCCTTCCAAGATTTTCATCATTTTGTAAATATAAATTTACGTAGTTAGTGAAATTATAAATATCATTACTTTGAAAGTGGTGTAAATCCACTTCCGCAAAGACATACTATTTAGTTGAAAAGTTATACTACATAATTTCTCCACTTCATTTTTATATGTGTGGCAACTCTATTGGTGACATAAAAATTTTCGTTCGTTCATTGGAATTTTATTGTTTGTTTCAGAGGAGGACTTCATAGCTAGAGTTGAAAACGCTGTTAGTGGTGTGTTCTATTTGTTCACAGTATACAATGTTGTGTAAAACTTCATTTGATGAAAATACGAAGCTGAAAACACTAGATTTATCCCCCAGATGAAGAAGATCACGAAAATTTGAAATTATAATACTAGCACTTTTATAACAGCATGCCAGGCCCATCACATACGAAAAGTTCAACGATATGATGAATTTATTACCTTATATTCCTCCAATACATTACAACTATTTTCAAAATCGTTCTTATAATGATAAAAATTAAAAATGGCAAAAAGTAATTAAAATGGCATTACCTGAAGAAATATTGAAAAGCCTTTTTTATTTATTTATTTGACATACTTAATAAAAATTGCATAAAGTTGCTTTGAATCAATTGAAAACCCATATTTAAATTACATAAATGCATGAATTTCCCTTTTTGTTGACTTTTATTGTTGAGGGATTTACTTTCACTAATATTGTGAATGTTGGCGTTCAAAAATTAAAAAAATTCATCTTTTTCAACACAGTTATATTAATTCTGTGGACCTGAATGGCCGAGTGGCTAGCGCTCTGGTGCTCGGTACCACAGGTTTCCGGTTCGAGTCCCGGCTGTACCATGGATGCTTGTAGTGGTTCGGAATCCACTTTAAACCGTAGGTCCCGGTCCTAATAGGATCGTAGAGCGTTGCGGGGGCATTGTGACTCCGCGTCCATGGCTTATCTTCAAGTTACACGCGCCCTCTGGGTAATGCAAAGTGAGTAGCATCGGTGCAGCGCTTGCCTTAAGGCATTGAAGAGCAAGTTGTCTAAGTGTTTGCCAGCTGCATTAGAACAACATATTAGTTCTGTCGTTTTGATATTTTGAGCGAAAATTAATAAATTGAGTTAACTGGCAGCTGGTGTAGAGATTACCGAGTACCAATGGGGATAAACCTTTTACCCTCCTCACAATTAATAATTGGCTGCTTTAAGTGTTAGTAAGGTAAAAAATAAAATTTCCAATAGTTTTAAAATGATACGTTGAATGGGTTAAAAAATGGTTAAAAAGTGGGTAATGGATGAAAAAGGTGCTTGAGTTGAAAGTTCAAAATTCTTTCGCTACCTTAAATGACCTTGGAGTATGACTTCTATGAATGAAGTTTTAATTTATTTCACTTCTAATTGCTCATTCTTTATGCCGACCTTTGCAATTGCACTTTAGTACTAACTAATTGCATGCATATGTTCAATCTGTCGTTGACCTGCTGTTATTAATGGCATTTCGTGTCTACGTTTGCGTGTCGTAGTAGTAAAATATTTTCTATTAGTGCGACAGGACTCAGTTCAACACGTGAGGAAATATGTACCTTGCATATCAATTTCAATTAATTTGTGTGAATGGTCGAGATCGTTATTTCGCCAACTCAGTTTTTAACGCCAAACTTCATATTAATATTCTTTTGAGATTTTTAGTATCTATCTATCTATCTATATATATATATATATAAATATATGTGATGAAATTTTTGCGTGTGTGTTTGAGTGGGTCCCTGGATGGTTTAGATACACAATTGGATCCGGTAGGTGGCGCTGCAATCGGGTTTTCTGTATGTGTGTTTGTCATTGAACTCCTCCTAAATGGAATTGACCGATTTTGATGAAATGTTTTGTGTATGTGTGACAAAACATGGAGAATGTTTTTATGCTATCGCCTTTGTTGTAAGTCGCTGCAGTATATCAACTTCTATACCGTTCAATCAATTGCTATGAAAATTAGTAATAATATGTATTCGAGTATTGAAAATAGGTTCGAGCTATTCACTTTATTGTTACTTGTCACCAGAGGGTGCTTCAACATTTCATCTTATGTACTGTTCAAACGATATCCATACAAATTAGTATGTACATATATTGGAACGTGGAGAATATATTCGCGCTATGTAATTTTCTAAAATGCATTTTTTTTTTTTTTTTGGCAGGACAACGTATGTCGTATGCCGATATATATATATATATTTATTTATTTCAAAAGTTTCAATTCAAATTTCTTGTATATTCAATTTATTTTCTGCATTTTTTAAAGAATTTGTTTGTCTAGTTTTCGATGATTGTTTGTTTACATTATTTTAGTTTTGTTGCGCATGCTGTTTCTTATGACCTTTGCATCATTACCAAACATTAATTTATCTTTGTGATTCGATAACAATACAATTGTCAACGAAGAAATAAATCTAGATTGTTCTTTTTTTCCCTCTGGAAAGTAATGAAAAACATAGTTGTTGCATATCATTCATTATTTTTTTTTGAACCCTGATAATACCCCTAGGAAAATAGTGTAACTATTCTTAATTTCAAATTTTTGTTAAGTACGTACACATCTTTAGAGAATTTTACAACATTTTTAGAGGTAGGTTAAATATGCATTCAGTGTTTTGTTTATTGTAATATTAACGTAAATTGAATTTGTAAGAATTCATCTGTTTATGATTTGTCCGTTTTATAAAAGTACAGAAATAGTGTGATTTACTATTTTTTGAAAAATACTGGGAAAATCCTTTTTGGTTTTAGTGATACAATTGTTATTAATCCACTGGCCATTTGATAAAAATTATGCAAAATAAGATTTATATGATTTTTGTCAATTTTTTTTTTTTTTTTGTTATGTTAAAGTTGAAGAGAGGAAATGTGGTCAAGAGTATACTAACATTAAATTTATGAAGGTGGTCTATTTTTAATTTATTGTTACGAATTTAAATCAGTTAAATTAATGTTCTTCATTGAAAAGTTACGTTTTTATTTCTTGGTTCTTTCTTTGATGGGCTGATTTCTTGTTAGTCTTTTTCTTTCATTGTAATTTTATTTTCTTGTAAGTCTTTGAGATTCGTTCTAGATCATATATTTCGAGGAGATTAGTGCGTAAAACACATTTATTTAAAATTTAAACAAAAAAATATAATGAAAAAAAATTTAATTTGTTTCCATTAAAATTTTTTTGCAGACTAATGCGAAATTAAATAGTAGATTTATTTTTAAAACTCATTTCCTCATTCCGCTGATATGCGTCTTCTTTTTATTACATTTTATATCTTTGATAAAAAAAATTGTGATAATGATCACTCGTAAAGAGAAATTACCTTGTATCATAAAGCTATTTAAAATGACGCTCTCACAAATGAAAAAAAAAAATCTCCATTTAAGATAAAATTTAAATTAAAAAAAAAAATAATACAAGAATCATTTAGATTAGACTATTCGAACTGAGTTACGCATCATTAATCGAATTATAAGAAATAAAATTTTCTATACTATTTATATTCCTAAAAAAATAATATTAATTGCTTTAAAATAAAGATTTGTTTTATTAAATAATTTGTGCGTTGTTTTTTTGGCAAATAATTAAAGTAAAAAAGTATAATATTTGAAAAATTATCTGTTTTGTTTTCGTTTTTGTTTGTGTTTCGTTTCATCATTTTTCTGTTTTGTTTATTGTGTACTTACTTTGTGTGACGATAGCAACCAATATGCAAACGATATCGGTTGCATTAAGATAATAGAGAGTTTTTGCATACCGTACGTTAGTTACCGTAGGACGTCCGTTAGCTTTTTCTCCCTAGCGCGCATGCGTATCTGTAATAATGTGCTCATAGGAATATGAGCATGCGCGCTAGGGAGAAAAAGCTAACGGACGTCCTACGGTAACTAACGTACGGTATGCAAAAACTCTCTAATGTTGAGGTCGCAGAAGTTATTTATTCTCTGGAAAATTGTTATTAAAAAAATTAATTAATTTTTTTTAAATGTAAGAAATGTAAATATTTATCATGAATGCGATAATGATAAAATCTTTATTGGACGGATAATTTTTTTTACTAAAAATTTTTTTTCATTTTACAGATTTTACATTTCAGTTAATATTATTTACGAATTAGTTTTTACTTGGAAAAATTTTAACATCAATTTTCTTTTTTCAATTCCTTCTATTAGCTCACACCCTCCCTATATATATCTTGTTCAAATTTTCAGTCGTTAATAAAATACTTTTTATTCATCAACTCAAGTTCAATACATTTTTTTTGAACTTGCAGTGGATGACACTTGATGTTAATACACCTTTTTCAAATATTAATTCAGTAATTAAATTTAATTAACTCCTTTTAGTTTTTTTTTATATTTTAGTTGAATATATCTACCAATAGATGGCGCCAGATAAAGTTAAAAAAATGAATGAAAATTATTTATAAATGACTTTCTGCATTATAGTGAAAAAAAAAGTAGGAATTGACTTTAAAATTTTGTTTTTTATATTACTTGTTTTGGATAGGTTTTCGAAAATTGATTGTTTGAAAAATATTTTAGTTTTGATAAATTTATTTTGTTTTATGTTTTGAAATTTGAAATGTGCTTAATTCAGATAATAAAATCTGCTAAGAAAATGCTTATAATTATATATTGAACAGATGCTGTACCTATTTTTAGTTCAAGAGCTTTGAACATTTCTCGATTTATGTGAATTAAGATAAAATTTAAAATTTTGTAGTCTATTATCAGTATACAGGGCCTGATGACCGAGTGACTAGCTCTCTGGCGCTCGGCTTCACAGGTTTCATGTTCGAGTCCTGGTGGTGCCACGTATGGTTGGAGTGGTTCGGAATCCACTTTAAAACGTAAGTCCCGGTGTAATATGACTGTTGGGAGTAGGGCTGATGAACTTATACCATAAAACATCTCCTGTTTCGAAATCTGCCAGTAGGCAGACGGCCTTGGCCCACCATGGGGTTGTTGTGCCAATGAGGATGATTATCAGTGTACAATAGTTTTTTAAGTTCATTAAAGAAAGTTTAGGAAAATATGATTTAAAATACAGTATTAATAAATAATTGTTATATAAAGATGATACATCTAAAATTATGTGGAGAATATGTATAACATTTTAAAAGTTCTTTATCTAATTCTATTTGTATGGTATACATGGCGTAAAAAGTAGACTTACAACGTAACTACAACGTGGCTTATATCCTAGACGTAAAACTCATCATCAAAAATTACTCTTATTTTTCTTAAACTTCATTTCAACAATCATCCTATAATAATACTAGTAAGCACTTTTATTTAATGGTGACATCCAATACAATGGAGCTTTACAACTGTGGGATTTACTTTTACTTAACATTGTCTTCTCACTATACATTTTGCGAATGCCCCTTCTTTAGCCGAAAAAGACTGCCTTTCTTCTGGGTTCCTCTGTGAAGCAAAACACAATTTAAGAGATGGCACTTAAAGTACATTATGTCGTGCAGATTCCCGGTAATCTCGCTGTTTATTGTTCTCCCGTGTGCCAGCCGGTAAAGTCTTCTTTTGTTCCAGTTTCTCTCCTTCCCCCCTTGCTACTTCATTGTTCGTTCAATCTGGTACTTTCACTGAGTTTTTGACTGGGAAAGTTATCGAACTACTATTTCTTTTTAAAAATTGCTTGTATTTCTTTTTTTCCCAGTCCTCTTTGCGAAAACATGCAGCATGTGCGTTACGAAAGGATCATTTGTCTTATGGAATAATTCTTGTCTTGTTGGAAGAAAAGATTATCTTCAACTTATTGATGTTATTTAGCATTTGATTCTTTACGAAAGGATAATTTGTTTTATGGAATAACTCTTGTCTTGTTGAAATCTTCAACTGATTGATACCTTTGATGTTATTTAGCATTTGCTTTCTTACGAAAGGATCATTTGTTTTGTGGAATAATTCTTGTCTTGTTGGAAGAAAGGTTTATCTTCAACTTATTAATGTTCATTTCAACCTTTACTGTTATTTTAGAGTTTTTTTAAAGAATAAATGTGTTTTTTGTAGTTATGTCTTTTTATGTCCCAATTTAACACGGTTCAACCAAAAATAGTTAGTTATGTGCTTTTATTTTTCGGAAAATAAAAGATAAAATCATTAAAATTTGCAGCAATTTTTGCCGTGTACTACAAGCATATGAAATTTGATTTGTATTATCATTCTACTGCCATTTTTTTGCATACTTTGTTCTAATTAGACTGACACTTACAGTTTAACATGGATTTCGAACCATTTACAAACATCCATGTCACCGCCTGGATTCGAACTTGAAGCCTGTGGTGCCATAGGCCAAGCATCTAAGGAGCTAAGGAATTCTAAAGAGATACTTTTGCCAAATGCTGCTTGGAAGTACGATGAACAACCAAAGAATATCGCATCGAAATTTATTAATTTTTGTAGGTAGCGTAACATCTCTGTATACGTCTTATTTGAACTCGAAAACTTTTATTTGGTACACGACTTTAATTTGGAATATGACTCATGTACGTCATAATCTGCCAAATGGATGGATGTCAAAAGCCCTGCAAAGAACAAGCCGCAATAGCACTGTTTCGAATGACTATGTCATATTTTTGGAACATCCCAAAGAGAAGGCAGAAGGAACACTCTTTTGACAGATTGTTATTAAACGTCAAATTTAAGGATTCTTAACCAGTCCCAAGTAGAGAAGAGATGAAAATCAATTTGCTGAAATATCGTCGTTAATTCATTTGTGGAATAAAGATTATCATTATTTGATCAATAAAATGATTTTTTCCCCCTTTCTAATTTAGATTTTATCTATGGTATTTTATAATGCGACCAATAATTCTTGGACATTTTTTATAATAAATATGGTTCGTTAATTCATTTGGGGAATGAATATGGCTATTTTTTTATTTATAAAGTGACTTATTTCCCCTTTTTCAATTCCTACTATTAGTTCACACTCTTCCTATATATGTATTTATATATCTTGTTCAAATCTTCAGTCGTTAATAAAATACTTTTTATTCATCCACTCAAGTTCAAATACATTTTTTTTAAAACTTGTAGTAGATGACACTTGATGTTAATACAGTTTTTTCAAATATTGTTTCAGTAATTAAATTTAATTAATTAATTTTAGTTTTATATGGAAGAAAAAAAATTCTCTTACATAAGATATTTAGCAGGATATAAATTTAGGACTAAATACTGTCAGTGGCGAAGCGTGTAGATCTCTGAAAAAAAAAAAAAGATTCTTTTTTTCATTCTGGGTTGTAGTCTGAGTCAAGGAGGGAACAAAATGGAAAGTGAAACATGTGAATAAATAAGTGAGAGAGATGGAAAGTGTGTGTGTGAGAGAGAGAGAAAAAAAATGAATGAAAATTATTTATAAAGGACTTTCTGCAATATAGCGAAAAAAAAGTAGGAATTGACTTAATTTTTTTTTTTTTTTTTTTTTTTTACATACCTTGTTCATTTAGATTTTATCTATAGTATTTTATAATGTGACTAATAATTCTTGGACAGCTTTTATTATAAATATGCGTCGCTAATTCATTTGTAGAAGGAATATTATTATTATTTGATTAATAAAGTGATTTATTCGTACTTTCTCTTTTAGATTTTATCTACAGTGTTTTATAACGTGATCAATAATTTTTAATACACCTGTTATTGTAAATATGCCGAACGCCCACTGTTTATGTTCAGCGTCACATCACAGGTTCGCCTCCCTGTTGGCGTGGGTATATATGGGTGACGTCACACGAATGAATCCGTGACCTCGCGTGATGCGTGAAATATAACGAGTTTTCGTATCCGCAGGAAATGCCTTCCGTCGGCCATCCTGTCCTGCGTTTCAGCCAGATGCATTGCGACACTTTCCTAAAGAGTTAACTTTAATTTTAACTGATGGCACGAAGCTAACTATTTCCTTGGGAGGGACAAGTTTCGACATTCCACGTTTTCGTTATTGTGGGTGAAAATTGGGTTCGGATCATTATTATGCTGAAATATTGATGTGAAATTAGGTTTTTGGCAATCGCATGGATAAATATAATAATATGATCTAATCTGAAAAATTCTGCATTGGACTTATTACCCATAAAATTGCATGTATTGTTTTGGGGAGAGTTGATTTTCGTGTCCTTGATTAGTTTTTTTGTTTCCTTGATTTTTTATTACTTTATTTTTAGTTTATCTTATTATTTTTTTAATTTTTTTTTTATCTTATTAGTTTGATTTCTTATTAGTTTATTTTTTAAATTTCTTTCATGAGTTATTCATATTGGTTTATTTAAATTTCTTTCTCTAGCTTTTTTTGTATGTAATAGTTCTTTATATTATACATAATATTTATTTAATTTTATTTAAATTAAATTTATTAATATTTATTTTTTATTCATAATTTTTACTTTACTTCATATATTTTTTTTTTTTTACATTTTATTAAATTAAAATATTATTTAATTAAATTTCTAATAATTACGTAATTAAATAACGAAATTTTGTTCTAAAAGATCGCCTGTTGAAAGCAGCGACAATTTTATTTCGAAGTGAAAATGAGAGTTTTTCAAGAAAAGAAAATCGTTTGGGGTTCAATAGCTTTTATTTTTTAAAATTGGTGTAATACGTTTTTACTCACATTAAATTCTGAATTGTATCGGTAACTTGTATATAATCACAGCCGATATATATATAATGTTTTTGCTCAAACGATATAGCTCGGATGTCGTTCGCACGAGTTCAGAAAGTGGAGAATTAGTAAGGAAGTAATTAAATCCTTTTGTTTTACATTTTTAATTTTTTTTTCCAATTTTGTTGTTATGAAAGAAAAAGCTGTTATTTAGTAAATTTGTTTAATAAATGCATACGAGGATCACAATGATCTTTAAAGTGGTGTTATGTAAATATCTCTTCAATACACTTTGACGAATTTAAGCCTTCTTTCCGTATATATTAAAATCTGTTCAATAATAATTTCTTAATAGCAATTAAATTTGAAACATTTTATTACGTTTCTTAAAATATTATTAATAATAATAATATATCACTTTAATGATACAGCAAGAACATTTTTATCTAATTCTCCTACAATTATAGACGGCCTAGCTCTCTGTCCTTTGGTACCGCAGGTTTCATGTTCGAATCCTGGCGGTGGCATGGATGTTTGTGAGGGGTTCGGAATCCACATTAAACTGTAGATCCCGGTCTGATTAGCCCAAAGTGTGCATAAAATGACCGTAGACCGACAAACCAAACTTACAATTATAGAAAAATATATTAGCAAATGCTAAAAGCACTTTAACTGATCAGAAACATATTTCAATCATAAAATGGGAACTAATTTGAACTAATTTAATCAGTTAACCAATTCTGCCTGTTATAGAAATTATGATTTTACGTTTTTTAAACAAAAAAGATGTATAGTTGTTTATTTTTCTGTATGACAGTCTTAGATAAAATGGAAAACAAGTTAATGATTTTTATGCATAAAAATAAAAATGTATCAGAATCAATAAGTATCGATTTTAAAGATTTTAAGTAGTCTAAAGATAATGAAACAGCGTCTTAGCAAAAAATGTAATTAATTATTTTTTTCCAAAAATATAAAATGAACCCCTTATAATTTTATTAGATTAGTTATAGTTAGCAACGCAGAATTTAATTTTGAGATAATTTCTTTTTTATGTAACAGCTCTTGCATTTAACAAAAAAAAATGTAATGAAATGCAGTATAAAAGGAAAGTAATTGCTACCAGAATGTGCAGAAATTGTGTTTTGCAATGTTTTTACACATTTTCTTTTTCTTCTTATTCGGTATTTATAATTTTATAGTGAAGTCCAATATTTATTTGCGCATAAATCGTTTAACTAAAATGTATGATGTGCAGTTTTTTATTATTTGAGGTTTCTGAATAACTTCGAATCAACGTATTAAAATAGTTTCTCGCTTTTAACGAATAATAACCATAAGAAAAATTGTAATCATTCTTCCTCCTACACATTGGCAAGAGCGCCCCCTGTGACGTTCAGGAGAAATTGTCAGTCAGTAAATGAGACGTGAGATACGTGATATATGAGAGGAAATATAGCACAACCTTTGAACTTCTACTGAGAAACGTTTAGTTGGCCTACAGTCTCTCTCTCCCCCGAAAGGAAGTATATTTAGCGCAAGCTCTGCGCATTACTGGGCCTACAAACTCTCACCGGAGCAGCGGCCTGATGGCCAATTGGTTAGCACTCTGGCGTTTGGTACAGGCTTCAGGTTCGAATCCTGGCGGTGGCATGGATGTTTTGATAGTGGTTCGAAAGCCACGTTAAACAGTAGGTCTCTTTCTAATTAGCCTAAAGTGTGTGAAAATGACAGTAGGACAAATCAAACTCGTCGGGAGCGGAAGTATATTTAGAGCAATCCTGCACTTTTTTGCGCATCCTGTGCTTAGCCAGCAGTTCCAGCTCGAAGTGGAGTCCTTCCACGGAACTATAATGATCCGTCTTTTACTTTAAATGTGTTAAATATTTTATGTTTCTGATTGTATGTGTGGGGTGTTAGTGCGCGCATAAATAAAACTGCGAGTTCTTAAACCTGTTCCTCAAGTATCTCAACCCAACCACACCCATTTACAATCTGCCGCCCAACGTGGGGCCCGCCCCCGTTCCTGCACTCTGAAAAGCCACAAAAAAGAAGCAAGAGGTGCTATTACCTCGTTATCTCTTCTCTCCTTTTAGAAATTATAATTTTTTTTTTTTTTTTTTTTGTCTAGAGGGAAATTCTTCTAGCAGTTAGCTTACTACCATCTTTCCATCAAAATCTAATTTTAGAAACCATTGAAAAAGCATTTTACGAAAGCCGTAAAATATGACGAGTGCGAAATTATTCTTTAATGACTTGCGTTTAAAACGGAAAGTAAAGAGGGAATGATTTATGCGCGGTGTTTAGGTAGAGGAAGAAAGTCGCCTTTTGATTGTCGTTAAAGTTTTCTAGCGATTTCGCATTTTTCTCGGAAATTTCTTATGCGTGTGCATATATGTTAGCGAAATACTTTTAACGTGTTGAAATCGCTAGCTTTTGATTATGTATTGTTGCAGACATTCAAAACTGTGAAAATCTTTTTTTAAAGAATGCACTTTCATTGTTTTATAAAGATATTGTTGTTCTCGTATCCCTCACGGAAGGAGAGAAGAGGGGGATCAGCTTCTGTCGTGATGGAGCACCCGTAGGTAGAAGTCTGACTTGACTCCGTGTCGCTGAAGAAGGAGGGCACAGTGCCTTCCGGGACAACTTTTAGGGAGTACTACCTCGCAATTGCGTATCTTATGGGAGAAAACCCCAAAACTCCCATCAGGTAGTCCGACTCGCGTGACAAGACGCTGAACATCCTAAACGCCATCGATGCTCCTCGTTTTTTGAAACAGTGTTTATAACAAAGCCGCCAGCGAATGGAACTGAAACCCTAATGCTCACGTTGTCACTGAGCCACGAGTCGAGTGTTTTATAGAGATGGATTAATTATTTAAAATTGATTGTGACTAAAATATATTTGACATGATTTATAAACTGGTACAATATTTCAAAAGAGTTATAAAATCTTTTGTTAACTCTCGAATGTATGTATAACTTTTCCCAATCAACAATTTATTTATTATTTGATTCATGCAGTATTACTGATTATAAAATGGTCAGCAAGTTTATCAGTGAAAACTAAAATACATAAATGAAAAAAAAAATTATTTGATGCATAAGCAAATTTTTGATATAAAAAAACTCAAATCTTTTAAGAAATATATATATGTAATGTAGCATTTTTTTCCCCTGACGGGAAGAGCTTTGGCATTTCATCCCCAGCAGAGAGGAATGTATGTTATTTGACAAATATATTATAAACCCATCACTCACATTTGATAGCAGACGAGCTTTATTGTGGGTATTTATATTACATGCCATCAGAGTTTTGTACTAATGAGAACAGCACACAAACCTGGTAGAGGGATATTCGGTGTCACGTATAATGAGACTCGTGAAATTAGCTATTGTCTGTGCCTGCTTCACAGGTCGGAACAATTACACATTGAATATCAACCAACTGAACTGATATACCATGAGTTGTTCCATCGTGATTGATGATAAACCACGAGCTGAGACAAGTATCGATTCTAATGAAAAGTGAGGGAAGTTGACGCCTCCCCCTCTTGACGAAGAAAGTCAGTGTAAAAGGAAAGGAGGTTTTTTAAGGAGGGAGGATTAAAAGGAGGTTTTTTTGTGAAGAAGGGAGGGAGTTCTGCGACGAGTCGACTAGAAGTATTGTTTTTCTCTCTCAAGTGACTGAATAGGAGCCGAGTTTCCGCCTGTTTACAAAGTGAGCCCCTTGTTGTTTCGTGTATCACGCCGTGTTATAATTAAGGCCTGCCGCAGACCAGTGCATTAGATTTGTTGCAGACTCAGAACTCTGAAAATCTCCGTCCTTGGAGTGAATTGCACTTGTGTATCTAATTTATGTCTTTATTCAATTCCGCTTATTAGCTCACTGTCCCTATATATACAAATTTTCAATCGTTCATACTTTTTATTCTCTTTTTACATTTTTTTTTTTTCTTTGTGGAAATGATGGTAATACAGTTCTAATTAAATTTATTATTAATTTTGTTTTTTTTTTAATGTTTCTAAATAAAATTTAAAAAAAAGAATGAAAATTATTTTAAAGGACTTTCCAATAGAGTGAAAAAAAAAACCTAGGAATTGACTTAAAATTTTTTTTTTATTTTTTTTTATATTGTTTTTTATTTCTTTGTAAATAGAGTTCTGCATATATGTTTGTAATGTTTGTAAATAAAAATTAAAGTGTTCCTATGAACCTGAAAGTGGCCCTGTTCTTGAAGTCGCTACAAGTCTACTATAGGCCGAGACGTTACAGTAATTTAATGTATGTTATTATTTCTCTTTCTCTGTGATGAGTCATCCTAATGAAGTTGCCAACACATCTGCGGATTCATGACCTATAATCAAATAGAAGTCGGATAAAAAAAAAAGGTCATGATAATAAATAAAAACCTGTAATGAAAATGTATGTTTATTTAAACTTTTTTAAAAGTGTATTATTTTGAAAAACAATTTAATGAAATTAATTCGGAAAACTTTAGATAAAATTCTTTTTTTTTCCCATCCTAGAATATTGATTAGCAATGTTATAGAACTTTTTTTTAAATTTAGAAATATAAGTAGAACTAATTTGTATTCTTTGAGGCAACTGAAATAATATGTAAAAAAAAAAAGTATTTGTTGAGGAAGTAGTGTTTGTTTTATGTCCTATTTATTGGCTGTTTGAATGGAGGAGTTTGGGAAAAATCGTGATTATTTGGGAAATCACATCATCCCTCGATTCAGACTGGTGATTCTGGTGCAATCTTAGTTCGTTGTGTTGATTTTCCGCTTTTATTCCTTTTTCTTTTATTATTAAATTGTAAATCTTACTAGTTTTTCTTACTGAATCAAGTATTTGCGGTAAAATAGTACCGGTTTTGTTTCAATTATTGCGTAATTCATTGTCTTCTGTACTTAAGTTTTCCTTAACAATTTCCGGTTTGATAAAAAATAATGTGTTAAAATAAGACTTGAATAATCATGTTAAACGATTTAAATGTATTGGATTTTAATTACAAGATGATTGAGTTTTATGATAACATAAATAAGTTTCAAAATAAGCCGTAAATTTCCATGTATCTCAATGTACTTTGAGTTATATGTAATAAAAAAAACACTATGGTTTATTATTTGTTTTTGTATCTCAATGTATTTTGAGATATACACAACAAAAGAAATACTTTGGCTTATTATTTGTTCATATATCTCAATGTACTTTGAAATATATGCAACAGTAAAACACCATGATTAATTATTTGTTCTTGTATTTCAATTTATTTTGAGATATATGCTACAAAAACAACATGGCATATTATTTGTTCACATATCTCAATGTAATTTGCTACAAAACCCACCCATGGCTTATTATTACTTCATATATCTCAATGTACTTTGAGATATATGCAACAACAATACAAAAGAAAAAAAAAAAACCCACCAGGCCTTATTATTTGTTCATATATTTCAATGTAATTTGCAACAAAAACCACAATGGCTTATTTTAAGAAATGCAATATTTAATATTACAAAAATGAAAATCAATGTTATCATGACATATTGACTATTTATGGTTTATTAAAATAATTACAATTGATATAAGAAATTAAAATTCTCATTATAAAATAAAAACAATTTTAGAACTGTTTAATACGAAAACTTTTTTATATACACACAGTTGACAAAAACAAAGTGTCAAAATTAATATAGGTATAGTAAAGGAAAATTGTATTTGAAAATAAAAAGAATTTTAATTACACAATGATTCAATATGTAAACATTCTTTTATCTTGCATTTTAGCTCTTAAAACCGAATATCTGTTGTTGTTAAGTCATTTAAATGAATAGGTATTGTATGGTTTGACACGTTTCAATTCATTACAGACAGACACAATTTGGAGTCTCCTAATATAATGCTAATTTATTGCCTAAAAACTTCAAAGCATTCTAAGTATTGCCATTTTTTTTTATTATTATTAATTTCCTGCTCTCAACATCGAAAACATTTCAATTCCAACTAAATGAATAATTTAGTCTGTGCATTAAACCAAAATATTAAACAAGACATTATTAACATTTTTTATGTGGAATGATGGAACAGACAGACCAACAGATGGAATGTGGATGTTGTGAAACATCTCTTTTGATTCCAATGAATCATATTCGATGTTTATGGATCGCATATTTGTTCTGACTTTCTATCAGTGGCAGTATTAGCAATCTGGCAACAACGCAGATCGAGTTCCGGGTTGGTAGGAAATTCGATCCTTCGTACGGATTACTGATGATGGTCAAATTGCTACGGATTCACTAATTTTCCATGGAATTCGATATCAACAGAGAAAACTGACAACTAAACAACTTGATAATAAGCAATTTTAAAACGCTGCCTGTTAAATCTAAAGGTAAGGATAATATTCTGCTTATTTAGTAGACTTTTACGTAAAAAATTGTTGATTTTATTGTGCTGAAATTAAAACGGGCAAAGGCGATATATTTGTTTCTGTTCGGAGAATAATTTCTTTTTGCGCGTGTAATTATTTTATCTCTTTTTTATGTATCAAATAAATAATGAAAATTATTTTTAATTAATATTAATATTGTACTTTATATAAATTTATTATTTATTCACTTTACATTTGAGATTACATATATTAGTGAAATAAATTAAAACTTTTGGATTTGATTCAAGTAAAAAAAACGTGCCAATTAAATTGCAAACTATGATTTAAAGATTTTGATAGTAATTGATCATCATTCCGTGCAAAACTTGAAGCGAAATGGGATAACCAACAGATATTATCCATTTAGTAAAATAATACTGTATTGAAATGTTTTTTTACAAGATAATTTTTGTTATTTTTGTTCAGTTATATCTATTTATGTTTTTTAAAGTATTTTGTATCTATGTAAGAGGGAAACACTTTATGGGTGCTCTGCATGTTAATCTATTTGTTGTAGTAATCATGAATAGATTAAAAATAAATAGTATATTAATGTTTTTTTCTTTGGACTTGTAATTTCAAACGAGAAGGACTTGTAGTTGGGATATATTCTTTGTTAGATTGATTTTATTACCCATAAAATTATGGGTATTGTTTTGAGGAGCTGAGTTTTTCGTGTCTCGGAGGACTTTTAATGTTCTTATTGGTTATTATTTTTTTTTTTTTCAATTTCCATCACGAGCTATTGGTTTATTAAAAAAATTTTTTGAGCTATTCTTATCGGTTTATTTTAATTTCTTTAAGCCCTACTCATGGTTTAGTGGCAACGTGCGCTGCTGGTGAGCATTAGGACTGAAATTCAATGCATTGGCGGCTTTGTTGTAGAAACTTTCAAAAAACGATGAGATGGCGTTTGTAATGTTCAGCATCTTGCCTAGTTAGTCTGACTGCCTGGTGGGAGTTTTCCCGGTTTTCTCCGATACGATACGCAAATGCGGGTTAATTGTCTTCTAAGTCCTCCCGGAAGGTAATGTCCTCCTGCAGCGACACGGAGCCAAGCCAGGGCTCCCTCACAACAGAAGCTGCACCCCCTTCCCTCCTTCCACGAGAATACACAGGTTCATGGACTTGGTCTGGATGTTGCTGTTGACCACATACGATAAGAAACAACAATATATATTCTTTGTTACATTGATTTTATTGCTCATAAAATTATGGGTATTGTTTTTGAGGAGATGGGTTTTTCGGATCTCAAATGACTTTCAACATTTCTTATTGGTTAATATTTTTCTAATTTCTTTCACGAGCTATTCTTATTGGTTTATTTAAATTTCTTTCATGAGTTTTTTTATTTAAATTTCTTTCACGAGCTTTTTTTATAAAATCGTTCGGAATTTTTTTTTTTTTAATTTCTTTACGAGCTTTTTTATGTGTGATATTTATTTATATTTTTCTTTGAAAAAGTAGCTATGTATCAGTTTCGCACAAAAAAAAAAAAAAGGAAATTGAAGTCGTTAAACAGGTCATTCATCAGACATTAAATTAAAAATGGCAGTCATAATAATATTTATGTTTTTAAATTATTAAAACATCTAGTTAAATAAAACTTAAACAAAACAATTGAGTAATCATTAAATAATTTTATGTGTAACCTATAAATAGCCCCAGGCGATTATTTTTTCCACATAATCGAAACTACTCTACTTATCAAATGATCCTTAAAGATCCTCTTAAAACCAGAAGTTCTTGTTTATTTGTGGTGTGCATATCATTATTATTATTATTCAAATTATTACATTGTATAGATAGATGACGAAGCATATTCCTTTCAGAATTGTTACAGGGTGTAGTCCGGAATACTAAATCACATTCCTTATTCTCTTTTGTCATAATTTATTTAAAAATCCCCATCCAATTCATTCCAAGTGTTACAATGAATACAATTAGACTCAAATATAGCACGAGAGAAAAATCAGCAAACTTTTCTGGAAAAATACATCTCATTATCCACAAGACTTAGTTTTTCTTCATCCTTATTCCTTGAATTTCTTTTGCTTGCTATCCATTTTATTATGAGCAATGTTCAATGAGCAGAGAGAGCAATGTTCCAGTAGCCATTTTCTACCATCTTCTTCACACTTCGCAAGCTGCGATACATTATTCATGCATTGGGCTCAAACTTCTTGCGTTTGTTTGTTTTTCTTTTTCTTTCTTTTCTTTTTTCTTTTTAAATTTACTTTTATGTAATCTTCAATTCTGAACTTACTTGTAACGAAATCAAGTTTTGGAGAGATTATGACGCTGGCGACGTATGCCGCTGGTGAGCATGAGGGCGAAGGTTCAATTCGCTGGTGGCGGCTTTGTTGTAGGCACTGCTTCAAAAGTTGAAGTGATCTTCCGCATCTTGTCTCATTAGTTTGACTACCTGGTGGGAGTTTTCTTAGTTTTCTCCCTTACGATACTCAAAAGCGGGTTCTACAACTTCCACTGTATTTCATGAACTGTATAGTGTCGGCAGAACGAAAGATTTAAAAAGTGGCTAGATTGTGCTCCAAAAGTGCAATATTGCAACTATTATATATGTATATATATATATATAATATATATATATATATAAATATAAATAAATATATATATATATAAGAAATTAGAGGGCCTGAGTGGCCGAGTGGCTAGCACTCTGGCACTCGGTACCACAGGTATCGGGTTCGAATCCCGGCGGTGCCATGGGTGTTTGTAGTGGTTCGGAATCCACTTTAAACCGTAGGTCCCGGTCCTAATAGGACCGTAGAGCGTTGCGGGGGCATTGTTACTCCGCGTCCGTGGCTTACTATCAAGCTACACGCGCCCCCTTGGGTCATGCAAAGTGAGTAACTTCTGTACAGCGCTTGCCTTAAGGCATCCAAGACCAAGTTGTCTAAGTGTTTGCGAGGTGCAACACTTAGAAAAAGAAAATATATATATACATATATCTATATATATATATATGATAGTTGCTTATTCCTGGATTTCTACTTTGCTATCCATTTCATTATTCAGCCTTTCAGAGAGAGAGAGCAATGTTCCAGTGGCCCTTTTCTTTCCATCTTCTTTCACACTTCGCAGCTGCGATATATTATTCATGCATTGAGCTCAAACTTTCTGCGTTTGTTTTTGTTTTTCTTTTCTTTTCTTTCTTTTTTCTTTCTATCTATCCCACCGTCCGATTGAGTCCGACGCCTTTTTTTTTTTTTTTTTTTCAACTCGCTCTTGGTCAAGTCTGGAAAAGAGAGAAGTTTCCGATTTGGGAGGGAGGGATGGAAGGAGGGTGAGAGTTCCGTGCCTCCTTTTTGGAGTAAGTGAGTTTTATGAGGACACCTATTTCCGAAGGAAATTGTGGTTGCGAGGTAGTCATAAAAAGGGCCGGCCGCTGCTCATAAAATTGAGAAGTTCTGAAAGGAAGATCTCTTTTTCTTCTTCTTTCTTCTCTATCTCTCTCTCTCTTTTTCTTTCGGTTTCTTAGAGCGTGTTAATTTAATTGGTAACTTGACGCCTGTACTTAGCGATGCCTTTAAGAATTGGATCAGATTATTAAATTTTACGCGTGATCGTTTTATTACATCGGTGAGAAGATGATTAAATTATTTAATCTATCAAAGTCTTGATTGTTTTTAGGAACAAGAAGATAAGACTTGTGGCTGAGTGGCAAAGTGCACTGAGGTTCATTCCGCTGGCTTCTTTGTTGTAGACATTGTTTTAAAAAAATTTTGATCCAAAAAAGGTGATCTTCACCATCTTGCCTTGTTAATTTGACTACCTAGTGGAAGTTTTTCAAGTTTCCTCCCGTGCAATACGCAGATGCGGGGTAGTTTCCCCTTAAAAATCTTTCAGGGAAGGCGACATGGAGCTATTTTACCCATAGGTGCTCCATCACAACATACGCTGCACCCCTCTTTCCCTCCTACCATGAGTAGATTACTCATGGGTTCTTGGATTTGATCTAGATGTTGCTGTCTACCATGTGGATAAGAAACAACAACAACAGAAGCATACCGCAAAGCAACTTTTTCAAAACATTTTAAATTATTAAGGAAGGGGTATAATACTTTAAAGAAAAATATCTTAATTATTAAACGTAAGAAGAAGCTTTTGTTTTTATTGTTATTATTATTTTTTTTCCTTCTCTCAGTTCATAAAATTCTGTTGGTTCTAAAAGCTTTTAAGTAAACTTACGTCTGACAAACAGGAATCTTCTTCTATGAGAAAAAATGTTTTCTTCATAGTCCTTTTGAGGCAAACTAACCCACATTTGTTTTGCGCTTGACAGAAGGCTCAACCATTCCAAAGACATAGAAATATGTAGAAAAAAAAATTAGTTTACCAATTTGAGTAGCACAAGATGATGGAAATCAGTATAATAAGTTTCCTAAAGGATGGATTTGATGGATTTCTTTCGGATGTTATATAAAACAACTATTTATAATTTACTTTTAATTTTTAAAAGGTAGGCACAGTATTCTTGAGAAAATTATTGCAATTTACCGACCATTATTTCAAAAGACAAAATAAATAAATATCATGTATAAAAAAAGCTCATGAAATAAACTTAAAAAGAAAAATTATAGAATACCAAACGATTTTATAAAAAAATTCGTGAAAGAAATTTAAATAAAAAAGCTCACTAAAGAAATTTAAATAAATCAATAGAAATAAGCTTTTTGAAATTAATTTAAAAAAATAAATTAATAGTTTTTTTTAAACTATTAATTTATTTTTTATTTTTTAGTTTGATTAACTCTAAAAGCATATTTTTTTAGTGTTTTTTAAACTATAATTATTTAAATTTGTTTTCCACAATAATTTATCCGCTAAGTTTAAAACTTTTTAACCGCGATTTTCGGCCAATAGGAAGCCAGCGCAATTCGACATGATCGCACTAATGCCTTTGAGATCCGCCTGTTTTAGCCACCGAAATTTTCGGCCAATAGGAAGAGCGCAATTCGAAATGATCGTCCTAAATGCCTTTGAGATCCGCCTATTTTTAGCCACCGAAATTTTCGGCCAATAGGAAGAGCGCAATTCCGATCGCGGAAAAGTTGATGACTCGCCAGTAGATGGCGCCATCAGTCCGAAAATCGAGCCAAAAAGTGAGTTTTTACATACAAACATACATACATACATACAAACATACAGGTGAAGATAATAAAACTTATCAAAAAAAAAAATGTTGTTCGAGAAATGTTTATACAATTTTTGGATATGTAACTGCTGAATAATATGATCTAAATTTCGGTTTTAAATTTAAGTGTTTAAATAAAATTATTTTTGTTATATATTTTCCAGGGGCCTAAATAGCCGAGTGGCATAGCGCTGTGGCGCTCGGTATAAATTTCGGGTTAAAAACTGGCGGTGCCATGGATGTTTGTAAGTGGTTCGGAATCCACTTTAAACCGTAGGTCCCGGTCTAAAGGATAAATAGAGCGTTGCGGGGGCATTGTTATCCGCGTCCGTGGCTTATATGTACACGCGCCCCCTGGCCCAAAGTGAGTAACGTCTTGCAGCGCTTTTTAAGGCATCCAAGACCAAGTTTGACTATGTGTTTGCCAGCTGCATTGGAAAGAAAAAAAATATATTTTCCAGTGTCATTTCATAGCACATCACTATTTTGATTTAATAATATTTTGTTTACACTATTTACGTAATATATTTTTAGTCATCTTTTTATTATGTATTGATTTTTTTCATTCTCGTTAAAAATAATAATAGTAATAAAATAAGAGAGTTCTCTTTTGTATTGAGAAATGTTTGTTGTGTGCATTTTTAAAATGGCTACTTTCCCAAAACTCGAGCTTTTTTAAAAAATATTCTTGAAAGTATTTTTAAAGTCGAGTGTCTTATTCAAATAAGGAAATAATAAATGTAACCAAATCCAATTTGAGAAGGAAAATGACTTAAAGTAGTAAATAAAACGTAAATTGGGTTGCGTTCGGAATTCGGAATTTCTTGCTTTGATTTAAATATATGATTATCTTTTGTTTTTTTTTTCCTGATTTGCATGAAATTATGTAAAATACTTTTCAATTTATTTGATAAAAAAGTGTATCAAATATTTTAATTCTTAAATCTAAGATATACACCTGTTTTTTAGTGATTTTCTTCATCAATAAATAAATAAATTGGACGTGTTTTATTTTTAACTGCTAAAATTCTTAAATTTCAATTGTCCTTAAATCCGTTTATTTATAAAATTTAATATGGCTACTATCTGAGTGATTGCTATTATTATTAGATTTGATGTTTATTGTTTATTTGATGTTTTTTGAACCATTGACCATTTTTATGAACCTGATGGCCGAGGGGCTAGCGCTCTGACGCTCGATATCATAGGTTTCGAGTTCGAGTCCCGGCGGTGCCATGGATGTTTACAGTTGTTCGGAATCCACTTTAAACCGTAGGCCCCGGTCTAATAGGATCGTAGAGCGTTGCGGGGCATTGTTACTCCACGTCTGTAGCGGCCTGGTGGCCAAGTGGCTAGCGCTCTGGCCTTTGGTATCCCAGGCTTCAGGTCCGAATCCTGGCGGTGACATGGGTGTGTGAGAGGGGTTCGGAATCCACGTTAAACTATAGGTCCCGGTCTGTTTAGCCTAAAGTGGGCATAAGATGACCGTAGAGCGACAAACCAAATCAAACCAAACCGCGGCCGTAGCTTCAAGTTACACGCGCCCCCTGGGTAGTGCTAAGTGAGTAACGTCGGCGCAGCCCTTCTGGCATTAAAAGATCACGGTCTAAGTATTTGCCAGCTGCATTAGAAAAAAAAAGTAACTCCGAAAAATACTCCACATTAATTGAAATACCACAATCTCATAGACAAAAAATACCGTTACAAAAAAAAAAAAAAACGCCAATCTCCGCGGGGGTTCTCTCTTTGGCGACCTTACCTGCAAAACCTGGCGCCGCTCACCGTCGCCAATCCGAGCAACCCTTTCCTCCGTTGCCGAACACTGCATCCGCGTTGCCCTAAAAGATTTCCTACCTCCGCTCTTGTGGCATGTTTTGTTATGAAAAGTGAGAGAGAGAGAGATGAGATTGCGAAGGGATGGGATTGTATGATTTAAAGATGTGTTGTGCTCCGTGATATGAATCTGGATCTTTGAGCGTTTTTATTCAATCTTCCGAGACCGCCAAGGATTGGAATTTTTGTAGGGAGCGAATATTTTTCAAGGGTGTTTAGATCCGGCACTGGATGGGATTAAGAGGACAGAGGTGAGTGATTGTAGGATGTGATTCTTTTTTTGTTTTGCTTTATGTCGTGATTTATTGTAAGTGTAAATGGAATTTATGTTAATATTTTGTTTTAGGAATGTAATAATGTGAGTATAGTAATTAAATTTAAACCGTAGCATTTTAGTATGTACTGTATATTTTCTTTTTTAATAAAAAAGTTATTAATTTCTGTAAAATATAGCTTTAGAATCGATTTGTATTATATATTTTTACTGTTTAATCTATTATCCTAGAATATTTTTTATCGTATAGATTTATAATAGTAATTAAAAAAATCTTTAAAAATTTTTTTTTTAAAGCAAAAGATTTTTTTTTATCAAGTATTAATTTAGGATTGGTTTATTGAGTTTTTTATTTTGTGGATTTAATCGTTTTCTTGATAATTTATAAGAAAACGATTTTATTTAATTTATAAAATTGATTAAATTTATATTTTAATCTTCAAAGCGTATTTTCTCAAATAGAACAGAAAATTTTTATGTATAAATCGTAAGTTTTAATGTTTATTTATTTAATTTGTAAAAATTATGCATATGTACAATTAACAAAACAGTAGTTGTTAATTGTACATATGCATAATAAGTGAAATGCATTTCCTATGCTTTTTTTATATAAAAAAATTAATTATCTACGAAATTAAGTAAATTTATATTCTTATTTATTCATATAGGGTCCCTAATTAAAAAGAATAAAATAAATAAAAGTAATTTATGCAATTTGACTGTATTTTTGTACAAACATGTTCGTTTTTTATGTAACAATAACAACATCCTTGTATAAAAATTACCATGTTTAAAAAAATATTACTTGACATTTGTGCATTTTTTTAAATATATGTAAATGACACCAGTAATTTTTGTTACATTTGCACACATTTATACAAGTAATACTGTGTTTATTGATAAAGTATGACACTTAAAAGTATAACCCAAAAATGTTATATTTTATTTATTAAAATGTTATTTCTTTTCATTTTCATTCTTATCATTAACGTTATTTCTTTCATTAATTAAAATATTCTTTTCATTGTACTTTTCCAAGATATTTTTTAACATAGAACAATTAAAGGTGATTTAATATACTGAAGAAAATTTCATTCATGAATAATGAGCTCTTATCTATTGAAATACACAGATAAAAAAAAGCTCGTTTTTTTTTTTTTTTTTTTTTTGTTTTTTTTATGTTTGTTTATTTTGTCATATCTCAATCGTTAACGTAAGATTTTGTTCGTGAATGATTAAAGCAGATTGTGATGCGAATTTTAAGTTCACTGTTTGTCTCTTTTGAAACTGTTCCCATGACTTTAAATTATCAGTTTGCTGTCATAACTTTAATGAAATTAGCACACATAAAGACTGCCAGATAAGTTGATTAAAAATAAATAGTATATAGAAAAGGAAAAAGCCTATAAAAATTAATCCTCACCCTTAAAATACTAAATAATTTAAATCAAATTGAAAATTTTAAAATAGAAAACATAAAGTTGTAGCATATAAATTGATGCGTATGAAAAGCTTTACTTTTCTTTTTTTGATTATTTTTATATACAGATTTTGAAGGGAAAATGATTTTTTTTTCCCTAAAAAAGAAAGTGGTTGTAGTAAATGCCAAAATATTCTTGCTTAAATGCAGAACGACATAATAGAACCGTAAAACAAATTGATTTACAGTAATATTTAGAAGAATTCAGTAAATAATGATAAATTCTTTCAAATTGAATTTTAATTTGTGAGAATTTGATTCCCATTTATTAGTAGCTTCTTTTTTAACTTTCTTGTTTGACGCAGTTAATTAAGATCACAATGAATGCTAATATCTTTGCCACGAACATTTTTTAAGATTAATTTAAGGAATCTATAATTTTATTTAATTATAAATTCATTAAATTGTGGAAAATTTATAAAATTAACATTTTAATGAAAATATAAATTTATTTAATTGTGGAATGATTATTAAATATTAAGACTTCATTCTTAATTCTCCTCACTAAAATTCTTTTTTTAATTCCTTCTTTAACAAAATATGTTCATGTTTATATATATATATATATATATATATGCATAATAATATATATATATATATGCATAATAATATTTTAATATAAAGATAAACATTTTAAACAGAAGATTATGAAGTATTTTTTTGTTTGTGTGTATATAAATAAGCTTATGTTTTTAGTAAACTAATCGGATATGCTTTGAGATGTTTCTAAATATATAATCTCGTCAAGATGATAGTAATCGTATAATAATAATCTCTATTTAATAGCGCAATTTATTTTGCTATTTCTGCCCAAATGGTAAGCAAGTGAGCTCAGCGGACAAGATGTTATGTCCTCATTGTCTCAGATGTTATGTCCTCATTGTCTCAGATGTTATGTCAGATGTCTCTCAGATATTATGTCTTATATCAGGATGTTATGTCCTCAGCAAGAAGCTATCAAAAATAAAATCTCTTTCAGAAAGCTTTAATTGTCATTCTACTTGCTTTTTCACATGTGGTATAGATATCATCTTTTAGAAATAGCTTACGTGCTGTTGAAGCATAATATTATCACATCCACCGAATTTGCTGACTAACTATTTAGTCTACATAATCTTTATTACATATCATTTTTGTAATATAAACAATAAGTGATGTTGATGTTTTGTTTCAAAATAAAGACTTTCAGTAATTAAGCCAATTGAAAATTTATTTTGATTTTATTTCATTGGATATACACTGATCAACGATATTTTATTGTAATAATTCCTTCTGATGAAATTACCTTTTTTTTTTTTTTTTCCTGAATGTGTATTTAAACGTGCTCGTGTTGCTTTTGTTGTGGGGATCTACTGGAATGTACATTAATATATCAGTTTTTATGTTATGATGTTATGATAAGGGATTTAGAAATTGGATTTCGTTAAGTAACTTTAAATATGTTATAATATCTCAATTTGCTAACAATAACATGAATTAATTTAAAAAAAATTATTATAACTAAAACTTTTATTTTTAAATGATTATGCCGTGCAATTTATCATTTATTGATATAATAAAAAAAATTGCATTGATATATCTGAGTGAATCGTATATCAATGTGCACGTTTATCAATATTTTATATTTTAATATAAATATAAAATATTGACAAATATCATTTAGTATATCTATAATATAAATATAATGTATAATTAGAGGCGATTACAAAGTAGAATTATAAATGTTTATAGAGAATAATAATATAGCATATATTTTAAAATTATATATATAAATTAGCGTCATTTTAGGAGCAAATAATTTTAGTTAAAACACATTCAAATAATATTTACAGGATATAGAAAAAAATACGATATTTTTTTTTCCTATTAAATTCAATAGATTTAGTTCGTTTAATTCATAATACATATTTTTGAAACGTGCGGAAATAGTAATTCGAGAACAATAATATTTTGTTTTGGTTTTTAAGGATGCCATATTTTTAAACTGCGCGTTTTTTCTTAAATTAATTCAAAAGTTGGTAAACATGCTTAATGTTTCTTTTAAATTGCTTACGTAATTGTATTTACTTTAATTTCATATATTTAAATTATTTCAGTACAACAAATTTTAGAGGTTTACAAATAGTGTAGAGGTTTGATAATAAATTTGGATCATTAAATAAATTGAATTAAAAGCTGGAGTGTTCGGTGTATTTTTCTCAATAAACAGCAACAATTTTTTGTTTTACAAATTATATTATCTATGTTCAAACTTATAGAATAAAGTTTAATTTTTATTTATCAAACCAAATATATTCACTTATTAAATAATATGGTTAGAACTTTAGAACAATTTTCTAAAAAATCTACCGGCAAATATAATTTTGATGGTTATAAATATTTTTATGAATTCTTCTTATTAAACTAGTTATGTTTTGAAGACAAATAAAAAAAAACTTATTTTAGTAGATAGATAAAATGACTTTTAGTTATTATTTTTCTTTATTTTTTTATTTCGATATTTTGAATTGAAATGGTATATATACTTTTTATTGTTTCTTTGACAATGCAGATTATAGAGTTCATGAAAAATTCAAAAGAACTTTTTTTATATACAGTTTAAAATAATATTTTGGAAACATCAGCAAAAATTATAGTTATTCGTATTCCATTCGTATCACAATCTGCATGGCATTAAGAAAAATATCCTTATTTTGCCAGTGAGCGTTATCTGGTTGGTTTTCATACTAATACGACATGCATGGATCCACCTCTAAAGCTGTCGGTCTCTTTAACTCGTTCTATTTTTTTGTCCTTTTGTCCAAACTACATGTGAAGCATGCAACTTTTATTTATGTTGGATATGATATCCATTTTAATGTCCATAATTTAATATCTAGCTTTATAAGTTATTTACAATCCCATTTTTTATATTGGTTGGTTTTGTTATACCCTTTTTCAATGTTTTGTGATGCAGAATTTTAGATTAGCATCTTATTTTTTTATCCATTAATTTTGGATATCTCTATGGAAGTAGTGAAATAAAAATATGCAATAAATTTTATATAAGATAATTTCTGATGGGTTGATTTCATTTCATAATTATTCAAATATCATGGTTATTGATATATTATGTTGCTTGATTTTTAAAATTAATAAAATATGTGAGTCATGCTTTTGCAGTTATCTGACTTATCATAATGCATGATCACACTTTTAAGGCAATTGATAGTAATTCATTTAATTGTTAAAAAGCATGGAACTGCCATACTGTCATTAATACCATTATGCACTATTATGATAATTTCTGATGGGTTGATTTTATTTCAAAAGTTATTAAAATATGATGGTTATTGTGCATTAGTTGATTTTAAATTAATAGAATATGTGAATCATTTTGAAATTATATCACTTCTCATAATGCATGATAATACTTTTCAAGCAATTAATAATTATTTAATCGTTAGATAATTTCAAAAGTTAATAGAATATGTGAATCCTTTTGAAATTATATCACTTCTCATAATGCATGATAATACTTTTCAAGCAATTAATAATTATTTAATCGTTAGATAATTTCAAAAGTTAATAGAATATGTGAATCCTTTTGAAATTATATCACTTCTCATATGCATGATAATACTTTTCAAGCAATTAATAATTATTTAATCGTTAGATAATTTCAAAAAGTTAATAGAATATGTGAATCCTTTTGCATAATGCATGATAATACTTTTCAAGCAATTGATAATTATTTAATCGTTAGATAATTTCAAAAGTTAATAGAATATGTGAATCCTTTTGAAATTATATCACTTCATAAATAGCATGATAATACTTTTCAAGCAATTAATAATTATTTAATCGTTAGATAATTTCAAAAGTTAATAGAATATGTGAATCCTTTTGAAATTATATCACTTCTCATAATGCATGATAATACTTTTCAAGCAATTAATAATTATTTAATCGTTAGATAATCAAAAGTTAATATAATATTGAATCCTTTTGAAATTATATCACTTCTCATAATGCATGATAATACTTTTCAAGCAATTGATAATTATTTAATCGTTAGATAATTTCAAAAGTTAATAGAATATGTGAATCCTTTTGAAATTAAATCATAATGCATGATAATACTTTTCAAGCAATTGATAATTATTTAATCGTTAGATAATTTCAAAAGTTAATAGAATATGTGAATCCATAATGCATGATAATACTTTTCAAGCAATTAATAATTATTTAATCGTTAAATAATTTCAAAAGTTAATAGAATATGTGAATCCTTTTGAAATTATATGACTTCTCATAATGCATGATAATACTTTTCAAGCAATTGATAATTATTTAATGGTTAGAGAAAAGCATGGAACTGTCATGAATGCAATACCATTATGCACTATTATGAAAATTTCTGACGGATTGATTTCATTTCAAAAGTTATTAAAATATGCTTGCTATTGTGCATTAATTGATTTTCAAATTTAAAAAAATATGTGAATTATTTTGAAAATATTTCACTTCTCATAATGCATGGTCACATTTTTCAAGCAATTAATAATTATTTAATCGTTAGAGAAAAGCATGGAACTGCCATACTGTTATAAATGTAACACCATTATGCACTATCATAATAATTTCTGATGGGTTGATTTCATTTCAAAAGTTATTCAAATATGCTGGTTATTGTGTATTAATTGATTTTTAAATTAATAGTATATGTGAATCCTTTTGAAATTATTTCACTTCTCATAATGCATGGTCACATTTTTCAAGCAATTAATAATTATTTAATCGTTAGATAATTTCAAATGATATTCTATTAACTTTTGAAAGGAAATCAACCCATCAGAAATGATGATTGATTTCTGATGGATTGATTTCATTTCAAAAAGTTAATAGAATATGTGAATCATTTTGAAATTATTTCACTTCTCATAAATGGTAACACTTTTCAAGCAATTGATAATAATTTATTCAATCGTTAGAAAAAAAAGCATGGAACTGTCATACTGTCAAAAATATAATACTATTATGCAGGAAGCACACTGGAAATTAAGATGTTGAAATTTTAATAAAATAATAAAAATTTCGAAAATGCAATTGGTGTAGACATATTCTACGTTGTAAATTATAGAGAAATGCTGTATTTAAATTAATATTTAATATTTCCTTGGCACATACATTGATTTATTATGGTTTCTTCATGTGTTATAATGAAATATGATATTTCCCCATAGTAATATATTTAATCAGATTCTTAAAAAAAAAAAAAAAAAAAAAAAAAAAATGTTTTATCCTGCTTATCTCTTATCCGGAACAGGAACAAGCGTTCCGGTCCATTTCGGAATTCAAAAATTTTCCACTTTACTTATTTACTGCGGTTTAGCTTTGAAGAATGTCCGCCGAGTTTTTGGTTCTTAATAATTTATTTTTTCATCTGTATTGGTGATGTGTTTTTTTTTCCTACCCCAGACGACAGCTTCTCATTAGAGGTTGTTGAACCTCTTCTTTAACAGCCCGGTAGTTGTGCGTGTTAAGAAATGGGCGACGCTCTCTTAGATAACTTAAATGTTCCACACTTCGCTAATATTCTCATCTGCATATAACCTCTAAAAGTACGACCGGCGCGTTAACAACAACTGCTGATGATGATATGTTCTGGTGTTTTGCCCTGACAAACTGTCGACAATTATTCACAACACAAAGCGTTCTTGAATGGGATTCTTTTCGTCGCCTTATCAATTTAATTTGCATCTGAATCCCATTATTTGTCATGGAGAGGCGGAACCACATATTTTATCCAGGAAGGCATGAGCGTGCATCTCATTGTTAATAATGAATACGTGCGCATGTCATTGTTGGTATGGATATGTGCGCATGTCATTGTTGGTATGGATATGTGCGCATGCCATTGTTGGTATGGATTTGTGCGCATGTCATTGTTGGAATGGATATGTGCGTATGTCATTGTTGGTATGGATTTGTGCGCATGTCTGTTGATATGGATATGTGCGCATGTCATTGTTGGTATGGATTTGTGCGCATGTCATTTTTGATGGTAGTGTATAGAAGAGGATTATTTTAAATTTCGATATTTTTCATTGGAAATATATGTGACTGGGCTTTATCTTTATATTTATGGTATAAATATGATTTTTTTTCTTAGATGTTTTATAAAATTTGACTATCTACATTTGGCCTACGACGTACTTCATAATCTTGTCAACCATTTGATAATCAACTACGCGTTGATGGTTCAGCGTTGTTTCTTAGGAAAGTTAAGGGAATGAATTTTCAGAAGCAACTCTCCTGCTTTTGAGTTTCGTATTGAATGAAAGCCGTATTATAAAACTCCTATTGACTGTGGATACGGGGCAATTATTCATAATCATTAACGAAATTGCTAATTTTCAAAACAGTGATTGTACATCACCAGCTTTAAGCGAATCGTTGTCGCAGTCAATGCGCAGCAACATTTACGGATAATGCGTAACAGCATTTTGATGGTTCAGCGTTATTTCTTAGGAAAGCTAAAGGAAGGAATTTTCAGGAGTAACTCGAAGTCTTTGCGTTTCGTATTGAATGAAATCAGTATTATAAAACTCCTTTTAACTGTGCGTTAACTCCAATCGTCGATACGAGTCAATTCTTTATAATTATTAACGAATTTGCTAGTTTTCGAAACAGTGACTATGCATCGTACGTCAGCAAATCGTTGTCATCTTGCAGGCAACTAGCACGAGCTACCGTTAGCCATTTTTATTGTTTAAATTTAAATATTACCAAATAAATACGCAGAATTTGATTGAAATTTTTTTTAAAAAATCATGTTGTCCTTGATTTGTGGGGAAAAAATGTGTGACTTCGACTCACCCATAATTATAAAGCAGATATAACGGTAATCTTTGAAAAATCGCTTTTATATAAACCAACAAAAATAGATACAACCTTTTCTTTTTTTTAAATTTTAATAAGTTGTGCTATTTGGTATGTATCGTTTATATAAGTATATGTATCTATAGTAAGTTTTGCCATTTGGTAGATATCGTTTATATAGTATATATATTTTTAGTAAGCTTTGTCATTTGGTAGATATCGTTTATATATAGTAAGTTTTGGCATTTGGCCATATATCGTATGTTGGGAAGTATATTCCTTTAAATTACAGATGGTCTGCAGTTTTCTGTTATATTTATCTTTTCCTTCAATTTTTTACTTTTTAGAAGAATTGAATTTATATTTTATGTATTTTTTAATAAAATTAAATCAGCATTTGTCATTATCAAATATATATATATATATATATATATATAACAATACAAAATTAAAGAGAAAGGTTTGAAAACAATGAATTATTTTAACACTATTATAAATACAAGATGATCCTTAATTGGCTTTTTTTTTTTTTTACTATCAGTAAGAATTCTTTCGTTTATTTCATACAGCTAAAAAAGACTTTATTTCATTCTATTGTTAATTTCATAGAACATCAAATTTTTATTTCTTTAAAAGTGCCTATTATTTTTTTAACGGGTATGGCATTCATCTATCTCAAATATTTGTTTAACAAATCATTTGCAAAAAATGCTGAATAGTTGTATAGTAGAAGAGAAAGAAAATTGCTTAATTATCATAACTTCCGACATAATTGTTAAATAAACTATTATGTCATTCTTTAAAAAGTCCTGTTCTTTTTATATTTTTGTAAAAGTGTTTGCTCAAATCAAAATTTGCCTTAGGGTATGACTGATGAAGTATTATTCTAATTCTCCATAAAGGGTTTCTTTTTAAGATTAATGCAGAACAATCATTCGGTTGAGTATTGTTTTAAATATCTTTCACAGATTTATTTTATTATATACTAATTTCAACTTTTATTTGCATTTTTCTTTCCTTTTCCTTTTTTTTTTGGAAGGGGATATGTATTTAGTAAAATTATGAAAATCCGAACTTATTCGTACAAATGAATAGAAAATTAACTCGTTCAATTTTTAATTGAAACAAAAAAAATTCTCAAAATATTTGTCGCCGTGTAACAAACACGGGTGGATAGCGATAGATTATTTGCTTTTCTGTTTATTTCGATTCTTTGATTTCTATTGTAAAAATGTGATTTTAAAATTTATTAATAATAATTTTTGTGATTCATATAAGATTTAATTTTGTTTTAGTGCTGGTGTTCGTCAGGTTTAATTAAAATAAAATTTTAAAACTCTCTCTTGAATTTTATTATTTTGATAATGAATTACTCTCAAAAGATTTAAATTTAACCTGATTCGTGGTGCCGCTGATGTGCATTAGGGCGGAGGTTCAATCCTACTATCGTGTTTGTTGTAGACACTGTTCCAAAAACGAGCAGAATGGATAGTGTTTGGGATGTTCAGCATCTTGCCACGTTAGTCGGACTGTCTGGTGGGAGTTTTCTGGGTTTTCTTCCATACGATACGTAAATACGGGGTAGTTCCCCCTAAAAGTCCTCCCGGAAAATACTGCCCTCGTTCTTTCTTTGTTGTAGACACTGTTTCTAAAAACGAGCAGACTCTATGGTGTTTAGGATGATCAGCATCTTGCCACGTGAGTCGGACTGTTTGGTGGGGGTTTTCTGCTATATACGATACTCAAATACGGGGTAGTTCCCCCTAAAAGTCCTCCCGGATGACACTGCCCTCGTTCTTTCTTTGTTGTAAACTCATTCCAAAAACGAGCAGACTTGATGGTGCTTAGGATGTTCAGCTTCTTGCCTCGTGAGTCGGACTGTTTGGTGGGAGTTGTCCGGGTTTTCTGCTAAACGATACGCAAATGCGGGGTAGTTCCCCCTAAAAGTCCTCCCAGAAGGCACTGCCCTCTTTCTTTAGTGACACAGAGCAGAAGGCAGACTTCTGCCTACGAATGCTCCATCTAAACAGAAGCTGCCCTCCTCTTCACTCCTCCCATGAGGGACATGACAACAACAGTTTCAAATTTGTGTTTATATCCATTATTTGTGTGAATTAATGTTATAAACAGCACGATAGTGATGATCTGTGGTTTAACTAATTCCAATACGACGGATTTTTCAATTAATTATGCTTTACGCATTGCTTTTTTTTTTTTCTCCCTCTATCAAAGAATTCGAGAAATACCCGAGCTGAATTTATTCAGGCGAGTAACTAACAGCTCAGCCCCCAATTCTTCTGTGTGCGAGTCAGAAATCTTGAGCAAGTTGAATTGATTCATACGTATTGCAGCGTTTAATTAATTGAGTTTATTCGTGACCGACTATGAATTGAAGTCGGGCCGTCCTTTGAATCCAATTAAATGTAATTGATCTAATAAAAGTCCAGATGAAGATTTAAATGCTAAATACCTCATCTGTTAAATGTTTCTGATGATTTATAAAGTATTTTAATTGAAACCTTAAAATTTATAAACTAATTTTTAGGTTTTTCTGATAATTAATCAATTTTCCGCCAATTTAGTTTTTGCACTAGGCAATGAAAAAACATGTTTCCTGTTTTCACATCTAAAAAAATTTAATCTTTTGGAAGCGTTGAAGTTTAATTTCCTTTTGACAGGTTTTGTAAATATAGACATCTGAAATAATACCAATTTTAAAATATCGTTTTCTGTAATAGAAAGAACTGTAATGAAATGGGAACATTTTGAGCGTTTTTTTTAACATTTAAATTATTAATTTAATAATTTAAATTTTAAATTTTCTCAAATTGATTAAAAATTTTAATTTTTAATTTTTTATAATTTAAAAAAATTAAATTATAAAAATAAACTTTTTCTGTAATTGCTGTATAATTTTTTTTTTAAATCATGAAAATAAATTATGTAGAAAACAAAACCTTTTATTAAAAATCACTTTTTTAAACTTTTTATAACTTGACAAAAAATTATTTTATTGAGGAAATTTACGATTATGGGTTCGTTTTGATCATATTTCTTATCATATCGAGTTATTTAAGAGATAAAAGATATTTTTTATATTTCTTTTAGTTTATTTTCTCAAAATCGTTCTGTTAATTTCTAGTAAATAAATTATATGATGTTTTTTTATTAATTTATTTTTATTTATTTTTTGTAAGTAAAGATTTTTTTTTTTGTTAAAAATATGTTAATATTACTTGTATAGGTTTTAACGGGACAGTCATTACATGATCTTATTTTGTTAATACTACTTACAAACATTTAGACGTATTATAGAAATAAATTTGGCAATAATAAATATGAAGAAGAATTTGTTTAAAATTCTCTGTAGTATATATAACTTAGAAGAAAAGGATTTTCTAAATTAGGTGTCAAAAAAAAAGTTTTCCTTAGTAATATATTGGGTGGCCAATTGGCTAGCCTTTGGTACCACAGGGTTCAGGTTCGAATCCTGGCGGTGTCATGGATGTTTGTTAGTGGTTCGGAATCTACGTTAAACTGTAGGTCCCGCCCTAATTAGACCAAAGTGTGCACAAAATTATCGTAGTTTGGTTTGGTTCGTCGCTCTACGATAATTTTGTGCACACTTTGGTCTAATTAGAGCGGGACCTACAGTTTAACGTTGTGATTCCGAACCACTCACAAACATCCATAGCACCGCCAGGATTCGAACCTGAAGCCTGGGATACCAAAGGCCAGAGCGCTAGCCACTTGGCCACCAGGCCGCTCAAAATTATCGTAGAGCGACAAACCAAACAGTAGTAATTATGTTGGGATTTTTTTTTTTTTTTTTTTTTTTTTTTTTTGATCGTTTAAAACCATTAAACAATTTTAACTTTAATATGATACATTTGAATAAACATTAATTATAATTTTTATTGTCATAAGTAGAAATATCTCATTTTCTTACTTATTCTGAAACACATTATGCAATGACTTCCTATTCGTGAAGTTTCTTTCAAAATCCTGTCACCTTACCTTCTGTTTATATCGTTTAACTACTGCATTACTCGAGAGTTCATCTTCTTATATTACCAAACCCATGTAATGCACACATGAAAAACATTTGTTATAAAATAAAATAAAAAAAGAAGATAAAAAACCGGTCAGTGAATCAAGTTGAGGAACAAAAGCGGTTAACCTGACTGAGTCACCTACCCGCCAAGGATTTCGCCAAGTTGTGACTCACCGCCAGCCTTCGATCTGCTGCTTCGAGGGCGACAAATGTGGGGAAAAAACTTTGCTTTGACTGGAGAACTGTGCTCAAATGCACTCAAGCCGTAAATATTAGATGGGGTATGTGTCAGAAGAAAAGAATGCCGGCAGTGGAAAGGAAAACTACTTTCCATTCTGTTAGTTGTAGTAATTGTTTTTGATATTCTTTCAGGGTTTCACTTGGAACTCAAACCAGTTCTTATCACAAATATTTCTTAAGGTATCCATTCATCAGAATTGTAAAAGGTTAAATGCGTTTAAATATTTTTTCTGTTTTCTGTTTGTTTATTTATTTATTCTTTTTAAAATGAAGGGAAACGTCTAAATTATCGTTTGGACTTTTTTTTTTTTAATTATATTTGTGGGAGTGTAATTGTTTTAATTGAATTAAAAAATGTATATATTTGTTTATTTTTTTTTTTAATATTTAACGATGTCTTCTTTATGTCAGATTACACTGTGTCAACGGCCGTACCATGCCGAATATACCGGTTCTCGTTAGATCACCGAAGTCAAGCATCATTGGGCGCGGTCAGTACTTGGGTGGGTGACCACCTGGGAACACTGTGTGCCGTTGCCAAATTTGGGACCTGAATGGCCGAGTGTCTAGCGCTCTGGCGCTCGGTGCCACAGGTTTCGGGTTCGAGTCCCGGCGGTGCCATGGATGTTTGTAGTGGTTCGGAATCCACTTTAAGCCGTAGGTCCCAGTCTCATATGACTGTAAGAGCGTCACGGAGCAAAAGTCAGGCTTCTACCTACGGGTGCTCCATCACAACAGAAGCTGCTTCCTTCCCCTTCAATCATGAGCACGTATGGGCTCGTGGGCTTGGCCAGCCAAGTGGGATAAGAAACAACAACAACACACTGTGTAATCTTTCCATAAACTTTCAGGTGGCTAATACGTAAAATAAGTAAATAGCATTGCTTAAAATAAGTTATAATTTAATGATGCTTAAAATAAATGATAATTTAATAATGCCTAATATACACTCAAGAGCCAAAACATTGTGACCACCTGTCAATAACGAGTTGGCCCACCTTTGGCGCGCAACACAGCTTCAACCCGCCTTGGCATGGATTAATACCAGTTAAACACCACTTCCACCTGATCACGTGCCTTCCACGTCATCCAGGCGAGTTCATTGCAAAATGCAGGGGTGGTCATAATGTTTTGGCTCTTGAGTGTAAGTGATAATTTAATAATGGCTAAAATAAATTATAATTTAATAATACTTAAAATAAGTGATAATTTAATAATGCCTAAAATAAATTATAATTTAATAATGTTTAAAATAAATTATAATTTAATAATGTTTAAAATAAGTGATAATTTAATAATGCCTAAAATAAGTTATAATTTAATAATGCGTAAAATAAGTTATAATTTAATAATGCGTAAAATAAGTTATAATTTAATAATGCTTAAAATAAATATTAACTTGATAATCGTTAAAATAAATTGTAGAAACTTCGTCTAAAAATTTCAATTTTTAAAATCGTGCTGGGCATTTATAGCAATGTTATTATTATTTTTATTTTTTTTTTATTTAAGAGATATTACCATGTAATATTCAAATCTAATTTTCCTGATGTTCGATTTTAATTTAATAATTAATTTGTGTTAAAAAAACCTCAGATGATATGAAAAAAACTTTTCGGAAATTAGTTTTATAAATATTTATTCCGCCAGCAAAGCTATTAATAAAATTAAAGTAACCCTTTCAATTTTTCATGATTTAATAACTCAGTGGTTTTTTTAAACTTTGGGATGCCATACATTTTTTACAGATAAAATATAACTACCTTACGTAAATGAAGGGGGAAAAAAACCATGAAAATTTTTTTTCTGCGAACACGTTTTATTATAAACTTCTAAAAGTAATAATAATCAATCTTAACGATAATGGATATCAAATTTTAAATTTAGAAACGTAAAAATATTCCATTACTTTCAGAACATTTTTTTATGCGGTAAGGTTTATTAATTTTCTTTTAAATCATAAGCAAAACCAAATATTTTTTAAATGAAGTAGATAGAACTTTATTATCATACATCAAAGGAAGAAATAATTTATCTTAATTTCATTGACGAGTGATGACATTAAATTTTTTTGCAATAAGAAATTAAATATTTATATTTAGTTATTATTTACATCGTTTAATAAAAATTATTACTTGTAATTTGTATACAATATCTTGAATACTTTCAGTTAAAAAAAATATACATTCTTGTATTGTTATAATATATTCTAAAAAAAGGATGGCAGAATTTTCATTTGTTAAAGTGTTCCAAAATGAAAAAGTTTGAGTAACAGTGGTTTAACTAATAATTTTATAAAGTGCTAAAATACTTTGCAGGGATTATTTTAAAGCTTTGGCAATAAATGTTGTTTCATTTTCAATTTGAACATTTTTTCATTTCTTTTCAAAGCAATTCAAAATTGGATCTTTTTGTTCTGCGTGAGTTTCTTCCAAAAAGGGATTCAATTTTCCATTCCTTCCAAAAAAGTTATTTTTTCTCTTCGGAAAATTGGCTTTTTACCAAAAAAATAATTGCATCATCATAATCCCACTCCTATAGATTTCAGTATTTTATTTTTCCCTTTTTTGGGTTAGGGTAAATTGGTATTCTATTATGGTGCCCATGGAATTCGTTCTTTATTTTCTTCGGCCAAATCGTAGTCGCAACAAAAGCAGTGTAGAAATTCCAGAAAATCTTTTGGCGTTTATGTCAGCGAATATTTCTGCTGTTTTCATTTATCGTTTGGAGACTTACTAAATCGAAAGGGAAAAATTATGGGGGGCGGAGGGAGTCTAAAGGGAAAAATTGAGTTTTTGATGTTTAGATAGAATCATTCCAAACGATTTTTGACAATTTTATTTCAATAGCTTATTGTTCTGGCAAAAATATTATTATATAGATGAAAGAATAAATTGTTCTTAATCTTCAATAAAAAATAAATAAATGTAGATTTACACCGGTTCCAATAGATTCATCCCGGCCGAACCTACAGTTTTGTTAGACTTCTCTACCAGTCTAACAAAAGCTGGACTTTTGCAGTGGGTGTCTAGGGTATTTGACAGACAAAACGCAGTAACGGGACGTTACTTTAAATAAAGCCATTTAATATTATATTTTACAATGATATTTACATTAATAAAGGGGTTAAACATATTCTCTCGCTGCTTGACGCAGCCTGCCCCAATCGCTCCTGCCAGCGTTCTCCTTTCTTTCTTCATCTACGGGGTCCTGTCCCCTCTCGTGGGGTCAGAGTTCAAAGTTGAATACTCCCCCACATTGTAAACAGGCTCTGTCAAAGACAAGCGACCGTGAGGCGTCGCCGCCTGCTGATTACCACACAAACAAATCCTACATAAATAAATAAAACCCTTTTTTTTAAACAGAAACCATTACATAATAATAAATCTTTTAATAGTGAAATTTAATCTGATGCATAAACTATCTGTAATGATAATGCACTTTTACAGATCAAATTGCAATTTAATTCTGTCTTATATAGCTGAACGAATAAATTGTTCTTAATCTTCAATAAAAAATAAATAAATAAATAAAACCTTCTTTTTAGAAACAAAATCCATTACATAATAATAAATCTTTTAATAGTGAAATTTAATCTCGTGCATAAAACAACTGTAATGATAATACATTTTTACAGATCAAATTGCAATTTAATTCTGTCTCAGTCTTATTTTTGACAGCTAAAACTAGCATATTCATTCTTGCGTCATCTTGTATGAAGACGCTCATACTAAGTTTGTTTTTTATGTGAAGATGTTGATACTATCACGTCTGACTAATTCAATGAAAAAAAAAAAAAAACTCAGGAGCTTTAAACTCCTTTTGTCTACCTACAGTCTAGCCTTACATAGAATTGTTTCTTTTATTTTTTTTTCCACCTTGTTAAGTTTTTTGATCCTGCTGAAATGGAAGGATTTTACTTGCCTTAAAGAATAAAATTAACCATATCAAGATATTGACCTATTATTGCCAGACGATGGTTGAATAACATAATTTTATAGTAAAATTTTTAATTATATTTTATGTTGTTGTTACCGATGGCTTTACTATAAATCAATCCATACAAATTTGGCCACTTACCGTAGAAACAAAAAGAACATATAAACGAATTAAAATTACAAAGAGAAAAGACTAGACATTCTTAACAAAAACGACCAAAAGGCTTTAAAAACAATTAAAAACAAAATGTTCTTAGTATAAAAATGTAAAAAGCTAGAAACACCTTAATAAAAGTTTCGTGTGATCAGGATATGCTTTCTCTTGGCCCTCCAGTAAAATCGCCATTCTGTTGTACTAGGTAAAGAATCCAGTCCCGGGCAAACAAGTAGATGAGCCTTATTCATTTCTCTGTCTTACATAATATCAGAGTTCACAAACCCTATTTTGGCCAGATGGTGGCTCAGACAGTCGTGTCTGACTGACAGTTTTAAGTTCTTAACCTAAAATTGGTAACAGCCTAAATTGGTTCCATTAAATTTTATCCACTCATCCCCGATTGTCTCCCAGACTTTCACTTTGGTGTTAGATAATAATTCACTAATACATGATGACTTAGTTTTGTCTACAGTCTAGTTATCCTATAGATTATCTATATAGTTATCCTAAAAGAGTCAAGACGGATAGGACATTGCCCAGGAGCTTCTTCTGTTCCTTTTTTTTTGCCAGAAGATCTGCCCTTTCGTTACCATCCATTCCAACATGTGATAGAATCCAATTGTATTGTTTTGCGTGGATTATCGTATGTTGATAAATGCTAGCTATTCGTGATTAACGATTTGCTTCTATTTCTCAAATATTACTGAAAATAATTATATATTATTTATTTTACACTAGTTTAAATGCTATGTATAATATCTTACAGCTTCCTTTCTTTATCTACGTAGTGTAAAAGCTTGCGTAGTTGTAGATCATGCGATTCTATTTTGAGTGCTCTCCGATCTATATCTAGCTGAACCATTGATTTATGTGCTTCCCTATTCTTCCCAACGTTTATGGAATGTAGTGACAAATCTGTTTTTCCAGATTCCATTTAGTCTATGAAGTAGAAAATCGATGGACAGTTTTGATATCGGCATATTTCCTTTGCTGTTTCTCTTCTTGACTACTGAATATTTCATGCATTTCAAACACGAATGCATTTAAATGGGCAAATTTTGTAATAAAAGGCAGCCCTTTTTCCAGCCTCTCCAGGGTACTGAACATAAGAGTTTTTCTCTTTAAGTTTCAGATCTTGAAGATGTGCTTTGCTAGGATAAATGGCGTCTACCATCTTATAAAATTTTGGACTTTGAATATATTTAAAATCAACTGAAGGTTTGTGGTGTGATCTGTCTTCCGCTAATAAGTAATAAATTAATATATATTGATTGACATTTATTTAGAGTTAACTATTCGTGCTACTTTTTTTAAATCCTGTATTTGTTAAAATTCGAAGCAATTTTTGTTTATCCTTTTATGTATGATATTTTTTTGAATGCGTGCCCTTTTTTTTTTTCCATGATTGAAACTTGTTTTGAAACATGAGTCATTTAGCTATTTATTTGAAAAATATTAGATAATAGATACCATTTATCCTACGAAACTTTGATTTGCACCAGGTACTAATACTGAACGTCTAACACTAACGTCTAACGTCCTAATGCATCTGTCAAACTTAATATTAATCAAAAGCCTGCGCTTCCAATTGGCTGATATCCTATGACGTGAAATGGGGTAAATTCAGCTTAAAAGTCATCTTAAGGTCTTAAACTTGATTACTTCCAAATATTATGGATATTCTTAATCTTCCTTGGCTATTGGCGGCGTGATGGCCAGTTGGCTAGCGCTCTGGCCTTTGGTACCATAGGCTTCAGGTTCGAATCTAGCGGTGCCAAGGATGTTTGTTAATTGTTCGGAATCCACATTAAACTGTAGGTCCCGGTCTAATTAGCTGAAAGTATGCACAAAATGACCGTAGAGCGACAAACCATTCTTCGGCTGTTTGCTAATACTTTTATTAAAGATCTGTGATTACTTTATTTTCGTTTTATGTTCTGTGGCTATTTAAGTTATAATTATGCTATTAAGTTATTATTATTTTTATATTAATCATTATAATATCTTAAAATTTAATTCATGTCGTATATTATTAATTTAACTTTCACATTCAATACTTTTTTTTTAGATAGAGTAGGACAGACCGACTTAAGTATAGTTTAACTTAATGAATAAACTAAACTCTATCAATTGAGTTAACTTGCTTTTTAAAGAACAATAGTTGGCTGAACACACATTTATTTTTTTACTTTTGTTTTTATTATTATGTTGAAACTGCGGGTCTATTCAAGAAACTCATTTATACAGCGCGATTTGGCAACTATCTTAACCTAGAAGTTTGTCCCAAATGTAATTAAATGTACAGTATGGGCTTAATTAAGTTTAACTTATTTCGTGTCATTAATTTGGAAGAAAACTTTTCTCACCAGGAGACCTAGTGTTTTCAGTCTACTGTTATGCTCAGAAGGTATTAAGTTTCTTCGGAAAAGAAGGAAGAAATATATAAAAAGGTCTTTAAAAGCTTTGGGGTGCAAAACATGCATTTCATTTCTATTCATTTAACATTTAATGCCAACATGATAAGGTTTAAAGCCACTGGCACTTAGTACAAGGAAATGGTTTTTGTTCCAAGTTGAATCAATTTTTAAATGCATAAAATCTTTATAACATGAATTAATAATCTTTAAAATAATAATAAATCATTATAAATACATCTTTATAAAACATTTATTAATAAATCTTTATAAATATGTGAAATTACTATCGGAATTGCCCACAAATAAAGCAAGTCTCATTTGTAATCCTCTGGCTTCGTGGCCATTCAGTGAACTGAATTACCGGATTGAAATGATGTGCATTTCTCAACTCATCTCCTAGTCACAGTGGCCTGATGGGCAATTGGCTAGCGCTGTGGCCTTTGATACCACAGTCTTCCGCTTCGATTCCTGGCGGTGGCATAGATGTTTGTGAGTGGTTGGGAATCCACGTTAAACTGTAGGTCCTTGTTAATTAGCCTAAAGTGTGTACAAAATGACCGTAGAGCGACAAACCAAACCAAATCTCCCAGTCGCACCTGACGATCATTCAGCTTATAAGGTATATTCAGTCATGGAAGATCTCTTTAGGTACAGAATTTAAATTTTTTATTTTTTATTTTACAAATGTCGAACATTGGCGCCTAAGCCATTAGTTCACGAACTCTCCAATACTTTTTGACCATATCCTCTTACCGAGAAAATGTATCACAATTATTGAAATGTTCAAAAGTCATAGGCCAAATAGAGTGACACAAAACACAATTTGGAGAATCCACCACTCCAATTCTATAGAGGTGATCACGTAAGCAGTCATGACCAGCCGAACGTCTAAATAGAGCCACCGCTGTCTTCCTAAATAGAACTCCCCCCAAAATTCTCCATCTCTTATTACAGCGCGCTGAATCATATCTTGTTTAAGAATTTTATTATGACTCAACAATTTAGTCGTATGAAATGAAAGCGGTCGATTAATGCGTTGCTCTATCCAAGCTCCTTTCTTAGCCAGTATATCAGCTTTTTCGTTGCCCATAATGCCACAATGGACTTAAATGCATTGGAAAGAGATTATGTGCCAGTGTCTTAAGCAAAAGCCTACAGTCCAAGATTCTTTGGGAACTATTTTGATTATTCAAAAGGATTTAAAGTGGACTCTTGGAGTCGGACACTATGACTGCTTTTATAAAGGAGTGGCTGCGAATCGATAGTTGTTGAATAGCTTAATAGTTCTTCGTATCCATTTAGTGTTCATTCATACTTAATTCGCTGATGTGGCTTACCCTACTACTGAATTATCATAAATTTCGTTTATATTGTCAATTTATACGTTTACGTATTTTGTGTAGCTATCTTTTATATTATACTTATATTTTTACGTATTCTATACATCTCGGTGCAATTATTCTTAACCTCATCTTCATTAAAATAATGATGTTGCTTCTCTGCGTAATTTTTACTCGTCGATTAGGGCTTCTAATGAGTCCCCCAAATAATACAAGGTTCAAATTAAGTTCAATTTCCTGAACAGAAACTATTCTGAGGGGGGTCTTTTGTTTTATCGGTACCTCAGCGGTGTTTGAATCAAGTTAATGTGCTTCTTTCCCAAACTGATACCGACCCATTAGGGCATTTCGTGGTTTTGGTCCATCGGTGCCTGCTACTAACGATGTCTTGGTTCCGAAATTGACTCTCCGGCTTGTTCGTAATCGATTCGTTTTTCAGAGGATGGCGCACGATAAAGTCTGGGAAGTTTTTAATTGAGTCATTAATTAGTCTCTCTCGGTCTTTGTGAAACCGAAGTTCTTGGCAGGTGCCGAAAACAACAGACTCCATTAGTCTTCTTTGGGTTGGTGGAACTTTTACGACGACTTTGAACAAAAAGATATTGGGGCAGAAAGTGACACTTCTGGCGGGTTGTCAACTTTTAACTGTATTTTTAACGGTAGGTGGTCCATAGATGATATAAAATTTTAATGTTTAATATATTTTGGGAAGCATGATGTATTGTGATTTTTTAATAGTTTTTAAACATGTGTATTTTATTTCACTTTAAATTGGACTATCTTATATGTTTAAGAAAAATATTGTAACCGGACTTCCACCTACGCACTGGCAGGAGCACCCCCTGTGGCATTCAGTCGAGCTCGAGACTCACCCGGCAGGAAGTACAGCGCAACCCTCGCGCCTACTGAGGAACGTTTAGCTGATCTACAGTCTCTCACGCGGAGAGGAAACATATTAGGCGTAGCAGAGTATCGGGTTTAGCGTCTTAGAAGTGGAATCCTTCCACGAATCTATAATTATCTGTCTGCAAAGCTGTTAAATATTATGTATCCAATTGTATGTGTGTGGTGTCTGTGCGTGTGGAAATTAAGCTGTGAGTTCTCCAACCTGTGCCTCAAGTATCTCAATCCAACCACACCCAGTTGCAATCGGGTTCCCCAACCTACACACTACATTATCTAATTTTAATTAGTTGTTTTTCTACTCTATATAATCGTATTTAATTTTACATATACAAATATTAGGGAGAATACGCCTTTTCTGTATGTTTTACTTTTATGTACATTTTTTCTGTATGTTACCTAACGTTGCCCAGCTACAGAAAATAATTGATATTTGTTGTCGCTAATTTTATTAGGAAAAAAATAGCAAGTAATTTTTAGAGTATTTAAATTTCAAATACATCTATCCTCAAGAAATATGAATGCTTTGTTGAAAATGCGTGGCGATCGCCAATTTGGCAGTGGGTGTCCAAGAAACACAGAATCTCCAAAATGATGGCAAACAGAGTCTGTATTTGTTGTGAAAGAAAAAAGTTGTGTCCCAACAGTTCTAATTCGAACATTTTCTAATCATGCATCGCGCTCTTCAGTTGTTTCAACTGCTCGAACTCACGATTTCTTAAACGGTTTGCTGCAAGACGCATGTTCAATCGCTATGCTAACTTTCATTTGTTTCGATTATTCTTGCAATAGATGTTTTTTTATGGCATTTCTGAAAGCTGTTCATAATAATTCGTTTGTTGGCGTAACTTGAAAATAAACGGTGAACTGTTGCAACTTGCCCTTCTCAAAACTAAAGATCATTTTCTTTTTCAAAAGCATAGATAATATTATTGAAGATATGTGTTATAAATATATTATTACCTTTTTTTTTAATTTTTTCATAATTCCAACGCCAAAATAACACTTTTGATGGAAATAATAACCATTGACCAATAATAGGAGCTAAGAATTTATAGAACGTTCCTTGCTTTTGTCCAGTCACAAGCCAGCGATGAAAAATCGTCATGTTGTTGTGGTAGTGTACTGTTTCATATAATTAAAAAAGCACTAATTGTAATTTTTTTGTAATTCCAGCTCTTAAACTCTACTTGTGACGTAAATAATAAAGGCTAAAATTTCATGATGATAGGTTGAATGGTGTGTGAGTCCGTACAGAACATAGAAACTTAGTTTCATTTTTTTATATATAAATAAATATTTCAATGTTATGATGTCATTCTTTTTTGAAGTAAATTATTATGATAGGCAATTTATAATTTTATCATTACATTTGTATTCTAGTATGAATTTTATTTGTATTATGTATCTATATAATTTAAAGTTGCTGGTTAAGCTATAAAGTTTTTATTTAATTTCATCTACAAATATCGCAGATTATAATCATATCCATTGTTTCATGATTATCAGAAAGGCTTTTTGATAGTAAAAAAAAAAAAAAAATGAAATATTAATTTTATCATGGAAAAATTACTTGCTTCTATGATAATTGCTACCTATATTTAGAAAAAATATGTATCCTACTTTTTCATAAAGGCCAGTCGGCTGATCGCTAAGAACGTAAATGATGATTGGATTATAATTGCTTGACAGAACGAATTATGTGTTCAATAATCTTCTTCTTATAAAACCTCTTAAGAAGATTGATGTATGCATAATGTATCTACTGTCTCTCAACATAATGCATCCCAACCAGTTTGTGCACATATTTTCCGGGATTTTCATAGTGTCTTCCATTTACCCTTCAAATACCTTCGGGAACATACCCTTAAATCATTTCTCATCATAAGGGACATTGTTAATTCATTGGTAAGGATTATTATATATAAAGCACCCATTTGCTTTCCCGGCCTATAGCTAACAAGTTCGGTTACTACACTAACCCTACTAAACATAGTTCCGCATTTTCTGGTAACAACCATTTATAACTGGTGTAACTTTATAATTTATCACTAGTTTATGGCTGTCAGCTCTTTTTTCTGCGAGATATTAATCAGACCAGTGGGTTGATGTGGGATTTTTAGTGATGTGGTTTATAATTTTGTTCGCTCTGACTTTCAAACATTCATAGATAGTGAATGTAACGTTTCGATTTGTCGTCGTCTCCAAGAACTAGGTAAAAAATCTTTAAATTCTTTAAAGATGTTAATAAAATAAAGTAAATAGATTTATGTCTTTTCCTTTATGAACAAAAATCCACTTGACTTTGGACTACAATTCCTAGTAGCTTCCGCGCTGTTACATATGTAATTAGGGCTTATGTGTAACTGATGATATTAGGGTTTTGTTATACAGTTTAATTGTGCTTCTATGGAACACAATCAAAATCAATCAGTTTATGAAAATTTACGTGTTAGTAAAAACTGTTTTGGCTTTGTTATGCAAAACTGATCTTGTTTCTAATTCACTCCTTGGCTGTTCTCTTTTAATGTATTGATATATTGTGCCCGTATATAATTTTATGTAAATAAATTTTATACTTTTGACTAAGTAGTTCATCTCCAAATTTAGTTTAAGACATTTAGTTAAAGGCGGAACTGAATAAAATCGTGACTGGCCTACTCTATTACAGCAAACTTCTATGAACGTTATCAAATCTTGTGGACTCAATAGAATTGCACCCATTGAGGTTGACCTTCACCCCAATATAATGTTAGCCTGGAAGTGGAGTATCCCCGCCACTGATTAAGGATCGCTGTTTAGGTTCCACTTTACGAGAAGGGAAGCTTCCTTTTTTTCGTGCATTAATCTCAGCGAAGAGAGTTGATCGCTCCCTTTTGCCGGCAATTGTTTTTCCTCCAATTCATCCGGTGCGGATGTGTTTAGGTGATAGAATCCGTCAATCGGAAGTTACGTCGCGCTTGTATTGGGGCTGTTGTAATCCGCCACTCATGCATCCGATTGGGTGTGGGTTTCGCATTTCCTTTATTGTGTGTGTTTTATTTGGATGGTCTGGGAGCGTGATGTGTGGATCGTTTGTGATGGGTGTATCTGCGGCCTTGTCATGTTTGTGAGTAATGTGAAAAGGGCTGTCGAAAATAAGTAAATATTTCTTCCATTTTTATGTATGGGCTTTTTTTCTCTCTTTTGATCGATGCTTAATAAATAATTCAATAAAGCAATCAAAATAAGGCGCCTGTTGGACGAGTGACTTGCTTTCGGTGGACCGGGACTTGTGGCGTGGTCTTGTAATCCAAATTCTGTGGAGGTCGAGAAATAAAAGCGCCTGATGGCCAATTGACTCTTGGCTATAATAGCCAATTCAGGTTCGAATTCAAACCGGTGGCATTGATATTTGCCGGAATTTCGGTTCGAGTCCCGGTCTGTTTACCCTCGTATGGATGTATGACCGTGGCGGAATCCAAACCTTAAACCGCAGCTTCTGTGAGATTGAGTAATAAAACGTTGGGCTGACAACCCTAACCCAAGAAAAGCTTTGGTCTTTGGTACCACAGGCTTCAAGTTCAAATCCTAGCGATGGCATGGATGTTTGTCAGTGGTTCGGAATCCACGTTAAACTGTTGGTCTAATTAGCCCAAAGTATGCACAAAATGACTGTAGAGCGACAAACCAAACCTGGCGTTCTGTGCAACAGATTTGGGGTTCGAGTCCCGGATGTGCCATGTGTGTTTATAGTGCTCGCAAATCTACTTTAAACGTAGGTTCGGGTCTATTATGACTTGGGCGTAGGGCTGATAATCCTACTCCGTAAAAAAAAACCATCTCCTGTCTAGAAATCTGCCAGTAAGCAGACGGCCTTGGTCTACCCTGGGGCTGTTGCGCCAATGATGATGAATCAAAATAAACCGTTTCCATGACAACATCCTGTGTAAAAATTGGAATTTAAAAAATTCATTTTCTTTATTTTTAAATATTTGCATACGATCATACCTTTTGGGTAGCAATCGTGTTAATGGATGTCCTAAAGCAGGCAATGCGCAGATTTTATCACATGTTCATTTTATTTAAACAAGTAATTATTAGTTTTTTTTTTTTTCAGCTTTTGGTTAAAATAGGTAATGATAGGTCCAGATTTAGTTAAGTAAATAAAAGTAAACATTTAAATATTATGAAAAAATTTTCTCCAATTGCATAGCAGATTAGAAGTTCAGATCTTCGGGCCAATTTCAATTACGTGCTAACCTGGATGCGAGATTAGTATCTACGAATTATACTTTCGTCTCTACGATGTGTATTTTTGTTTTAAAATTGCAGTAAACAAAGTCGACGTGTGGACAATTAATTTTATTTTATTTCTGTTGAAAATGTTTACAAAAATAATGTAGTATTTTAAAGACAATTCTGCATCTATTAATTAGTATTCATTGAGAAGAAAAGGTATAACAGTATAAAATCTTGCGGAATCACACTATAAATCATTTTCACTTTGTTTAAGTTATCGTCTATTTTAGAAAAAGTTTTCAATGCATATTTTTGAAGCAGAATGCTTCAAAAGTTTTCAAAAATTCAAAAATTCTTCAAAAATTTTTGAAGCAAAATTTTTCAATGCAAGTTTTCAATGCATAGTACTTCATTTTCAGTTGGTATACATAAGAATTTACTATTTGGTTCATGTTATACACAATTATTATTTTGTATTTGAAACAAACTTAATTTTATAATGAACTTAAGTAATTTCATTTCATTTCCTAGAAATTACAAAAAAACACATCCTTTTATTATATTTTACTTAATTTTTCAAAATCGAAGAAAAGGAAATAATACATAATTAATTAATAATTGTTTCATAATAATAAATAATGATTGCTTCATATCGCAATTCAATAATAATATATGCTTTTGTAAATCTATTTGTCGTAAATTGTTTTTTATTGGAAAAATAAATTATATAATTTGCTATTTATTAAAATTCGTAATTCTGTAAATTAAAGGGTTTGATTTTTAAAATATTCGTTCACGTTTTCTTTGTATTGTTTAAATCTTGAGAACTTTATATATATATATATATTTTTTTATGTGTAAGGTTTTCTTAATGAAATTTTCACTTTTATTATACTTTATTCTGCAGCATAATAGAAACGCACATTGTGTCCGTTGAATTAGGATTGGAGGGGAAAAAAAACACTGTTAATTTTCTTAGTGCACGGAAACAAGACATTGCGAAACTATTTTTTTTTCCTTCTTTTTTTTTTTCTTCAACAGAGTGTTTAAGTGATTAGGTTGGAGTCTTTAGCCGTGATTACTGCTGCTTTCTCGGAAAGTAGTAGAAGAAACATTCTAGCGTTACATGTGTTTTGGTCACTCAGTTTAACTAATCTGTTGCGATTAAGGAAATAATTAGTTCTGCAGTACCCGGAAAAGTTTAAAACTTACTAAAATTGCTTTCGTTTTGCGCTAGATCAAATACTTTTTTTCAATTATTACTATTGAGGTTCTTTGAACAAAAAATAATTTACTATAATTTTTGTACATTAGAAACTTAATTACTTTTGTTCATTATCTCTATAAGCAAGCCCCTTAAAAATTATGTTCACCTTATTAATATTATTAATGGTTTACCTATTTTATTTCATATAAAAATGTCTGTATGACGCGTATATATGAGATCCCTATGTGAAATGTGTATATGAAAATGTCCATATAATCTCATGTGAATGTGCGCTGCCTGATGGCCAATTGACTAGACATCTGGCCTTTGGTACCACAGGCTTTAGGTTCGAATCCTGGCGGTGGCATGGATGTTTGTTAGAGTTCCGAATCCACGTTAAACTGTAGGTCCCGGTCTAATTATCCTAAAGGGTGCAAAAAAAAAATTACTGTAGAGCGACATAACAAACCATGTGAACTTGCAATTGTAACTAATTATATTGAATTTCTTACTAAAAAAATAATCAAAAACTCATAATTTAATGGCATTGTTGGCAAAAGGATAGATAGTTAATTTTATTAAAATGCATAATTATGGGTAGTTTATTTTAAAGAATTGTTTTTTTTTTATTTCATCTAATGTATAAAGGAAAAGTTTTTGCTGTATTATTAAGAAAACATTTGGCTTTTGATTTATGATTTGATAGCTACCAAAAAAAAAAAAAATGTCCCTTCCGCGGCTGTATTGATAATGATAATGTGAATAGTAGTTTAAAAATTTGAAATAGGAAACTCATTATCAGTTAGAGAATAATTTACTACCTACTATATTGAAATTCATTATGATTAAAAATTTGTAACATTGAACTCATTATCAGTTGAGTAATTTATTACCTATATTAAATGCTAATTAAAATTTGCCATCAAACATCTTTTTTTAGCTTATTTAATTTATAGGAAATATTTCGAACTCTTCTCAGGCAACGATTCCCACAATTTGAGAATAACTAGCTTAAGTGATAATGGTTAACTAAGTTGAAAACCGTGACCACTGTTGCTGAATCGGAGAGAAATAAAGGAAACATTCTAGCTCTGCTTCGGTCACTTAATTGAACAGATCTGTTGAGAGTAAACAAATCAGTAGTGTTTCGGTCATTGTATTAAATCAATCTCTCACGCTTTAATAAACAAAGAGTTTTTGCGTAGTGCTCGAAAAAGTCAACAGAGAGTTTTTGCATACCGTATTTTGGATGTCCGTTAGCTTTTTCTCCCTAGCGCGCATGCTCATAGGAAATTGCGCATGCGTATCTGTAATAATGTTTCCTATGAGCATGCGCGCTAGGGAGAAAAAGCTAACGGACATCCAAAATACGGTATGCAAAAACTCTCTGTTGACTTTAAGTTTCCCGAAATTATTAACAACAATATTATTTTCCCTCCGTAACTCGAAAAAAAAATTGGACCTCTGTATATCGAACATTAGTAATGTTTGATTTACAATCTTTTTACAACCTTTACAACTCGATCATTTGAAACTAATTACCTCTATAGCTCGAAGAAAAATAAGTTACCGACTTTAAGCATTTGCCGACAATGCACGTCATTGTTTCTTAGAAAACAATGTATGAGTATGTAGTAAGTAGAATAACCAATTCTATGAAATAGCAACACGGAAGAAAAATAATTTTCTGCTCTTTATAGCTTAGATAATGCTATAGATAGAGAACGATCGAATTGTCTAAAGCAATAATAATAATAACTCACTTTTTTAATGCCTAATATTTTTAATTTTAAGGTTGTTTCGGAATTATTTTGATTTTTTATTGTAGTACATAAAATAACTTTTAAGTTGCAAATAAACATGTTTATTTCCTCTGTAACTTGAATTTTTATTTATTTTACCTCTCTAACTCAAAATAAGTCAGAAAGAATCTAAACCTCTACAAGTCGAGTATTTCCTTACAAAATCCGCGTAAGTCGAAAACTCTATAACTCGAATTATTTGGCGTCTCCCTTGAAGTTCGACTTACAGAGGTTCTACTGTACGTGCCCGTTCGTTGTCGAATCCTGGATGTTTATAGATGTTTGTGAGTGGTTCTGAATCAGAACGTTAAACTGTAGGTCCCGGTCTAATTAATCGAAAGTGTGCAAAAATATGAACTTGAGCGACAAACCAAACCATTCGTTGTTGAGTAGCCTATGTGATTCTTCACTTGTGGCGTTTGTTGCAGTCATTGATTTCAGAAATGAAATGATTTGATCGCCATTTTAACAGCATATGTGCGACATCTCATGAATGATTGGGTTGCTTAAAGGGAATTTTTCCTAGTTTCTCCACATAAAGTATCTTTAGAAAAGGAAATTTCCTCAACTGTCAGAGGTATATACTATCTGTACACATGGTACCTGAGTGAAATATATCAATATATACACTGGTGTATTTTCTTCTTTCACTGTGGGTGGCCTGGCGGCCATTTGGCTAGCGCTCTGGCCGTTGGTACCACAGGTTTCAGGTTCGAATCCTGGCGGTGCCATGGATATTTTTGAGTTGTTCGGAATCCACTTTAAACTGTAGGTCACAATCTAATTAGTCCAAAGTGTGCACAAGATAATCGTAGAGCGACAAATCAAACCAATAAAACCTTTCACTATGGACTAAACATCAAGGGTTGCGTCATCGCGCTCTGATACTTCTTAGAATTCCGGGTGCACTCTGGGGTATTTCGCAGAAATATATATGTGCTCAGATATAAAAATAAATATAATTACTATTTCCTTGTCAGTTTTTCCATTCAAAGACAGCTTTCATTATAAACAACTAACCTTTCTGGTTGCTTTTGTTTTTCTACTCATAAAAAATCGCCAAACAGTAATAATGCGCCAAAAGAGGTTTCCGAGAAACTAAGATTGATAACTTCCATGGCTGGCTACTGGGAGCGCTGCGTCTATGGGATTTTTCATCTTAAACAAATTTCCATTGTACCCTCTGATACTCCGCCAACAGTAAGCAGTAGTAGTATGTGGAAATGACCACCTGGATAATAAACTGCGAGGCGTTAGTAGCGGATGCTTATTTGTGAGAAATTTGTATATAATGCTCCTGCAATTATTTGTAGATTTTTAAATTTATCCGACTACAAAAAGTTTGGTGGCCTGATGGCCAATTAGCTAGCGCTCTGGCCTTCGGTACCACACGATTCAAGTTCGAATCCTGGCGATGGCACGGATGTTTGTTAGTGGTTTGGAATCCGGTCTTGAATGGTCAAATGTCTGATGCTCGATGCCATAGGTTTCGGGTTCGAGTCCCGGCGGTGCCATCAATGTTTGTAGTGGTTCGGAAACCACTTTAAGCCGTAGGATCTGGTATCATATAACTGTAAGAACGTCACAGTTAGACTTCTCTCACCCACTCCATTCCCAAAGTGTATATGGGCAACACAGCTCTAGGCAGAGTGATGTGATGTGGTGTGGTGTAGTAGTTATAGTAATAGCGGTGGGGGTCAGAATCAACGTTAAACTGTAAGTCCCGGTCTAATTAGTCTAAAGTGTGCGCATAATGACCGTAGAGTGGCAAACCAATCAAAATGAGTGAATCTACTGATTTAATTATTGTAACAGACAAAAGAAGACATACGAGAGTTGTTTATAGTTGTTCCAACATAAATCTCGAGTGATTATGGCTTAGTCGGAAAAAAAAAAAGTAAAGAAAACATTTTATCAAAACATCTGTTTCGATCACCCAGTTAGATACACTTCACTCTAATAAAAGTATTTGTGTGCAATGCACGGAAAAGTCGAAAAGTGGCCCCAAATTGCATTCTTTTGCGCGAGTGGTTTTTATGATTGCAATGCGTATTGATTTTGTATGATTGTATTTTTCTTCCTGTCTTTGGACTGTGGATCGTAGCATACGTTTCCAATGCCAGAAAACTTGTGTTTTCATTTTTCTCGGTGGAAAACTTTTCCTTCCGATCGATTCCTTCCGTAGGGTTCAGAAAACTTTCTTTTGATCAAGGAATTCTTTTCACTCCCAATAAGGTCTTCGACCGGGAAAAAGTTTTTATTGAGGTGGAATTGCAATCTGTTTTTTGAGGTCTGCCCACACGTACATCAATCTTTTCGAACGTGGGTATCGAAAGTAGGTGTTAAGAGTTTTTAGTCCTTCCTCCCTTTTCTTTTCTTTAATTAAGTGAAATTGCCAAGCCAGCTGATCGCAGATAAAACCCTTTTAAAAGTGCAGGTTTATTTGTTATGGTCCAACAGTTGATGAACATGCTTGACAAGTTTTTTATTTTTTCATTTTTGTGTAACCTTCTGTTATGAGCTTACTTGTAAACAAATGTATGTTTACTAAAATATGTTACAATAATGTGTTTACTTGTAAAAAAAATGTATAAATGCAAGTTTATCTGTTATTCAACAGTTGGTAAATGTTGAACATGACGTAACAGGTTTTTATTTTATTTTATTTTATTTTTATGTAACCTTCGGTTATGATCTTACTTGTAAACAAATATATGTTTACTGGTAAAAAATGTATTTTTCAGCGTTTATTTAAATTTTTTTTCCGAGATAATTGGATAAAAATGTATCATTTTCGAAGAACCTTACTATCCTTTACCGAAGTTGAAAAAAACAGATGCTTATGTTAATTGCTTTAAGTAAAACAAGATATCGTCCTATTAATGATGTCATAAATGCCCGTGATTCTTCTCCTGGTGAAATTTGGTTTGTCGCTCTACGGTCATTTTGTGCACACTTTAGGCTAATTAGAACGGGACTTACAGTCTCCTGGTGAGAGTCTGTAGGCCAACTTATGCGCATGATTGATTGCGTTAAATATATTTCCTATTGGGATGATAGATTACAAACTAAATGTTTTTCAGCGGGAGCGCAGGTTGCACAGTTTTTCCTCTCGGAGGAGAGTTTGTAGGCCTACTGACCATTTCTCCTGAACGCCACAGGGAGGGCTCTTGCCAGTGTGTAGGAGGAAGCACGATTACAAAATTAGTTTTACGAAAAAAATAAAACTTTTGTATGTTATTCTTGTAGCTATAAAATTAAATTACTAAACTATATTTTAAATTTGATAAATTAAATTTGATGATCTGGCACTGCGTCGGAGGAAGCACGGTTACAGGATTCAACTAATTCAGTTTATATAAACTTGAATGAAATAAAAGCGTCTTCAGAGCTATCTTAGAATAAATAAGAGTTTTAAGAAAATATAATAATTTGATGTTAATTTATTGTACTTCGTTGTAGTCCTTTCTCTTTTTTGCGATATTTAAGCACATATTTGCATTTACTTTTATTACTATTTACTTTTATTATTATTTATTACGTATTTAGTTATTATTACGTATTAGTTATTATTTATTATTTATTACGTAACGGCCGTACCATGCTGAATATACCGGTTCTCGTTAGATCACCGAAGTTAAGCATCATTGGGCGCGGTCAGTACTTGGGTGGGTGACCACCTGGGAACACTGCGTGCCGTTGGCAAACTTGGGACCTGAATGGCCGAGTGTCTAGCGCTCTGGCGCTCGGTGCCACATTCGGGTTCGAATCCCGGCGGTGCCATGGATGTTTGTAGTGGTTCGGAATCCACTTTAAGCCGTATATTTCACGGAGCAAAAAGTCAGGCTTCTACCTACGGGTGCTCCATCACAACAGAAGCTGCTTCCTTCCCCTTCAATCATGAGTCCATATGGGCTTGCGGGCTTGGCCAGCCAAGTGGGATAAGAAACAACAACAAAACAACGTATTTAGTACTATTTTATAAAAAGAATAAATGATATTCAATATTACATTAATTTGTTATATATTAATTCCATTTTATATATTTCTTCTTTTGATATTTAAATTTACATGTCCGGTTATTAATGTTTTGCGATATATTTTAATCCTCATTTAAAATTAAACGTTTGCTTGTTGAATGTAAGTATTTACTGTACACCACGTGTGCCAAAATCAAACATTCAGATGTTAACAAAAAAAAAAAATTAAAAATTTTTCCTTGTAGGTCGGAATAATAACAATAAAAAAAGGACTTTATTCTTTTTTTTATATAAGCAACTATGTGCAAGCAACTAATCTTTCTAAACGGGTCAAGGTTAAAATATCACCTACGGCCTTTGTCTTATTTTGATTTCTTCTTCTTTGTGCGCGCGGAGGCTGGTTTTGCATCTTTCTTCAGGGTCAATTATCTCATCTCTGATGAGATCTCTTTTGAAGTTCACGTTTAAACTCGCCTCTTTCTCATGATCGATATTCATGCTTTTCGATGACACACTTTCTCGACTTATCGATTCCATCCATCGCCTGCCTGTGTCTTATTGATCTCATTTCGGGCTGTTCGTTGTTGTCCACCTGCGAGTTTTAAAAGTAGGTTTTCGTTTTCCAGGAACGCACACACGTTTTGATTTTCACTGCCCCTTTTTCTTTTTTTTTTTTTTTTAAAGCCTTTTAGGTTTCGATCTTTGAGAATCGAATTTGGAGCAATTTTCTACTGTGTTCGATTTTTTGTCGTTTTTTTTTTTAATCGATGCCGGTTTCTTATTTAACAAGGTTTTGTTATTTCCATATTTATTAACGATGCTATTCTATTGAGTAATGAGTATGTGCAAAAATAATTCAATACTTGTAAACATGAAAATCTTCTTCTGTGGGATGATGACTATTGGCTAGCGCTCTGGCCTTTGGTACCACTGGCTATTCAGATTCGAATCCTGGCTATGGCATGGATGTTTGTTAGTGGTTCAGAATCGGGGCCTCAATGGCCGAGTTTCTAGCACTGTGTCGCTCTGTGCCACAGATTTCGGGTTAGAATCCTGGCTATGGCATGGATGTTTGTTAGTAGTTCGGAATCCATTTTAAGCAGTAGGTCCCGGTCTCATATGATTGTAGAGCGCCACAGAGTACAATCAGATTTCTCATCCACATCATCCCCATAATGTATAGGGGCAACTGAACTCTATGCACAGTGGTGTGGTGTAGTAGTCGTTCGGAATCCATGTTAAACTGTAGGTTCCGGTCTAATTAGCCCAAAGTGTACACACATTTTGGGCATTTCGAGCACGCTGCTGTCCACCTGCGAGTTTTAAAAGTAGGTTTTCGTTTTTCCAGGAACGCACACACGTTTTGCTTTTCACTCCCTTTTGTTTTTTTAAAATCCTTTTGGGTTTCGATCTTTGGTGATCGAATTCGGAGCAATTTTCTATCGTGCTCAATTTTGTTGTTCCATTTTTTTTTTTTTAATTGATGTCGGTTTCTTATTTAATAAGGTTTTGCTGCTTTGATATTTATTGACATTTTATGTAATGAACATATGCAAAGTAATTCAGTACTTGTAAACATGACAATCTTTTTATTCTTTTACGGTTAGGCCCTCTGGCCGTTGGTACCACAGTCTTCATGTTCTAATCCTGGCTGTGACATGGATGTTTGTTAGGTTAATCGGTTCCGAGTGGCCGAGTGTCTGGCGGCACAGGTTTCGGGTTCGAGTCCCAGCGGTGTCATGGATGTTTGGTTCGAAATCCACTTTAAACCGTAGGTCCCGATCTCATATGACTGTAGAGCGTCACAGAACTCAGACTTCTCACCCACATCATTCCTAAATTGCAAAGGGGCAACTCAGCTCTAGATACAGTTGTAGCAGTAGTAGTAATAGTGATTTAGAATCCATGTTAAAAAACTATAGTTTCCGGTCTAATTAGCCGAAGTGTGCAAAAAAGGACCGTAGAGCTACAAACCAAACCAAATCTTGTTCCTTGGCGTAACAGCCGTAAGGTGAGCCATCTGCCTACAGGTAGATTTCAAGATAGGAGATGTTTTCTTTTTACGGGGTAGAGTTGTCAGCTCTAGCCTAACGCCCTACAGTCATATTAGACCGGGTACTACGGCTTAAAGCGGATTCCGAACCACCACAAACATCCATGGCAGCGCCAGAATTCGAATCCGAAACCTGTGCCACCTAGCGGTAGTCACACGGCTATCAATCCCCAAACATGATAATATTCTTTAAAAAAAATTTTTTTTAATTATTTCGTATGAAACATTAATGTTTTTCACATATATAATTTTTTTTTTAAAAATAATTAGCATTTACTACATTCCTTAACTAAAATATTGCTTATTTGATTTGATAAATACGAAGAAATGCTTTTTGTTTTATAATAATATGTTAATGATATATTTCAAAAAGCAAAAGATAGTGGAATATAAAATAACCCAATAGTTTGATAAGATATTGGGATATTTAACATATTATATTTCTGCAATGAATTGCACTGTAGCTCGTTATGTTGCAGTTTCGTGAGCACTCGTCGCAAAAAACATTTTCCAAGTTAAAAAAGTTCTGATTTTAAAACAATCTAATATTTATAAAGTAAACACACGCACACATTATCAATCGTAGCAAAAATTTAAAAATTTTTTTGTTACGAAAGTTTTCAAATTTTAATTATATATATTGCTTGGTTTTAAAAATATTGATTGTATATTTTAATAATAATGCGTTCGTTATTTTTATCAATTAACCAGTAAAGTCTTTGGTGATATCGTTATGTTTTTTAATCAAATTGCGCCCTTCAAATGCCAAGTGAAATGAACGCGACGCATACTTTGTTCGCTTTAACAAATTAAATCTGTTGCACCTGTGTTTATCATAGAATTAAACGCCGTGATAATAAAAATAACCGTCGGAGAATGAATTATCAAATTATGAGAAAGTGAAAGGAAATTCAATTAGCGAACCGCATAATATAATTTCCGCAAATAAAGCGCTTGCAGAACTGGGCGGAAAATAATTATTTTAATTTCTAATTTTCGTGGGTAAATGGGGGGGGAAAAGCAATTTGTTTTTTATGAATTCTGAATTGTTGGGTTCGATTGTCAAAATTTAAATTCATTAATTTAAAGAAGTAATAATAGTAATGCATCAATAAATATCTAAACCTTAATATATATGTATCCACGTATACACGTATTAGGATATAAAAAAAATGCTTTGAGGGTTCCATTTGCGAAAAACCATTAACTTGATCATCAGATTTAAGTTTAAATAAATACTTTATTAGGGCTGCGACATCTTTAAATGTTTATGAATCAAAATAATACAATAATTGGCATAAACGCCTATACCATTATTTTCTTGTTATAAATCATACTTGTATTTATCACTAAAATCAGAATTATCCTATTGTAACATTTTTTTTCTCACGAGAAGAGTTTTGGCATTTCATTCCCTGGGGAGAGGAATGTATGTTATGTGACAAATATATAGATAACCCGTCACTGAAATTTGACAGCAGACAAGCTGTATTGTGGGCAGTTATATTACATGCAATTAGTGTTTTGTACTAATGAGTACAATCTGTCATTCAAATCTGATAGCAGATATTCGATATCATGTTTAAGGAGACTCAGGAAATTAGCGTATGTCTATGCGACCTTCACAAGTCGAAACAACTACAGATTGAATATGAATTACGCCATGAGTTGTTCCATTCTGAATTGGTGATAGACCACGAGTTGAGAAATGTCTACTCCAAGGAGAAGTGAGGGAAGCTGACCCCTCCCCCCCTCCTTCTTGAAGAATTTTCTTAAAGAAAAGTTTTTGCAAAAGAAAAAGAGTTCTACGACGAGTTGATGAGAAGAGTCTGAAGTAACAGGTTTACCTTTGAAGTAACCGCCTGTTTCCAAAGTGAACCTCTTTTGGTTTCGTGTATCACGCCGCGTGATAATTAAGGTCTGCCGCAGACCCGGTGCATTAGATTCGACGTAGACTCGAGAACTCTGAAAATCATCGACCTTGAACTTTACTTGTGATTTAATGGTGCACTTGTGATCAAATTTTATTTTTATTTTTAATTTCTTTGTATGATAATCCAGTTTGCATTATTTGTATATATATATATATATATATATAGTGTTTGTAAATAAAAATTAAAGTGTTCCCATGAACCTAAAAGTGTCCCTCTTCTTGAAGTCGTTATAGGCCGAGACGTTACACTATGGAACTAGTTAAATTATGTATTTAAATGAAATTTTTGCCATATTCTATTTAAAAATGAACATGTTATTTTCCTAACTATAATTTAATTTCAACCTCATTTGAACTAAAATTTCTTTAATTAAAATTGTTTTAAAAAATATTGATCTGTATTTCTCCGTCCTTTTATTTATATTTATATGATTGTGTGTGTGCGCGCGCGCTATTTGTATTGACAAAACTATAGAAGGAAAAAAAAATCTTCTCTTTCCTCCTTCCCAAATGAACTTATTGCGATCATAAAAGTGTTAAAAGAAATTAAAATCAATTTAACTATAATCTATACTATCTAACTATCTATTCATTTAACTTAATGGTATCCATTTAACCATTAAGTTTTATCATACTGTTATCAAAAGTGGTATAGGGTATCATTATCTGCATCCAAGCAGAAATCTTCTGCATTGAATAGCCATGTCAATACTACTGTTTCTGTCTTGCGTTTTTGGCTTCTAACAAAAGCCAAAAAAAAAAAAAAAAAGCTTCTGACAAAAGCCAATATTTGCCCTCCCCTAACGGATCTGATTCCTTTTCTTTCTTAACATGGCTTCTTCAGATTTCTCGAGATAAGCCATCAACCGCGGCCATGTAGCACGCGGCATCACGTAACGCCATTACGGCCGCAAAGTGATCCTTTGCGAGCACCGGTGAAAGGAAACAAAATCATTTCGTACCTGTACGCCACGCGAAATACCGGTCATTCTTTGTCATGCAACCTATATTTGCTGCTGGAGTTCTTCTTGCTGCCCCTCTCTGCGTTTGATCTTCCTCAAAAAGCCCTTCTTTTTTTTTCTTTCCTCGTTACCTATTCATCATGATCCGGTGCGTCTTTTCTTTGGCCCCACATTCCTTGAAATACCATAAAACATTCACAGTTTTCTGGAACAAACACGAGTTCTCCTTTTTTTCATTCAGTTCTGTAGTGCTCTTTCAATTTTCATTCCTTGTTGGGTGTTTGGAATCTCTCTGTTTGACGATTGTTGTCAATATCTCTTGTAATAATGAAATGATATTCAGCCATGCAAAAGCAAGAAATAATGGATTCAAAGAAGGGTATCATCCCTCATTAAAATCCTGATGAAATAACCTTGTTTAAATTCTTCATGAAAACTACGTTAACCTCTACAGGATATGGAGTAATTAAAATAGCTAAAGCTGAAAAAATTTTGAGTAGACATTTGGACTCGTTGGACATTTCTCAATCACGATGGAACAACTCATGGTATAGTTCATATTCAATCTGTAATTGTTTCGACGTGTGGAAATCGCACATAAGTGGCAAGCATGGAGTCTCATTATACAAGGCGCTGATTACCTGCTCTCAGATTTGAGTGACAGGTTGTTCTCATTAGTACAAAACACTAATTGCATGTAATATAACTATCCAAAACACTGCTTGTCTGCTGTCAAATTTGAATGATATGTTGTTATTATGTACTTGTTAAATATACATTCCTTGGAGCGAAATGTTACAACTATTCCTGTGGAAAAAATGTTACATTAGGGTCCATAAATCATCATCAAACTACTTTTATAGATTACAGTTGGATTATGAAAACTTGCTTTTTGGAATAGGAAAAATTTATTTACGATATTAAAGATACAATTCGTTTAATTGTATTTTTAAAGTTTGACAAGTAATCTGTTTTATAATCTGATCTTCAAGAAAGAAAAAATCTTATATCAATTCGTTTGATTGAACTTTCCTCCTTTGACTTTGATAGATAACGTCTTTGAATGTGTCGAATCATTAATATCTATTCAAGTTCTAGTTTTAAATTGATGATGCCTCTGTTTTGAAAGATTAGCACCGATTTCTAGTTTCTAAGAAAAGAAACTTCTATTCTTTTCTCAAGCTGCTCCTCGTTACAGGATATCTACACCCACTGGCTGTAAGCCAAAAAGGGTTGGGATTAATTTTTTCCATCCTCAGAAATAGTTCTACTTAAGTATTCATTAGAATTATTTGTTCCTCTGTCATCCGCTGAAGACAGTCATTGCTTATGAATTTGAAATGTATGTTAATAGATTAATCGATTAATTCAGTGCTTTAATAGGTTAATCGATTATTATTAATTTTTACTTTATATGAATATAGAGCTGCTGTTGCAAATCAAAATTGTTAGAAATATATATATCAAGATGCAAAACTTACAATAATTTTTTCTTCAAATTTGTTTAATATTTTTCATATTTAATTAAAAAATATTTCTTTTGAAATTATTTAGAAAATCTTTTGTACTTTTCACAGGATTTTTTTTTTTTTTTTTTTTTAGTTTGATGCCGTATGTAAAATTTTACGTAGTATTTAGTGTTCCTATAAATTATTTTTTGTTTCATCTCATCGAAATTTTAATATTTAAAAGAAATTGCTTTTCATATTAAAAATTCCATGATTTTATGTAATATTTATTTTCGTAATTCTGCACTATTTGCAATTTTTTACATGATTTTTTTAAATCGTATTTAATTGTACTACTAATATTGAAATTTTAAATTTTTATAGTTGAAACAAAATTATTAAATCAGCTTTATTGTTTTAAAATACAAAATTTGATATACTATTCTTTTTAAATTTAATTGTGTAAGAATTTTAGTTTTATTGCAGTATATATCGTGCATGCCGGTCTTTATCTTCGATAGAATATAACTGATGATTTTATCAATGTTGTATGATTCCTCTCCACCCCCATCCTTAAAAAAATAGACTTTATCAACGTAATTCATTACAAAACTTCAAAATTTTAAGTGCACTTGCAAAAACTGTAACTAAAGAATTATGTACTTCGAACACTTATGATATTACTTTCATTTTAAAAAAAATACTTGTTATAGATGACATAATATTTTAGGATCAATCACAATATTGTTAGGAATGACGAATTTTAAACATCCTGTTATCTGATCTATCGTTATGTTATCTATCGTTCTAATAATTGTTAGTTTTTTAGAATAATGATTAAATATTTATATCAGTTATGTTCAAAATATATTTTTCTGGTGCTTTAATTAAATTTTGAAGAAATGTATCTTAATCGAATTGTAAATAATCGAAATTGTAATCTTAATCGAATTGTAAAAAAATGTAACGGTAAATAAAGAAAAAAATGTAACGATATTTTTTTTTTTCAAAAAGAATTTCGAATATTTTTTTTATCCTAATATAATTCATTATAAAATTTCAAAATTTTTAGTAAAGTATTGCAAAAATTGTAATTAAAGAATTAAGTACTTCAAACATTTATTGTATTACTTTTATTTAAAAAAAATACTTGTTATAGATGACATAATGTTTTAGGATAGATCACAGTATTGTTGGAAATGACCAATTTTAAACACCCTTTTATCTAATCTATCTAATAAACGTTATTTTTAGGATAATGATTTAATATTTATATCAGTTATGTTCCAAATATTTTTTTCTGGTGCTTTAATTAAATTTTGAGAAGAAATCGTTTGAAATCGTATCGTAATCGCAATTTATGTTCTTATTTTCAACAAATAAAAAAAAAATGGAATGATTTTTTTTTCCAAAAAGAATTAAAGAATTCCGAATATTTTCTTTATCCAAATACTTTATCGGATTTCTTTTGAATGCATCTTAAGAATAAAATCTCATAAAAATTCAATTCCATTCACATTCTGATTTCAAAAAAATGCCAAACTATAATGGTATCGCGTTTCGAACAAACGAATACACAAAATTCGTGGCGTATGTTCTTTCGTATTAAACGCTTCGATGGGCAAGTCTACCAAATTCTTTTATCCGATATACGAAATAAAACGTCACCTTTTGTATAAAATCAACCGAGCACTTAACCAAGCGTAGGGCATTTTTTGTTTCTTTTAGAGCAGAACAGACAGAACTACTCAGAGGAGAGGAGCAAACTTTCACTTTTTATTCTATTTATTTTTTCAAGCCATTATTTCTCACTATGGCGGACGCAGAATAGTTGTGTGCTTCAGAATTTTATCTCTAAATATGTGCGTGTTTGTTGATTGCCTTTCGTAGTTCTTTTAAATTTATCGTTTAATCTTTTTTTTTAATCTTGTTTTATTTTATTTATGAAGTTCTACTAATGGGTTTCATCAAAATGTAAACAATTTGTTAGTGTGCAGATGCTTTAAACGGATATCATCATTGACTATTACGAAATTCGTTGTGCATTAGGATTATATTTTTTCAGCACAATAGGGAATACTTTAAAAGTAAGGTAAGATTAATATTTTTCTGTGTATAAAAAATTGTGTACTGTAAGATATTCTTGAATGATTTGCTATGTGTATTATGTCTTTTACGATGGGATGTTGGAAAACCTTGTATTTTTTTTATATAATACAAGGTTTTCCAATATTAGAAATATCATATAATATTATATATTAAGTCAGAAGAAATATGTTAAATGTTAAGTCAGAAATATCAAGTTTTATTTACATAATTAATTACTCAGTAAAGAGGTAAATATTTTTCTTTTTAAGAATAACATCTTCATTTCATTTACAACTACTACTATTGTATTAGTAAATCATCAAAGACTTGAGAACTGAAGTCTTAAATCCGAATATTTATCTAAAATCTTTACTAAAAATAATTTTTAAACATTTTACCTGTGTATTGATTGCATTATTTTTCAAAGGTAATATTTTAGTTTGTACAGGATTAAAAAATAAGTTTTTCTTTAATACTTATTAAATGAATTCCATATGTTATTTTAGAATTAAATTATTATTTTTTTTAAGAATTAATTTCTAAATTTGTTTAAAATAAATTATCGTTTTCTGAGGGAATCTTTTGGAAAAAAAAATCGTTTGCAATTTTTTTTTCTTTCTTTTTTGTTAACATTTCGTTGTTGCAATTACTATATGTGCAGTTTAAAATTAAACATCTCTGTTTAATGAGAAAATGTTTCATTTTTAAATGATGATTTGTTTATTAAAATCGGCAGTCGGAAAGGATATATAAAATAAATTAGGTGTGTAAAGCATTTATTTCTGGAAATTCCAAAAAGATTGGCGATAACAATCATAATAGTGAAAATTATTTACAACTGGGATAGCAATCATAATTTTGAAAATTATTTACTATTTTTTAAAATATATTTAGAAAAAGAATGCATTCGTAGATATTTAAAAAGAGCCATGTCAAAATAAATCATAGTATTCTATTTTAATCCTATAAGTTGTTTAATTTTAATGTGTTATGTTAAAACATAATATTTCAGACAGAATTTTTCATTTTCCTTTTTAAATCCAATATCAAATTCAATTAACATGTTTATCAAATAATGACATTAATAAAAAAATCCTTTTTTCCTCGGTGAAATATAAACCAATTTCTTACTCAAAAAATAAAATTTTTATGCTGCATTAGTTTGGACTTTGGCTACTAATGCAATACATTTCACCACGATAAATCCATCATTTTAGTTAAATGCATTTCCTTATTCGTTTCCAGAAAACAATTTCTTTCCGATTGAATGAAACTAAATTGAGTTTTAAGGAAGTTTTCGTAAATAAGGATATTGTAAAGTTTCCTATAATTTATCATTATCCTTTATTTTATTTTTAGGAATTGACTACTCTTAAGAGTTTCGTTTGCTTGCTTGGATAAATACAAATCGTGGGAAGAAATTGAAGTAAAAATAACAAGGCTTGATTTGCTAAAAAAAAAAAAAATAATAATAATAATAATATTTATTTTTGCACAGTACTTTTTAATAAATATTTTTAAAGCTTTTAAAAAATATTAATTAACTGAGTTAAATATTTTATGCCAATATAGATGAATTTTTTTGCAATTTTTTCTTTTTCGGGATGTAAAAAAAAAAAACCCGATAATATATTGAAATAAAACTTTTGAATTGTTAAATTATCATTGTACGCTCTATTTATTTATTGATGAAAAATGATCTTCTTGGCTATTTAATTAGAAAAGTTTAATTTAATTGTTTTATCAAAAAGAAATTTCCAGCGTTTATATTAATGAATCAACTATCGTTCGAAACCTATTTTTATTTTTTTTTATTTACAATAGTTTTGCAAAAATTCTTATTTAATATGAGGAATTATTATTATTTTAGAATAAAATTTATTAATTTTTGAATTTATTATTAAATTAATGTATTATTAATAAATTTAATATTTAATTTATTGAATCAAAAAGAAATTTCCAGTGTTTATATTAATGAATCAACTATCGTTCGAAACCTTTTTTTTTATTTACAATATCGTTTGCTTTTTATCATAAAAATTCTTATTTAATATGAGGAATTATTATTATTTTAGAATTAATTTATTAATTTTTGAATTTATTATTAAATTAATGTGTTATTAATAAATTTAATATTTAATTTATTGAATCAAAAAGAAATTTCCAGTGTTTAATGAATCAACTATCGTTCGAAACCTATTTTTATTTACAATATCGTTTGCTTTTTATCATAAAAATTCTTATTTAATATGAGGAATTATTATTATTTTAGAATTAATTAATTTATTAATTCTTGAATTTATTATTAAATTAATGTATTAGTAATAAATTTAATATTTAATTTATTGAATCAAAAAGAAATTTCCAGTGTTTATATTAATGAATCAACTATCGTTCGAAACCTATTTTTATTTTTTTTTATTTACAATATCGTTTGCTTTTTATTTAAAAATTCTTATTTAATATGAAACTATTATTATTTTAATTAATTTATTAATTTTTGAATTTATTATTAAATTAATGTATTATTAATAAATTTAATATTTAATTTATTGAATCAAAAAAAATTTCAGTGTTTATATTAATGAATCAACTATCGTTCGAAACCTTTTTTATTTTTTTTTATTTACAATATCGTTTGCTTTTTATCATAAAAATTCTTATTTAATATGAGGAATTATTATTATTTTAGAATTAATTAATTTATTAATTCTTGAATTTATTATTAAATTAATGTATTAGTAATAAATTTAATATTTAATTTATTGAATCAAAAAGAAATTTCCAGTGTTTATATTAATGAATCAACTATCGTTCGAAACCTATTTTTATTTTTTTTTTATTTACAATATCGTTTGCTTTTTATCATAAAAATTCTTATTTAATATGAGGAATTATTATCTTTTTAGCTATAATTATTTATTAATTCTTGAATTTATTATTTTAATGTATTAGTAATAAATTTAATGTTTAATTTATTGAATCAAAAAGAAATTTCCAGTGTTTATATTAATGAATCAACTATCGTTCGAAACCTTTTTTTTTTTGTATTTACAATATCGTTTGCTTTTTATCTTAAAAATTCTTATTTAATATGAAGAATTATTATTATTTTAGAATTAATAATTTACTAATTCTTGAATTTATTATTAAATTAATGTATTATTAATAAATTTAATATTTAATTTATTGAATTATTCTTTGTTTTTATATATTTGCACGCCTTTTATTTATTAAAAATGGATTGCAAATTTTTAAAATTAAAATCATAATCATAACCATATTTTTAATTTTTATTTTGTTGATTCATTTTTTAAATTCCTTCTATTAGCTCATACTCTCCCTATATATATATATATCTTGTTCAAATTTTCAATCGTTCATAAAACACTTTTTATTGTTCCACTCAAGTTCAAATACAATTTTTTGCACTTGTAGTGGATGACACTGGATGTTAATACAGTTTTTTCAAATATTAATTCAATAATTAAATTAAATTAATTAATTTTAGTTTTTTTTTTTAGATTTAAGTTGCATGTATCTACCAATGAGGGCGCCAAATAAACATAAAAAAAATGAATGAAAAATTTATAAAGGTACTTCCTGCAATATAGTGAGAAAAAAAGAAGGAATTGACATTAAAAAATTTTTTTATATTACTTGTTTATTTCTTTGGTGAAATGATTTTTATTTTCCTCATTTTTACTGTTACTTTTTTTTATCTTTTGGGAGGGGGGGGGAAGTGAAATGAAATATATCAACCCACTTAAAGTAGATGCTCATTTCATGCAGTTTCGTTTCGATAGAAAAGTAATTCAAACTACTTTTGATTATATTCCTTTTGTATTATGTTTGTGTTGTACTTTTCTGATCTTTAATGTTTTGAACCAGTAGTACTTTAAATAGTATATTGCTATTTTTAACACAAAATTGTATTACAAAGAAAGCCAGACAGCAGCCATGATTGCATTTGAAATCGGAATGAGTCAAAGCTATTTTAAAACGTCGTCCTTGAAGCAGGTTAGAAAAACAATCTATTGTTAACATCAAAGTCAAGGGGTTAGTAAACTAGTAAAGCTTTACGACGCCCTATTTTATTTTAAAGGTGTCCTCGTTTTTTACTTCCCTGTCGTGGTGTTATGAGCATGTTTGGTTTTGATCGTGACCCACTAATGTGATTATGGAGACTTATGTTGCTTTTTGTGTAAAACAATTTATATTTATGTATTTAATATATAACTATATAGATATTTTTTCTTATTGGCATACTCGCATCAGACTAATTCATTTTATTCTCAATTGCAACTGTTTAAAATTAATGGCATAAATATTTAATTTACTTGTTAGTAAATTATATTTCTACATCTAGTTTATTTCAAGATTAATATACGTAATTATAATGGTAATAGACATTTCTGCTACGTATAGTAATGGTAATAATACCTAAGTATTTATATTAATATGAGGTTAAAAAAATTAAAAACATTGCATTAATTTTTCATCCGATAATTAATTTATATCCCTTTAGTTGTGTTATGTAATGTATGTACATTAATTTTGGCATTCTGCCGCAAATCTCTTTAAGATCCTGCAAAAAAAGTCATATGTGTAATTTCGCTGACATAACTCGAAAAAGAAGATAAATCTGTTGTTTCTTATCGCACTTGGTAGACAGCAACATCTAGACCACATGCGAGAACCTTCATGGTTGGTCTCATGGAAGGAGAAAAAAGGGGGGGCGCAGCTTCTGCTTTTGATGGAGCAGCCGCAGTTAGAAGTCTAACACGGCTGACGTGACGCAGAAGAAGGAGGGCAATGCCTTCCGGGAGGTCTTTTGAGGGGGAACTAGCCCGTATTTGCGTATCGTATGGGAGAAAACTCTGAAAACTCCCACTAGGTAATCCTACTCTTGAGGCAAGGATGTAAGAGCATCACAAACGCATCGATTCTCCTCGTTTTTTTGAAACAGTGTCTACAAAAAGGCTTCAGCGGATTAAACCTCCGCCCGAATATAAATGTAATGGAGACGAATCTATCAAATTACGTAGAATCAGAGAAATAAATATTTTATAATAATTATCATTGTTTTGTTTGAATATTAGAAGGATCAATTTATGAACTTTTTACTGCACAAAATACCTTGTAATTAAATTTATCTTTTAATTTATATATATATATAGAGAGAGAGAGAGAAAGAGAAAATACATATATCCATATACACATATATCCATATTTTTAAGAATTATTTCTTTGCTGACTTATATACAACTTATATATTTAAACAAAAATATCTTTCTGAGAGTCTATCAATAAAACATTGTAATTCAGTTTTATCAAAAAGTGGGTTAAGTCTTGTACCTTTTTCATTTTATGTTATTTTTATAACTCATTATATTGTCCCTTGGCTTTTTTTAAATTCGTAATTGTCCCTTTTAACTAGAAATGCTATTTAAAAAAATGAGAAATATACCGTGTGCACATATTAGCTTTGTTTGTTTAGTGAAAGAATAACAATCTTCTAATGCATATTCAAAAGCAATAACAAGCTGAAGATTTTAATTCATTTGAAGTTGTGAATAATATAAAAAAAAACTCTCTCTAAATATTTTACCTTACATTAAAAAAATCCCGTTAATGAAAAAAGAAAATGCTCTTTTCCATAAAAGCTAATTTTAATTAAAGATAATTCATTGGCTTTCATCCAAAGAGTTTTCTTTCGTTTGTATTTGCTAAGGCTGAAAGATAGTCAGATAAAAAAGAATCAACTTCAACAAAATTTCATTCTGATTTGCTTGCTTGTGGCATCACTCTTTTCAATTCTCTTTTTTTATATTCTTGCATTTGGAAATGTGTCATGGCATGTATAATTTATCTTTTATTATGTTTATTTTATTAGGAGGATGTTAATGGCGTTTTATACATTGTGGAACAAATTTTTATGACGTGTGTTTTATTAATAAACAGACTGATTCGAAAAAGAAATTGCGTGTTATTGTTCGAATTTTATTTTCTACAAGTTTGTGTTTTCTTAGATTTTATTGGTTTATTATAGAAAACATATTAAAAAAAAAGAATATTTATTTAAAAAAAGAAAAAAGAACTATATATTTAAAAAGAAACAAATAAAATGTATAAATGCATTCGTCGTTTTTATAGTCATTGTTTATTTTATTTAATTTTTCCTAAAATTTAATGCATTGTAATTACTTTTTAATGTAATAATAGTTACAGTTAAAGTTGTCAAACGATATTATATGAATTGTAAAGATTATTTATTTAAAAAATATTTTTACTATTCTTCTTTTAGACAAAAATCATTATTTTTCTAGATCTTTCAATAGCAAATTTTATAAATAACAATAATTGGTGAAACAAACAGCAAAATTATAATAATTTATAATTTTATTGCAATAGTATAATAATTAATCCGGCTGAAATTAATGGCATTAATTTTAGTTTTTGAAAAATATTCTTTTTTTATAATGAATGCGAATAAATATCTTTAAAATTTTATTATTGTGTAGAATAAAAAATCGCTCTTTTTTTTTTTTTTGTAATCAAAATTTATTAAATTTTATTTATTATTAATAATAAATATTTTTATTAGTTATTTGTAATAATTATCATCAATAATCATTATTTATGTATTATTTGTTTTATATGAAAGACATTTAGATAAAAAAATAAATAATAAAGAGATTAGATAATAAAAAAATTATTTAAAAGATATATTTTTATGATAAAAAATAAATATAATTTTTTTTAATTTCTAATTCTCTCCGAATTTAGTTAAAGTTGACTTGCTTTAAACAAGTAATATAAAAACAAATTTTTTAAAGTCAATTCCTCCTTTTTTTTTAAAGTTTACTTGGCGCCATCTATTGGTAGATATATGCAACTTAAATCTAAAAAAAACTAAAATTAATGAATTAACTTTAATTACTGAATTAATATTTGAAAAAAATGCATTAACATCCAGTGTCATCCACTACAAGTTAAAAAAAATATATGTATTCGAACTTGAGTGGATGAATAAAATGTATTTTATGAACGATTGAAAATTTGAACAAGATATATATAGGGAAAGTGTGAGCTAATAGAAGGAATTTAAAAAAAGGAAGGGATATTTTTTTTTGCTATTAAATATATTTAATTTTGCATTATTTGAAAAAATGTTTAATTTGCATTATTTCAAAAAAATTATTTTTATTTTTTTTTTTATTTTTTTTTTTTTTTGCAAAATTTATATTTTTAAAAAAGTATGTAACTGAGGAAATTTTATGAGGTAAATTAAAAAATCACTTTAAATGCTTAAATGGGGGAAAGGAAATAAAAAAGGGTTCACATGTGTCATGTTTTTTTCCAGTATCATGAACTGGCAAGTCGTCCTTTTTAAATTCCCTAAATAGTTTAAATTATGCCATTTAGGAATAACTCCATTTCAGGTTAAATGGAATATCTTGTTTCCTGGCATATGTACTTGTTTCATCGAAAAAGGAATCTAGGCTAAAATAAAATTGGATTACAGTTCACGTTGTCGTTCTTGAAAGGATCAAATAAATATTCTCTTGACTATAATTTTATAATTCCATTAGTGTATTGAATTTTTCCATTTGTGTTTTAAAAGTTGTTTTCCATTCAGTGTTCCATTTATTTTGTAAGTTATATGAAAATTATTTCTAATAAAATTGTAGAATTAGTATGGGTTGAAATAATAATAATTATAAAAAATTATCAATTTTAATTTGCCTATATTCTTTTAAATCACTCTTAGTACTTAGATTTTTAAATAAATCGTTTGATTATTAATTTTATTTATTTCTATGTTTTATTTCATAGTTAACAAAAAAAAAGTATCTGAGCTAGAAAATTTCCCACGAAAATTGTTTTTGAAGGATAAAAATGCAGTTCTTCAAAAGTTGAAAGATAATAATTTTAACTGGTGCAAGCTCTTTTCTTTCTTTTCTTTTTCTTTTTTTTTTTTAAATGAAAGCACTCTTTCCATCAGCTGTTCAGTTAATGTCAGCCATTTTTTTCTTTTTCTTTTTTTTTTTGCTTGAGTCGAAAATTGCAGTTTATTTACAGATGCGAGCAAGTGTGAAAATTGCACTGCAATATTTTTTTTTTTTATCTGTCAACTCTAATTTAACTTACTGAGTGGGGTTTCAAACAGAGTAGAGGTAAAAGTACTTAAAAAAAAAAATGTCTGCGCTCTACATATTTAAAACAGCCTGTGTGATTCATGCTCGTTGGCATTTTCAAACAATTGCTCCGTAAACGGTAAATGTAGTTTTGTATATTGGCAAACAAATTGCTTCGGCAAAACCGTTTACTTAAACTATTTTTATTGAATCGTGATTGCAGTTATATTAGTTAAATTACGCAACGAACTATAAAACTGCAGCGTTTTATTGATTGAAAACAGTGCACGTTTCATCATCGCAAATAGTACAGAAAATATCTTAACTTCAGTTTAGATGAAAAGGATATCTTATATGAATGAAATAAGTTTTTTATTTCTTATATCGTTCCTAAAAATAAATCTTGTTATAAATTTATATAATGAGATTATTTAGTTATCTTCTCCAAAAATCGCTTATCTAAATCATTTTATAATATAACAATTTTATTTTAACTGTCTTTCGAAATATTATTTAATGTTCTTATATCATCATTATTTCTTATATCATTCACTTACATTATTAAGAAACTACAACCTTCGTTTGTAAGAAATCTGCTTTAATGCAACTGATAACATCAATATTCATGAAATGAATTTTATATTTTAAATTAATTTTGACAGTCTTATTGATGTTCGCCTATATAATATAACGATATTTTAGTCAACTTTAAATAATGCAAAGGAAAAATCTCTGAATTTGCATTTGTTGTATTTGATTGCTTGTTAATTTGCATTTATTGTATTTGATTGTTGGAGACTTCCGAATTGTGTTCGAATGACAAATGACAAAAAATTCCTTTTTTTTTCTGTACACTACTCTATAGACACGTTACATCGGTTTGTCTGGGAGTCTTTTTATAGCAGTAGTTCTCCAACTTTTTGAAGTCGGGGCGCATTTAAAAACCTACAGATAATTACAGGCGTACTACTATATACAAATCTATAAGAAATAAGCATCCGCTACTACGCCTCGCGTTTTATATCCAGGTGGTCAACTCCGCAGGCGCCTACTTATAGACGGCGGAGTCTCAAAGACTACAATGGAATATTTTTTTAACATTGAAAATCACATAGACGCTAGCGTCTTTGTAGCCAATCATGGAAGTTACCTCTCCTGGTTTCTTGGAAGCATTTGGCGCATTTTTGCCGTTTGGCGACTTTTTATGTAAAGGGGGAAAAAAAATACCAGAAAAGTAATTGTTTTGTAATGAAAGCTATCTTTGAATGGGAAAACTGGCAAGAAAAAGGATAACTATATTTATTTTTATATTTGGGCACATATTTCTGTGGAACCACAGAAATCGAGGGTGCACTCGGAAATCTCTAGGGCTGCACCACTGCAACCTGGCACACCCTTTGAGAACCACTGCTTTATAGATTTAAAGGGATGTATGTATGATGCAAAACATCCAAATACTGGCCTCTTTAATGCTCATTCCAAATTGTGCTGACACTAGGGAATAACTTGGAACCATTGCTCATATTCCCACCCGCTTAGTGGTTTCATGGACTAAAATCTGAGGAGGCTTTCTTCTGAAATGACAAAAAAAAAAAAACTATACATTATTATTTTGTATACATCATCATTTTATACATCATTAAATTTTTATTTTGTCGCATTTACATAATTTATCTACATTTGTTTACATTCATATGCATTATTAACTAAAGAAACTATTAAAAAAATAAAAAAAACCATCCGCTTGAACAAATAGCTTCAATCGAAAGAAACGTCTTGATAAAGTCATACGCCAAGAAACGAGAATAAAGAATGCACTGCAATAAAGCACATTCCAGAATCGGAAAATATACCCGGAGGCAGTGAAATATTTTATTATTCAGTGCCTTTTCCGCTACTCTTAAATCTGCCGATTCGCGCAAAATTTCCGCTTGATACACTCACAGCGTTGCCAAAGTGCATAAAGTAATTTCACGAAATACTGCTTCCGTTAGCTTTCATTTTTAAACTTTCTCATATCGAGCCAATCGAAGTCGGAAATACTAATAAGAGCTTATAAATGTCTGGAATTTATTGGAGAAGAGGTATAATTTATAAAGCAGAAGTATTTCAAGAAATGTGCAGCCAACTTATAAAGGAAAATATAAAGTATGATTAGATTTGTCTTACTAAGCCTCAGTTTTGTTAATAACAAATCGTGAGAAATTATTATTAAGGATTTTATAATGGACGAAAAAAGTGCACAATATTTAAATCAAAATATTTCTGAAAAATTTAAGTTTTTTTCCCAAAGAATGCAATATTGTAACGTCTCGGCTTTCATGACGGCTTTAAGAAGAGGGCCACTTTCAGGTTCAAGGGAACATTTTTAAAGTTTTTACAATCACTATATATATATATATATATATACAGAACTCTATTTAAAAAAAAAATTAAAAGGGATATAAATTAGATACACAAGTGCTGTTCACTCCAAGTTCGGAGATTTTCAGAGTTCTCGAGTCTACGACGAATCTAAACAGTTGGGCTGCGCAGATCTTAACTAACACACGGCGTGATGCACGAAACCACAAGAAGCTCACTTTGAATACAGGTGGAAAACTCCGGCCTATTCAGTCACTTCAGGGGAAAAAAAGAAAAACACTTCTGGTCGACGCGTCGCAGAACTCTTCCTCTTCTTCACAAAAAAACTCCTTTTAAGACAATCCGTCAAGAGGGGCAATCAACTTCCCTCACTTCTCATTTGAGTAGACATTTCTCGGCTCGTGGTCTTATCACCTATCATGATGGAACAACTCATAGTATTGTTCACATTCAATCTGTAGTTGTTTCAACCTGTAAAGGTGGCACAGGCATTCGCTAATTTTCTCATTATACATGAAACCGAATATCTGCCATCAGATTTGAGTGGCAGGTGGTTCTAATTAGTAAACACTAATTGCATGTAATATAATTACCCAAAATAAAGCTTGTCTGCTATCAAATTTGAGTGATGGGTTTATTATGTACCTGTCAAATAACATATATTCCTCTCTCTTGGGAATGAAATGCTAAAATTTTTCTCGTAAGTTAAAAATACTACAATATGCTTTGTAATGAATAATATTAAAAGAATTTAGTTTAATAGTACCCAATTATGATTACGATTACAAATTAAATATTTGCTTATAAAAAATAAACATTTTAATTACATGATGTTTTTTTTTCAATCAATTATCATTTAATCTTTTTTTATCAAACGACCTTATTATAATATAAATATCTAGTTAAAAAATGTCGTTTTAATCGTTTTTAAAAGGTTAACTTTTTCTTTACATTAGAAAACAAAATAATTTACCTTCATTGACTAAGGACAACCTTAAAAAAAAATTGAGTTTAAATCCTAAATGCGTTTGTAATTACCCTAATCATGAATGGGTTTGCATTGAAGCTGAAAGAGAATTGCTACTCTCGCCGTGGCGTTCTAAAAATAAAAGTGTCTTTTCATGCTAATTGATTTCATTTTCTATTGCAATCAGATTCTGAGCAATTTAACTGAGAGTAAAAGAAAAAAAAAAGTATTTCAATGGACTTTTTTTAACCATAAAATCATTGAAATTTTTTTAATAAAACACGATTCGCGATAATTTTTATTTAATTTATTATTTTTAGTATTAATACAAAATCGCTACAAAGTAACGCTGTATGCTTATCTAGTTTTTTCTTGTATATTTTCAGATCTAAGTTGTTTTATATTGCCTATAAAATTATAGATATTGTTTTGAGTGTCTGAATTTTTCGTGTCCTTCAGCATTTTTAATACGCTTTTATTAGCTTCACCTGTATGTTTGTATGTATGTATGTTTGTATGTAACTCACTTTTTGGGCTCGATTTTGGGACTGATGGCGCCATCTACTGGCGAGTCAGTCAACTGATCAAACCCTACTTATTTTGTATAATTATTCTGTTTAATCTTAATTACTTTTGTTTTATTTTACTTTTATCTTAAAATTCTCATTTTAACTTTAACCTTTTTATTTTTGGGCATCGTCAACGGACTCTTAATTGTACCGATAGCTTTAGCTTTTTCGATCTCCTGCTTTCACCCCGGGTAGAAATTCAGTATTATCCGCGATCGAATTGCGCTCTTCCTATTGGCCGAAAATTTCGGTGGCTAAAGAGGCGGATCTCAAAGGCATAGGAGTGCGATCATGTCGAATTGCGCTCTTCCTATTGGCCGAAAATTTCGGTGGGTAAAAAGTATGTAAACTTAGCGGATAACCGGCCAAGTGGAAAACAAATGAAGTAAAAACATGAAAAATAAATTATAGTTTAAAAAAACTAAAAAAAAATATGCTTTTAGAGTTAATCAGACTAAAAAGTTTAAAAAAAATAAATTACATAGTTTAAAAAAACTAAAAATACGCTTTTACTCTAAAGTTAATCAATCTAAAAGTGACTTTTTAAAAAATAATTGTTAAAATAAGAATAAAATGACTGACGAGAAAATGAATGTCACTGTTCTAAAAGCGTGAGGTGCTTTGTATGACATTTTTAAACTAACTCTGCATTTCGGAATGAAACTAGTGAAAAATTATAACGATTGATATCGAGCACCCCACGCTTTTAGAACAGTGACATTCATTTTCTCGTCAGTCATTTTATTCTTATGTTAACAATTATTTTTTACTTTTTAGATTGATTAACTCTAAAAGCGTATTTTTTAGTTTTTTTAAACTATTAATTTATTTCGTTTTCTTGACCCACTTTCAACGTTTATTATTGGTTTATTTATTTTTTAATCTCTTTCATGAGCTATTCTGATTGGCTTATTTAAATTTCTTTTCAGTACTTTTTTATAAAATCGTTTGGAATTCTATAGTTTCTTTTTATTTATTGTTTTTTAAATTTCTTTCGCGTTCTGTTTTATTAAATTCTTTCACGTGCATTTTTATAAAAACGTTTGGAAATCTCGAAATCTCTCTATATTTTTTAATCTATTTACTATTTTTCAGTTTTGAACGATAACTGATTGCCTGAATATGATTTATTGATAGTTTTTCTTTGCTTATTTAAGATTGCTATTATATGTTTTGTTCTTACATGAAATTCTAAATTTTGTAGGTAATCTAACTATTGGCCCAGCCGATTATAATTATTTATTTATTTATTATTTATTATATTTGAATTCTTTTAATTTACAAATAGAATCATTGTTAGAAATTTTTGTATTTTTTTCCCGTTAGTTTTATTTAAAAATACCTAGAATTTACCTACCTACCGCCATGCCATGTAATTATTTTATGTTATTTATTATAATGCTTGCAAACGTGATATTTGCTAATCTATTGTTTGCGACGTCAGTAAAAATGTAATGGTGTAAAATAAATCATGAGGGCTGGGCAGATATTGATTCATAAGAATTTTTATTTATTATTTGTCCAACAGCAAATTGATACAAGCATTATAGAACAAGAAATACGACTTAAATGGTCCGTTCTTTAAATCTATTTTTGAACAGAACGAATCCATTCGAAACCATTTTCTTCATTTTGTAGTAAGTTACTTCTGTAAACGTATTTCGTGATACAAAATAACCAAAACTTGGATGCGTGTTGGTTTTTTTTTTCCCCCTGAAAAAGTTAATTTCGATCATCTTATATTTCCTACGGCGATGTATTTGTTTTTTTTTTTAATGTTTTTAATGCTTACTAACGGATTGTGAAAATATTTACTTGATCGATGTTTAATCAACCATGAATAGTACTACAATCCAATTATTTCTTTTAATAACGAATTCTCTACTATGTCCGACTCGTTGCTCAGTGGTAACATGCACCGCTGGTGAGCATTAGGACTGAAGCTCAGTCCGCTGGTAGTTTTGGGATAAGAAACAACAACATTCTACTCTATAGCAGATTAATGCAATTCGTCATGTTCAGCTTGTTGTTTTAATTATTATTAGTGGTTTCTAGTTCTGTTAGTTATAATTCAAAACTAAAACATACCATATTTTTATCAAATTAAATCGAAACTTTTCGATTACATTCTATATTGTAATAAAGAATGTACAATTTGTCTATGCCAAATCTAGAAGAAAATACTTAGTATCATCTTTATGCGAAATGAACAAAAACTGAAACATTTTAATTATACCTTCACATGTTCTTCTGCATTGGCTCGACTGCCCCATGGTGGGCCAAGGGTCTTTGCCTACTGGCAGATTTCAAGACAGGGGATATTTTTTTTTACAGGATGGGGTTTTCAGCCCTACACCCAACGGTCTACAGTCATATTAGACTGGGACCTAAGGTTTAAAGTCGATTCTTAAGTCGTAAAATTCTTCTGTAGGTATATTTATCAATGAACTCCTCCTAAACGGCTGGACCGATTTTGATGAAATTTTGTGTGTTTGTGTGGGTCCCTCGATGGTTTAGATTCACAATTGGACCCAGTAGGTGGCGCTGCAATCGATATAATTCTTCTGTACGTGTGTTTGTCGCTGAACTCCTCCTAAACGGCTGGATCAATTTTGATGAAATTTTTTGTGTTTGTTTGACAAATCATTGAGTCGCCACCAGATGGTGCTGCAGTATATAAACTTCTATACCGTTCAACCAATCGCTATGAAAATTGGTAATAATATGCATTCGCGTATGGAAAATAGGCTAACGCTATCCGCTTTATTGTTACTTGCCACCAGATGGTGTTGTAGCATTTCATCTTACATACCATTCAAACGACATCCATGATATAATATTAATATTCACATATATTGGAACATGGAGAATGTATTCGCGAATTTTCTAAAAAGCATTTTATTTTTTTTTTTTTTTTTTTTTTTTTTTTTTTTTTTTTTTTTTTTTTTTTTTTGACAGGACAACATATGCCGGGTTCTGCTAGTATATATATATACCTGCCATTACATATACCTGTCGAACAATTGATCCATGCAATCATCTTTTTTTAATATTTAATGAATTTTCGAATCTTTTTGTTTTTCCTCGTTTTTATCTGGGGCATAAAAGCAAATCCGTTAAATCTTAACCGTTTTTAACATTTATTTAAAAAATAAATAAATAAAAAACAGTTTCCAAAGTTAAGAAATGAGGTGGAATTTATTTTATTTTATTATTATTATTATTATTATTATTTTTTTTTTCAACTTCCCGATTTATTTCATTTCCAGTGGCAAGAAATCGGAGCATTTTCCTCCCTCTCTTTCACAGCGACAGGGACTTCCTTCTGCAAATAGTTTTGTAAATAGCTTTTTCGTCTAGCCTTAGGGTCTGAATTTAGAATAAGAACTCCCAGCTACTCGCTAAAGTATTCGCGACTTCTTTTTATTATTATTTATTTATATATTTTTTTTATCAGCGTTTTGGTTTACTGAGTAAAGGGAAATATTTTAGATTTACACGGTTACAGTTGGAGCTTTTTTAGAAGAAGAAAAAAACAGAAAACTGGGTAAAAAATAAGGGCAAAAGATGTTAAATCTTTTATGTCGCTCTTATTTAAATATTTAACAGCTTCTTTTTTCCCCCTAGGTTGCCAGCGTATTAAGAAGCTGCTACTCTATTCGAAATCCTCTTTTTTTTTTTAAATATCTAGTTGAGGGTTTTAATTTATTTAGCGATAAAATGTAAAGTTTTGTATTTTAAAATAAATCTTCTTTTGAGAAAAATAAACGGTTAAAATATTTTAAAGTTGTTATTTATGCATTTTATGTGAATTAGAATTTAGATAAAAAATAATAATAATACTTTTTCTAATTTCGTAAAATTAATTTAAAATTATGAAGGAATTTTATGTACTTGCTATAGAACAAATACCGATATATTTTATTAAAAATAAACTTAAAAAATTAATATGTATTATTAATATGTTATAATGTACTGGTGTGGGTATGGGTCACTCGTTCGGGCGCCAGATTGTAGTGTGCAGGTTGGACAACCCGATTGTAACTGGGTGTATTCGGGTTGAGTTACTTGAGGCACAGGTTGGAGAACACACAGCTTTATTTACACACGCATAAACACCACACGCACACACAAGTAGAGACATACAAATATTTAAAGCATTTAAATGCAGATAATTATAGATTCATGGATAATTATAGATTAATTTAAAAATCCGAAACTCTGCTACGCGCAGGGTTAACGAAATATTCTTCCTGTCCATGCAAGAGTCTGTAGGCCAACTAAATATTATTCTCGGTATAATATAAATATATTTCTATATAAATATATAGAAATATATTTCTTCTCGGGATGAGAGACTATAAACTAAACATTTCTCAGTGGAAGCGCAAGTTGCGCTTTTTTTTTTCTCTTGGGTGAGAATCACCATTTCTCCTGAAAGCCAAAAAGGGTGCTCTTGCCGTGTGTAGGAAGAAGCAAGGTTACAATATATATAATTTCATGAATTGTTGTATATAATAAAATTTTAATAATTCTATCATATGGTTCAATTTTTTTTCTCGTTCAGACTTTTTTTGCGTGTTGAATATTTAACCTCATAATTTAAATTTTTTATATTAAAAATGTTTTTAAATTTAATTTATATGATTGAACTAATATTCATTCCTGAGAGTTTTGAAAATTAAAAAAAAAATTTTTTTTTATATATTTTACGCTGGCACACATATAACACAATATAATAAAAATAACATAATATATCACAACTATTGCTTTAATATATTGGAAAACCTAATAAATTAATATAAAGTTTATATTTGTAAAGTATTATTATAAAGCAAATTTATTATTTTAAAATTTTATTACATTTTGTATATGTTGATAACATGAAATAATTTAATTTCTTATTTTTTGTAGAAATATCAGTGAAAAGACGTTACCCTGATTTTTTTATGTTATACTTATAAGTAATTATTTTAAAAGTTGAATGAAGACGTTGAGATATCCTAAATCAGTTTTGGTCTGATAACAAAGATGCTATAACGTGAGTTAGCAATGTGTTAAATGATTTATGTTTTGTTATGTCTGTTATCAGTCCATGATGATGCACTTCTGAACATAAACATGAGACAGATAAGTGTGACTAATGATACAAAATATCATCATATTTTCTAATTACTTTTCCGCCTGGAATGCACTATTCTATGCTTAAGAATATATAAACAAAGTTTTAAGCATTAAAATTTTAACACAACACATAATTAGTGAAGTTAAATGATGAAATTGAGTACCTTCAACTAACAAAGTTAAAATCTTTCATACCCATTACTTTATTCTTTATTTTAAATTAGAACTTTGTTCTGAATTTTCTGTAATCGATTGTTAAATTGTTTATTCAAATTTATGTCTATTATCTTTAATATTGTAGTGTGTTTTGATGCATTATTGATTCATTTATTTTAATTTTTAGCATATTTATTAAAAACAGCGCATTTGATTATAATGATATTTATTAAATTGTTAAAGCTAACGAGCACTGGTGTCAACGGGGGTTGCACTTAACTCCAAACTATGTGCCACTGATAGGAAAAATTTATTAGAGCATTCATCTAGGGTACAACTTGAATGAGGAGGCGGCTATGATATTTCGTTCACAAAAGGAAAAAGGGTTATGTTTTTTGTATAGACCAGAGGTCTCCAAACTTTCCAGGTTTAGGGCCATACTGTTTACTCCAGTAAGTACCAAGGGCCAAAACCGTTTTAATTTTTCTGCCATCTTAAATTTCTTTTAATAATTGGTACAACTAAAATTGATCCACAACTACAAACTATTGTCAGTGAAAAATCACGATTACGTAAATCTCATTAGTATTTTTTTTTTTTTTTACGAGTGGATACCCCGCTCTTTCATTCGCGTTAATTTAGCTTTTCCTTTAGCTGAGGGATTTTCTGGATAAAAATCATATGTTTAATTCAGGATATATACATTCCAAACATCGATAGACATACATATGCGATACTCTTTATCCCAACATAACTACCGAGGGTAACCGCGGGATGTTCACTAGTTTATAATGTTAGTGGGATTCATTTCAATTATTTCTTATGCTTAAGTTAAATTTTCTGCGTATTATGCTTGTCATTAAGCTTTACCTAGCAAGTAAATAAAACCGAGTTATTATCATTCTGTGTTTTTTTATCCAACTTATTACAGAAACAATAAGCTATTCGCTGTCGCGGGCCGGATTGATGACACGGATTTGGCCCGCGGGCCGTAGTCTGGAGACCCCTGGTATAGGCTTTCAAAGGCAATTGTCCCAGATTTTTGTATTGCACTGGGAAATTCTATACAGTAAAATCCTACCCATGTAGTCCTACTGTCGATGGGAAACTCTTTATCACATTCTCTATCTATTGAGTCTACTACTACTCAAGCCACTAATGGGAATCGAACTCTTATACATTCGCTTACTAGTATCATTAGACTTGAGATGCGAATCTTCTGGTAATATGGTTATAGCATTATTGTTTTCAGAAATAAGTAGACTCTGTGGCAATTAAGGCAATGTGTCTGGCATCGATAGTCAGGTGGTCTGGTGGGTATTATCCGGGTTTTCTCTCATTCGATACGCAAATGCGGGTTAGTTACATCTAAAAGCCTTCCTGAAAAACACTCGGTGGGCTGTTCGTGGTATGCACGAGGCCCACTGATGCTCCACCCTCACTTTTCTAACTGGTAGGGGGCTACATACTCCAAGATACGGGAGGTGAGGTGTGTGGAGAAAAGAAAAATATTATTAGATTGAAATCTTTCGCATGTTTTTCTTTCTTTTTAAAATAATGTATTGAATGATGATGTTTTTATTTATTTTTTTTAACGATTTTTTACAGAAATATTATAATCTGTGTTGTTAATATTCGGAATTGTTATTGTTATTATACTTAAAGGAAAAGATGCCTATAACATTTAAAGTCATTGCACATGAAATTTAAAACACATTTCCTGATTGCTGTTTTCTTTCTTTTTTCCAGCGACTCCCCGAGCTTAGCCGAACCTTCCGTTCCTTGCTCCGGCCATGACGACGGAAACGACCCCTGGCCAAAGCCACTGGCAGGCGACGATCCATCCCTGATGGCCAACCGCCCTCCGCCGCCCACCGCCATGACGTCGGAACCCGTCCCCTCCCTCTTCACCACCCCCTGCGACGGCATCAGCAGCACGTCCACCCTCTCCTCGACGTCGTCCGCGTCATCGGGGGCGGAGGACAATCTGTCCGTCGGCGGCGGAGGGGGGGAGTGCAAGGTCCTCCTCTCCCCCTCCGGCACCCCCTGCACCAAGGAAGACATGGAGCTCCTGGCTAGGCTGGAGTTTCAGAATAAGTAAGCGCTCTCCTTTTCTGAATTGTTTGAAAGAGTTTAAGGACAGGGACTTGACCTTTTTTTTTTCGTCGCGATGCTATCGAAAGACTGTAGTACCATCCTAAGAATCCTTATGCAGCAATTGAAAGATTTAAGTGAAAAGGGGACTAACGCTTTGCAGCCTCCCACTCGTCTTAAATCTTTCAGATAGCACTCTTGTTACTTTGAATTATAGTATATTATTACCATTTTGTCTTTTAACCTCGTGCACCAAGAGAAGGTTTGAAACTCTCAGTTAGATAAGAATTTCTAAAATAAGCGAGTGGTATTTTTAGAGGCACCATTATGGAAGAAAATAAAAATCATTTTGGTGGTTTAATTTTTTAAAATTGCAGCGTCTTTGGACCTTTAAGTAGCAGACGGAGCTTAAATCTTCTAACGTATGCTTTTTTTATGTTTATATATGAGTAAAATTTATAAATAATGATAACACATATGCGTTAAGATTTCTATTTGAAACTAAAGTTCTATTGTAATACTGACGCTAGATTTATCGTATTATTATGCAACTACTCATTACTTGTACATATGCAACTGCTCATTATTACTAGATTACTCGTATTACTCAACTACTCATTAGATGCATTATTATGTAGGTTCAAAACACCAACAACAATGGATGTTATAACTGCTAAGTCATAATTAAAAATAATTTTAAGCAGTGCAGAATATTGAATAGCTTTCTTCTTCTTGAGTACTACAGCCTGTTAAGACAAAGCTGTCTTTTCAAATTTCGTCCATCTGACCGTATCGAGTACAATATCCTTCTTCCATCGGTTAATTCCAATTAATTTTAGATGTTTTCGATATCATCCTTCCATGGATGGATGGTCTTCCTGTTTGCCTTATTCCTTAAATTCTCGAAAGAGTTAGTTGAAATTGCATCATCATACCTGAAACACATGGCCGAGCCATCTAATGTAAGATGCCTTGACAATTCTCACTATATCAATTTCGCCCTGTTTACTATATTTTCATGATTATAAAGAATCCTCCACACGTTGTTTTGGGCCAAAGATATTACTTGGGATTTTTCTTCCAAATATGGATAGTCGATCTTCTTTTACTTCGTTAAGTGTCCAGCTTTCACTTCCGTAAAGGGCAACAGGCTTAATGAAAGTTTTGTATAGAATTGAATAGTATGCTTTGAATAGAAATTAATAGTATGCTTTGAATAGAAATGAATAGTATGCTTTGAATAGAAATGAATAGTATGCATTAAATAGAATTGAATGTGTTGAATAGAATTGAATAGCACATATTAAATAGTACTTATTTTAATGTTTCGATTTGTAATGGAAATTAGCTATTACGAGATACGATTTAGTAATGTTTTGGAATCTCTACTAACATCACTACATTTTTACAATGTAAGAGATTGAATTTAGAATTATTAGGAACATATCGTTATTTCATGAAAAAAAAAAAAAGTTTGAGTTTATTGAAAGTATATTAAAAATCTCTTTTAATATTAAGTAGTTTGTAAATGTCCTGGATTTTAAATGTTAATTATTTTAACGCGGCCAATCTACCAGGTTCTAAGGTTGCCTGATGGTCAATTGGCCTTTGGTAGCTCAGGCTCTAAGGTTGAATCCTGGCGGTGGCATGGATGTTTGTGTGTGGTTGTATCCATGCCACCGTTCGTTGATTCCGAATACAAACACCCAATATGGATGTTTGTGTTCGGAATCAACGTTAAAATGTAGGTCCCGGCGACCGTAGAGCGACCATTATTTTTGCATTTAAATCCCGATAAAGATTAAAATGTAGAGCATTCAGTCGTACTGACTGCGCATTAAAATGCATTTTTGATATTAAGTCAATTAATTCTTTAAATTATGGATACAAAGACAATATCATATCTTTTACATGTATAAAATTAGTAAATTTTTTTTTCTGTTGTATTCTATTTTGATTGAGATCTGAATCGTTATTTACTTATCTAGTTAAATTTTGAAATAATCTAAATATTTTAATGGATTTTATGTGTCTATTGTGATTATTTTGATTTGAAAATGTCGGCTTATTTCAACATAGTTTGAAATGTTAGCTATCTTTTCTTTTCTGTTATATGCTTGGAAATCTTATCTTCATATTTCTGAGTTATTCAGACCCAGACTTATAATCCTGCATTATAATACATAATAGTATAGGATTTACGCACGGCCAATCAACCGGAAGCAGATTTAAGATGTAATAAACTGCATATGAACATAAGAAGAAAAAAATCATAACCTATGATGGATTGCGTGTTCACTAAATAAATAAAATTTGTGTCTGGATTTGTTGTTCTGTGCAAATACTGAAACAATAGGTTAAAAAAAAAAAAAATCTAGGTACAGTTTAGAATTAAATGTGTTATTTGTGTACTGCTAATGTTCAATTGTAATAAGTATTGGATAGAAAATAGGGCATCATAAAAAATTATTTTATAGATCCTTACCTAAATCCACATTTTTATGGATTGCAGCATTTAATGCAAATTTTGGATAAAAGCAACCATTTCTATTTTTATTGTTTTCAATAGAAAAAAAAATACGTTCCACAGGTTTCGGGTTCGAGCCGGACATTGCCATGAACGTTTGTAGTGATTCGGAATCCACTTTAAACCGTAGGTCCCGTTCTCATATGACCGTAGAGCTCCACAGAACTCAATTTTCTGACCCACATCATTCCCAAACTATAAAAAGTCAACTCAACTCAAGAAATTATGTATAATTTTGAAGTTATTAACATTTCGAACTGGAACATGAAAACATAACGCTTGGATCCTGTACCGGCTACCCTGGTTTAGCATGACCTTAGAGTTGACAACGCTACCTCGTAAAAAGAAATCATCTCCGGTTTCGGAATCTGTCAGTAGGCAAAAGACCATGGTCCTGTATAGGGCTATTGCGCCAATGAAGAAGTAGAATTGATATTGTAACGTATAAAATAGTTTCATGGGATAAATGGGTAAATAAAATATATTCTAAATTGTAAAGTTACGTCTTGCGTTTTGACTTTATTATTTTTCTTGTTGTTGAATAACTTAATAATATGTGGAAACTTACACAACCATGCATTTAAATTAATATTTAGACATTAATTTTATTTTGTGATTCAAACTTGATATGCGTTACGAAAAACATTCAAAATTTACATCTCCAAGTGATACAGTTACCTTTCATAAATACTCAGGTCAATGCATATTTAAGAAAGCAATAAAAAACAAGTTGTGATTTTAAAAAGAATGTGTAATTTTAACCCAGTTAAGTTCCTTCTTTCTTTTTGTTTAATATTCATTTATGTCGAAAATGATATAGCGTTTGGATTTTCATATGGTAATTTGAAATTCCTGCATTTCTATTAGAATTTAATCATTAAAAACATTCTGATAGCTTAAATAGAATGCTTTCTGAAATTGCTTTTTATCATAAACTGTTATTGATGATGTATTCTTACTGATTTATAAAAAAAAAAGAAATTATTTTATTGTTATGTTTGTTTATTCTGCTATTTATTTTATTCTTACTTTTCAACAATCTCATTATCCAAAGATCTAAATTTGATTTCTAAAATAGTACGTCAAGCGAAATGGCATCGTTAGAAATAACTGTTTTTTGGGATGAATTGTTGATCCCTTATTTGTTTATCGAATTTAACTGAAGAAGCAATGCTCATTATTTCAAGAAATTCGCTGCTTTTTGCATTCAATAATCGTAAATCTTATTTATTTTAAAATGAAACGAAAATTATACATTCATTCATTAAATTATTTTTATCCAGAAAATATTATTTATTATATAAATTAACGTGAAATATCAAGGTTCTTAAAAATAATTAGCTAGGTATGCTAGTTTTTTTGTTTTCAATCCAATTAATCTGTCAAATTTTATATAAATCTATTCTTTCTCAAATTGTGAGAGAAAACGATAGACATATGAGTAAACCCATGATGCTGTTAAATATATTATTTTGTGTTGTCGTGAAGTATCAGAATTTTTTTGATCATCTCATTCTTATAAATATAGGCAACGTAAGATATTAAAATTCGAATTACTGATGTTTATTGTTATATTTTCATTAGTAAAGAGTTGAAATCTATTGATTTACTTTCAACAAATGTAATGCTAGATTGAAAATCGAACAATTGCTGATGATCTTTCTTAGTTCATAATAAATATGGCCAACGGCCGTACCATGCTGAATATACCGGTTCTCGTTAGATCACCGAAGTCAAGCATCATTTGGCGCGGTCAGTACTTGGGAGGGTGACCACCTGGGAACACCGCGTGCCGTTGGCAAATTTGGGACCTGAATGACCGAGTGTCTAGCGCTCTGGCGCTCGATGTCACAGGTTTCGGGTTCGAATCCCGGCGGTGCCATGGATGTTTGTAGTGGTTCGGAATCCACTTTAAGCTGTAGGTCCCGGTCTTCTATGACTGTAAGAGCGTCACGGAGCAAAAGTCAGGCTTCTACCTACGGGTGCTCCATCACAACAGAAGCTGCTTCCTTCCCCTTCAATCATGAGTACGTATGTGCTCGTGGGCTTGGCCAGCCAAGTGGGATAAGAAACAACAACAACATAATAAATAGGCCTAAGTTAAAATAATGGCAATACAATTTTTAGAAAGGAATATTAAATATTAAAATATTTACTTTGTTGAAACTTTCAGTGGTCTTCAATGATTGTATATCTATTTTAAAATCAGTTTTATTTATTTGTTTTTAAATAACAATATCAACTACATCTTATTTACAATTCTAATCTAGAGAATTCAAATTTTACATGTTGTCTTAGCATTAATATCAATATAAAACTATTATTATCTATGAGTTATATTTAAAAAAAAAAACTGTCAATTCTGCAAACGATTTTCTTTTTTATTTTTCAAACGATTTTTTTTTTTCAAACGATTTTTTTTTTTCTTCGTCTTTAACAGCTAGTCCTTTAAATTTTATCAAATCTTAATTTTTCTATTAATAAATCTTTAAATTTTTTAATTTTTATAACATCAGTTTTTTTATAATTTTTAAAAATTTATCTAATATATTTCATAATATAATTAAATTTACTAATTAATAATTAATTCTTCAGAGAATATTTGCTTACTATTTTTTTCAATATAAAACCAATTCTGTTTGACCATCCATGAATTTTATTTAAAAAAAAAAAATGTCAATTCTACAAACGTTTTTCTTTTTTCTTTTTCAAATTATTAAAAAATTAATTTTTTTTATTAGTTATTATTATTTTTTTATTAATTAGTTTTTTTTTTTAAATTGAACAACTACATCTTTAAATTTCACGATTAAGATGTAATAACAGCAGTTATTTTTGCAATTTTTAAAGATTTAATTAATATTTTCATAATATAAAATATAAATAAATTTACTAACTATTAATTAATTCTTCAGATAATGTTCTTTTATCGTCTGCTTCAGTTGTAATGAAAAATAATCAAAGTGCGAAATCCAATTGCTTTTGAAGCATGTCTTCGAAATAAATGGAAAAACATTTTTCTAACATCTTTCAATTATATCTCAGTAAAGAAAGAAAAGACAAAATCGATTTGGAATTGATTCAACTGTGCAACTTATTATATTTCTATTGTTATATTTCATAACAAATCATAAAAAAAAATGATAAAGCGTCTTAAACGTGATAGATTTTTTTTTATTATAAATTGAGTTTTAAAAAAAATCCTGGCTCTTCTGAGAAAATTGCAATTACTACTGTCACTTTGAATTTTTCGGGAAATAAAATATAAGTATCTTACAATTCTAGTAATATTAATAACTTGCTATAGTAAAAAATCATTAATAATTCATTTTGCTATCTTGAAATTCAATTATTATTGTTGATTTTGTTTTCGAAGTTCAGTTTAAAAAATATCGATTTTTCTCAGAATTAATTCCTTTGATAATGAATTCTAGATCGAAATTTTTTTGTGCCTGAAAAAAAAAATTTTTTTATAGGAAAATCTTATCTATCTCATCTATGAAGAATCTTATTTTTCTTTCTTTTTTTTTTTTATCTTTAAGAGGAAAAAAAAAATATCATTTAGGAATAGTAAAAGCAATTCTAAATTTATGAAATTTATAGCAGACAGCGTTGCCATTATAGAACAAATTTTATTATTAGCAGAAAAAATTAGTCAAATGTTACATTTTGTTGTTGTTGCTAAACAGCGAAATTTTAAAAATTTCTCCAACGAAACTGTAACGTGCTTTTTCATTTACTCATCCACTTTTACGCTTTTTACAACGATAATAAAAATAATAAAAAATTGATACTCAGTGACGATGGCGAAAAAAAGGAAATTAAAAAAAAAAAAAAAAAAAAAAGGCCATTCATCAAAGATTAAACAGAACTACAACATGTAAATTAAAATTTTATTAAACACCCACGCTCCGTTTTCTATATTTTTACTTTCTCTTATAAAATCAATCCATATACTTGTAGATTGTACTTTTTTTAAAATTTCTTTTTATATTTTTCAAAGGATTTTATTTTTCAAAATGGCAATGGATATACTGGACATCACGTACCATTGGAATTTTTTTTTTTTTTTTTTTTTAATTTTTTTTTTTTTTTTTTATTCGAAAATGGCACGAATGCAGTTCTCGAGATTTGAATATAAGACGTTTTAAAATCTCTGAAGGCTATGAATGTCACGATTTCGTTTAGTTTTTATTTAAAAAAATGGAGTTTGCTAATGAATATTTTCTTTATTTATTTTCATAAAATCTTTCGCAGTTTTATAGCTTTTTATATATACGTTGATCAGTTTTTCATTTTAATAAAATATTGCTTATTTGTGATTTAATAGTTAAAATATTTGTAGTCATACCGTAACATTATCTATTTTCTAAGCTGTAAGAAATAAATCTACTTTGAAAGGAAATTTAATTTGTTAAATTTATGGTTAAAAATTAAAGAAACATTCGTCTATAATATGAACATAGAAAAAATGTCGTAAACTGTCATCTTTATAAAATAAAAGCCTTTTTATCTTTAATACCCTTTCAATAATCGATAGTAAATGGAGTGACAAAATAATTGTGTAGCAACTGTATATAATATCAGCTACATTTCTGATTAGCACATACAGAATTCCATTTATTATAGTCTATAAAATATTTCGAAAATAGTATTTATGTCTGAATTGGTTTCGTCTTGTTGGTCATTTTTTTGACATCTCATCTCCCACTTGTCAAAAACATGACAAAATGAAGTTTAGCATAGAAGAAACGTCATAAATTATCATCTTCATAAAATGAAAGCATTTTTTATCATTATATAATACCCATTCAATAATCGATAATCAATGGATTGCCAGAATAATTGTGTAGCAACTGTATATGTTATAATACCAACTACAATATTATCAACTGACAATATTAGCAACTGACATTATTATCTTATTTCTGATTGGCACATACAGCATTCCATTTATTTTAGTCTATAAAATATTTCGAAAACAGTATTTATGTCTGAATGATTTCGTCTTGTTGGTCATTTTTTTGACATCTCATCTCCAACTTGTCAAAAACATGACAAAACAGCATTTAACATGCAACCTTTTGTATCACCATGAACGTGAACTTTATTTCGTTGGACGTCACGACCTATTTTATCCACAGACACGGAAAAAAAGTCTTTTCAATTTCTCCTACAAATCGAAATATATCTTTATTTTTCATTCTCCAAACAACGCAACTTCGCATTCTGTTGGAATTCACCCGTTTGGAAGGAAAACTGAGATTTATAATGGATTGGTTGGTTCAGCTGCACCGCCCCCGCGGCCTGAATCAACCGAGCGTTGACGAACCAGAAAATAAAAATAAAAAATGATCATGCAAAAAGACTGCTGTGAAACAAACAATCAAAAAGCAGGGGTAGAAAATCCGTGAATAGAGAGCATTGGAAACGAGATCAAAATGCTTGTGCAGTTGACTCGTCACCGTCTGTTGTGCTCGCCACCATTTCCGTATTGTTATCTTGTACTGGAAATGCAAAGACAAGCGGAATCTGTCACCAATATTTAACTGAATTCTATCTATTATTATTTAACCCTAGAGTTTTAAAAATACTGTCGCTTCTTTTCTGGATCGATACCGGGTCTGTTGTCGATGAATCGTTATCTTAATCTTCATCTCAGTAAGAAGAAGAGAAGCCAAACTTGTGCCGCTGCTTACTGATTTAGCCTTGGTCTAAGTAGATGAGTCAGCTCAGTCGTCAGTATGGGGTTGCCTGTACAGAAGATGAGATGGAAAGGTGACGTATTGCCTTAATTTGTTTCACTCTTGTTGTTGTGGTGTCCGTTTGTTGTTTTTTGGTTTTGTTGTGGAGGCAGTCAGTGAGTGAGTGGAATGTTTCTTGGCACGTGGCGACAGTTATTTTGGTGGTGATCCAAGTAGTGCTTGATTGTCTCCAATTGGGATTGTGCAACAGTATGTGTCTGTGGAAAAGCATTTGGATACATTATGTCAGTGTTTACATTAAGAAGGTACTGGATATTGTACTTTGTAATTTTTTTTTATCGATCTGTTACCAATTCTGGTGTTTATTTAAATTATATTTCGATAGCATATGTCTAATAGGTAATGTAACAATTATGTCTAGTAAGTAATGTTGTAGGTAATGCAACAAATATGTCTAGTAATTGTCAAATATGTCTGTGTAAATATTCCTGGTAGGTAGGTAATAACTTAGGTATGCCGCCAAAATCCTTTTCATAAACGGGACGTATAAAAAAATTTTTTTTTTTTTTTTAAGTATTCGATTAATTTATTTAAAAAATTATTTTATTTTTGACTATAAATTGGTTCTCACAAATAACTTTTTTTTTCTTATTTACAATTGATATGATGTGTCTTTTTAAAATATCTTTACTAAATGCTTTAAGTTAATTTTAAATGTATTTTTCAATATCAAGGTATAGATATTTAAATTATGTAATCATTTCTGGAATATTATATTCTGTATTCATTTATATGATAAAAATAAAAGCACTTTTTTCTAGCTAATTTATTGGAATTGATACTCTCATTGTCATTTGATATAACGTAGCGATTGCTATACGTATAGATTGTTAATTATCGACAAATTAGCAATTTAAAAGCCGTCTGTAATTATATCGACATATAATTAGGTATATTTTTATAAATTAGGTCATTTTGGGGCGTCTGATGGCCGAGTGACTAGCGCTCTGGCTCTCGGGTTCGAGTCCCGTCGGGGCCATGGATGATTGTAGTGGTTCGCAATCCTCTTTAATCCGTAGGTCCCGGTCTATTATGATTGTAGAGCGTTCAGCGTAGGGCTGACAACCCCATCCCATAAAAAGAAAACATCTCCTGTCACGAAATCTGCCGGAATAGGCATATGGCCTTGGTCCACCATTGGGCTGTTGCTGCTGATGCTTATGTCATTTTGTATTTTGTTACATTTCAGTAATAATGCCAAACTTTGATACGCAAAGTTCTACTTTATGAAATATGAAAAACAAACTCAACGCATTTTTCTTAATATATCTGCCTTTGTTGTTGCTGATACGATTTTTATTTAAAATTCCACGTGCTTTCTTTTCGTTTATTTTATTATATCACTTAAGATATTATTTCTACTGATCTGTCTATGTCAATAAAGCACAATTTAAATAAACGTATCTTTTTTTTAAACCGTAAAGCACATTTTCTTATCGACATGTGTGTGCTATTTCGAGTTCGTTGTTGCGTCTCACCTAAAGCTGATTCCACAACCGTAATCGAAAAATTATATCTTATCACCGACTATGAAGTCGACAAAAACAGTAACCACGAATTGTGCTATTTCAGTGGAGTACGGAAGTTCATCGATAATTAAATGCGTATGTCTATTAAATATTATTTTTGTACCTAAATAAGCTGAATATGGCTGTTCGGAAATGCAGAAGAAGAGATAAATTATTGCGCCGGTATTGTCTATTTTTTTTTTTTTTTTTTTTTTTGTCATCAAAGGAATATAAATAAATGCAGTTATTATTTATGTAATAAAATTCAATTTATTATATAAATTATATTAAATTCTTATTTAAAAAATGTTCGGATTGTATAACGAGGAATTTCGTTGATTTAATTGGGCAGGTATGTTATATTTTTCCTGAATTAATTCGCGAAGTAATTGTTCAATAAATTTGTTCTTATCAAAAGCCTCATGTCATCACTTCTGATTAAAAAATATGAATAACGATTTTTTTTCTCTTAGTGATATAATGATTCTGATAAGATAACTAAATTTCGTTTCATTCTGATTGTTACCTTTTAAATAAAGTTACATTTTATATATTTTGTATTTTGTAAGTTTTATTTGAATTAAATTCTCATTTAAAAAAATTCAAATTAATTCGCGAAGTAATTGTTCAGTAAATTTGTTATTGTCAAAACCACCATACGATCCTTCTGATTAAAAAATATGAATAACGACATTTTTCTCTTGTTGATAAAATATATAATGATTTTGATAAGATAACTAAATTCCTTTTCATTCTGATTATTAGCTTATAAATAGTTACATTTTTTAATTCTGTATATATTATTTAATTTTTAATAGATTTTTTTTTATTTCTTATTTATAAATTTTAATTATTCTTTGTATAAATCTCCAACATTTATGTTATAAATAACATAAATGTTGGAGATTTATTTTTTAACTTAAATGATATATCTTATTGAAATTTCTAGTTTGCTTGTAATCCTGTCTGGAATAATTGTACGTATCTTAAATAGCTTATTAAATTGAATAGTTAAAGCGTAATAAATACATATAATATAAATTATATAAATGTTGGAGATTTATTTCTTAACTTAAGTGGAAATTTCAATAAGATATATTATTTATCTAATTATCCTGTCCGGCATATCTGGACGTATCTTAAATTGTTTATTAAATTGAATAGATAAAGCAAATTAATACACATAAATATTGGTGATTTATTTTTTAACTTAACGAGAAATTTCAATTGGATATATTACTTATCTTATAATCATGTCTGGCATATTGATATGTATCTTAAATTGCCTATTAAATATAATATCGAACATGAATAACGATTTTTAAATTGAATAGTTAAAGCATAATTAATTCACATAATGTATTATAAATAACATAAACGTTGGAGATTATTAACATTGACTAATTAGAAATTTAACATTAACTTAACAAATTTCTATAAGATATATTATTTAACTTATAATCATGTTTGGCATATTTGTACATATCTTAAATTGCCTATTAAATTGAATAATTAAAAAATAATTAATACACATAATGTACTTTTCTACCTGTAATGAAAGATAAAATTCCAGAAATCAATTAAATGACTTATTTAATTTTAACTACCAAAATTATGTGGGAAATTTCATTTATCATTTAAAACCATTTCAGGAATTAAAAACTCATTTCTCAATGGATATACAAGAAAACAAAAACACGAAAATTTCTATGAAGATTTATGACGCAATTCCATTAAAATTTTATTTTTATTTTGGGGAGGGAAAGAAGCATTTTCCATTTTAGTCTCTCCCAGACTCTTCTTGGCAAGATCATAAATTGCATTTCCTTCACCATGGGCTTAAAACTAATCTCCATTCCCTGTCTTCCATCTTCTGCGCCACATAATCACTTACCCCCTGCAACAATTCGATTAAGGAGAGAGAGAGCCCAACTACTGCTGCCAAATCCTTACCAAGTACAGTACTTGTTCCATCGGTAAAAACAAAAAAGGGGCAGTTTTATTTTCAATTTTAGTTTTGGGGCCCGTCCGTTTGTTATGGCGCTGTCATCTTTGCGAAATTTTAAAATAATCCCATCACGCCTTCTTTTTTTATCCATTTTATATTCTTTTATTTCAGATATTTTTGTTGCTGGTATATAAGGGTCTCCATCTCTTTTATTGGCCATGGTGGATAGATTCTTTTTCTCCCTTTATTTTGAGAGTTTTGTATTTTTGTCTACAACGTGTTTATTATTGCGATTTTCGTTTTGTTTTTTTGTATTACATGGTTAGTTTTGGAGAGGATTAGGAGTTGTATTTATTTTTGTTTAAGGGACATATTAAAAAATATGATGTAAAATAGACAAAAGTATTTATCTAAATTCTCTTTGAACATTTTTAATAAATTATGTTTATTAAAACTATTATTTAATGAATATAATTCAATATTATTATTAATTTTAATTAATTTATTTTTAATATATTTAAGCTGTGTCTTCTCCACTGTAGTACATTACTATATATTTAAGCGTCTGATGGTCAAGTGATTAGCGTTCTGTGTCACGGGTTTCGGGGAGTCCCAGTGGGGACATGGATGTTTATAGTGGTTAGGAATCCACTTTAAGTCGTATATCCCAGACTAATATGACTGTAGAGCGTTCGACGTATGGCTGACGACCCATGATTAATACACATAATGTGTTATAAATGACATAAATGTTGGAGATTTATTATTTGTAAGCTATATTATTTATCTTATAATCCTGTCTTGCATATTTGTACATATATTAAATTGAATAGTTAAAATGTTAATTAATACACATAATGTATTTTTTTACCGGTAATTAAGATAAAAATTCCAGAAAGAAATTAATTGACTTATTTAATTTTACCTACCAAAAATTATGTACGAAATTTTCATTTATCACTTAAAACTATTTGGGGAATTAAAAACTCATTCCTCAATGGATATACAAGAAAACAAAAACACGAAAATTTCTATGAAGATTTATGACGCAATTCCATTAAAATTTTATTTTTATTTGGGGTGGGAAAGAAGCATTTTCCATTTTAGTCTCTCCCAGACTCTTCTTGGCAAGATCATAAATTGCGTTTCCTTCACCATGGGCTTAAAACTAATCTCCATTCCTTGTCTTCCATCTTCTGCGCCACATAATCACTTACCCCCTGCAACAATTCGATTAAGAGAGAGAGCCCAACTACTGCTGCCAAATCCTTACCCAAGTACAGTACTTGTTCCATCGGTAAAAACAAAAAAGGGGCAGTTTTATTTTCAATTTCAGTTTTGGGGCCCGTCTGTTTGTTATGGCGCTGTCATCTTTGGAAATTTTAAAATAATCCCATCACGTCTTCTTTTTTTATCCATTGTATATTCTTTTATTTCAGATATTCTTGTTGCTGGTATATAAGGGTCTTCATCTGGCTGGATAAATACTTTTCTCTCTTTATTTTGAGAGTTTTGTATTTTTATCTACAACTTGTTTATTATTGCGATCTCCGTTTTGTTTTTGTGCTGCATGGTTAGTTTTGGAGAGGATTAGGATTTGTATTTATTTTTTATTTAAGTGGAATATTAAAACTAATGACGTAAAATGGACAAAAGTATTTATCTAAATTCTCTTTGAACATTTTTAAGCTATATTATCTCCACTGTAGAATGATATTATTTATTTAAGAGCCTGATGGCCGAGTGATCTGGCGCTTGATGCCACAGGTTTCGGATTCGGGCGGTGCTATGTATGTTTATAGTGGTTCGGAACCCACTTTAAGCCGTAGGTCGTTGTCTAATACAATATGCACGTGGTCTAATTCAATATTACGCCTATCTGAGGTAGACTCAGATAGGCGTAGTATTGAATTATAGAACTGATAAATAAATTATGTGAGGTTATGCATTCATTGATTAGTAATTCATCCTGCGAATTTAGCTTCGAGCTTACGAAATTTAAGTTTGAAATTCTTATATTCTAACATCAATATCGTCTTCTAATTGGTTGGTGACACTAATTAAGTTAATGTTTGGAGTGCAAATTTGCTTGAGAAATGTCCCTGTTGCTTAAAATAGTTTGATAATCGATCGAGAAGTAAAAGTAACGCATTCTTGAGACGACAACGACACCCCTCTTCTGAGTTAATATTAGCACTTGACGTTAAGAGGTTTTATCTTAAGAATTTCAAACGACACCTCGACTTGCCTGTCAGCAGGATTTATGTAATTTTGAAATGCTGAAGCTAAAAGTCTCTTACCTTCTTATAAATTTTATTCTCGTGTTTTATATCAACAAAAATAATGTAATACGTTAATTTTATCGGAATGCACCTTAGATTCTCTCTTGTTTGTGAACATTTGCAATGCATTAAAATATTAATGTTTTTCAAAGTAAATCATTATTGAAACAACAATTTGGCATTATTTATAACATACTTGTCTTTTAAAAAATTGACAGAAATCAAGATAATTTTTTTTCCCTTTTGTATTTATTATTTTTGTAATTTCTACCCTTTTCATTTCTTTCTTATCAGTTGACATCATGCTTTCATTGAATCATCTATGATTTATTAAACATGCTTTCTATATTATTTTTAATTAGGTTAATTTAATGATAATGTGTGAATAAATAACGTTCATACATTCATAAATGTTGCAAATACTGATATTAACTGATAATGGTTATTAACGTGTGAAAAGAGAATTGCAACGTAACAATATTTTTATGACTTTCAGAAGGATTGTCTACTTTTGTTAGATTTAATTTCTAATTTCTTTTTTTTTTAAGTATTTAATTGATTTAATTATTATTTTATAATTATTTTATTGCTTAAAATCATACATTAATATTGCAGTTGCTGATATTAATATGAAATATATGGCTATTAATATGTAGCAATATTTTTTATGACTTTCATAAGGATTGTATATTTATGTTAGATTTAATTTCTAACTTCTTTTTTTTTAATATTTATTTGATTTATTATTTTATTGTTTAAAATCATACATACATTAATATTGCAAATGTTGATATTAACTGATGATGGTTATAAACATGGGAAAAGAGAATTGCAAACATAATCATATTTTTATGAATTTCAGAAGGATTTTCTACTTATGTTAGATTTAATTTCTAATTTCTTCTTTAATTATTATTTTATTGTTTAAAATTTTTTAAGTAAAGTTATTTTGACTTCTATTTAAACTACTAGTTTTGATATTATCAATAGTTAATCTATGATAGAAATAAAAATAAAAGCGATTGTATTGAAAATCAAAAATTTATTGCTTTGATTTTGGGATATTTGTAATCCTAGATTTAGATCATCAATAGATTTTCTTTTTTTTTCCATACTTTACTTTTCATCTGATTGAAATTCAATAAACCGAGAAATATTTATTTGAATTTTTGCCCGTCATTTTCTCCTTTCTTAATATGTTCCTAATACCGATCTATGTTAATTTATTAAACTGTGTATCTCTCAGATATCAATGTCAATTTTTTCCATTTGTTCTAGAACCACATGCCTAGGTATATTTATCGCTCCAAATCTGTCAATCAGACTAATTAGCAAAAGAATTTTGAGCGATATCTTCCTTGTGCACAAAACAAAATATTTGCTCGATTAAGAAAAAATACAGTCTGGCATTTACCAGATGTGCCACGTGTTTTCGCGTAGTGGTATTACTCTTTAACGGCTCGTTTTGCTCTACATATCTCGTGGCCAGTCACACATGGCCGGCTCTGAGATATTTTCTCCAAGAAGGAATTAAAAACGAGGAGGCAAAAAAAAAAAAAAAAAGCAAAGACATTGTCGTTCCACTTAACAACAGGAAGAATTCGGCCTTATGGTTTAAGATGCTTAGCTTAAAAGCGGAAATGGCCTTGATTGCCAGCGCTAAAGAATATTAAGGCTGGAATTGGAAGGGTCGGTGGGTGTGGGTGTAAGAATGCGCATGTCCTTGGAAGAGATTTCGATATGAACCGTTAGGACTTCATGTGCTCTCTCTTAAAAATGAACTTTTATTTGCTGCTGAAACATTGTGAATCTGCCGATGAACTTTTTTATGGTCTGTTAAGTAAAAGGTTCTTTTTTTTTTTAACATTAAACCTTAAAGAGATATAAGAAATCAGAGTAATTACAAATTTCAATCTTTAATTTGTTTCCAATTTTTGAACACCATTTCTAATTTATAACTCTTAATTTTTTTTAAGTAAATGTCAGATATTTTGTAGAATTAAATACAAAATAAAGAATTAATCTCATTTATTGTTATTGTTTCTTATCCCACTTGGTAGACAGCAACATCTAGACCAAGTTCAAGAACCCTTGTGGTCTCAAGAAGGGGAGGAAGGGGGCTGCTTTTGTTGTGATGGAGCACCCGTAGGTAGAATTCTGACTTTTCTCCGTGACGCTGACTTTTTACGGCGTAGGATTGTCAACTCAACAGTCATATTTGACCGGCACCTACGTCTTAAAGTGTATTCCGAACCACTTTCCGAGTACCTCCATGGCTCGAACTCGAAAATTGTGACACCTAGTCACTCGAAACCTGTGGCTAATCATGTCTGTTTGAAACCCGAAACCTGTGGCTAATCGTGACATGTGTGTTCTGACCTGTGGCTAATCATGGCAGTGTGACACCCGAAACCTGTGACTAAGTCACTCGGCCATCAGGCACACTCATTTACGCATATCATTTTATCATGAGCCTGTCAAAGATTTTTATAGATCATGTTTTAATTTGTTTTTTTATACTCATTTAGTGAATATTGTAGTATCAGTTTGTCAAATTGCACATTATGCCTATCATGCTAAATGCATATTTCGGTTCTAGATCTTTCTTTGATTTGTTGAAGAAGATGACAGATTTCTAATTTGAAGTCTGAATTAATCGAGTCCTCATCCTGAAACTAAAGAAATTGGATAGATAAAACTATCACAATTTTATTCCGATTTATTTTATTTTCACCCATTCCTAACAGCACCTTAATAAACTAATTTAATATCTGTGTTCTGTTAAATCAATTCCAACAAAATATATAAACATAGTCGTATATAATCTCTATCAAAATGAGTCTTTTAATCATATTTAGTCTATTGCATCTACTTTCGAATGGGCTTATCTTGAAGAAACACGACGAACGTCAACAACGACATGACAGCAATGTCAATGCAACTTTGCGAATAAAAATAATGCACAACTTTTCACAATCCGCTGTTTGCTTTCGAGATGCGATAGCAAAACTTGCTGTTTTGACGTTAATCGGATTATAGTTTGTTGCTGCAATCAAAATAGCTCAATGTGGGATGTATTATTAGAGTGGATTAAATTTCTCTGGAGATAGAATAAAATAAGTAAAATAAATTCTTCAAAATATTATATGCTAAAGTATGCTTCAGTGATTTTAATACTTCATGATTCTAACGATATAAGAAGTTTTTTTTTTTTTTTTTTTTTTTTTTTTTATTAAGAAGGATTTAGTTGAAATTTCAAAATTTTGATCCGTTTAGTACAGAAGTGCATAAACTTGTTTAGACCAACATTCACTTAAATTCATTGGTACTTATTAGAAAGATGCAATAATAATAATAAATAACGAAAAATGTATATTGATAAAATAATATTGAGTTGATATAACGAGTGTATAAATATCTAAATTTTATCCGACCCATGGCTCAGTGGCAACATGCGCCGCTGGTGAGCATTACGGCTGAGGTTCCATCCGCTGGCGGCTTTATTGTAGACACTGTTTCAAGACACGAGGACACTCGATGGTATTTGGGATGTTCAACATTTTACTTCGTTAGTCGGACTACCTGGTGGAAGTTTTCCAGGTTTTCTCGCAAACGATACGCAAATGTGAGGTAATTCCCCTTAAAAACCTTGCTAGAAAGCACTGCCACTCCCCCATTCTTCAGCTTCATGGAGTCAAGTCAGATATCACCCCCGGAGCTAATCTACGAGTGCTCTATCGCAACGGAGCTTTGGGTGTAGGGCCGACAACCCTACTCTGTAAAAAGAAACCATCTCCTGTCTCGAAGTCTGCTCCATGGGCTGTAATGCCAGGGAGTTAGTTAGTTAGTTAATACTTCATTTATATGTTTTTATATACGTTGTTATATATATAGTATGTATACATATGTGTATTTTATAAAACTAAATATTATGAATCTTAGACCAATTTCTCTGCGTAAAAAGTTTTCTTTACTAAATACTTATACAAGTCTTTAAGTATTATTTCCCCCCTTCTCCTCATTTGAAATATCATTTTTATAAATTATAAATCAATATGTTATATATATAATAAGCTTATAATATAAGACTTATAAGTTTATAATCAAAACAAACTAAATAATTTAATTAAAATTTGATTTTAAATTGTTTTTTTTTATTTAAAAAACTTTTTTTTTATGTTTTGGTTTATAAAACTTTATTTTTGCGAATAATTATTTTTTATGTTTTCATTAAACAACCTTTCATCAAATATAAACATAAAAAGGTGTATTGATTTTAATTTAAAAAATACTTTTGAAATGTATAAAATGAGCGAGATATTGGTGAAATCTTTTACTGTATTAAAAAAAAAGTGCCGTTCTTTAAGAAAAGTCATTTTGTTTATTCCATTATTCTCCAAAAAAAGATTTAAACGAAAGCGTTCAATATGTATAAAAAAAAAAAAGCTAGGTAAGTCACTGGCAAAGATGAATGACCTAACAATCCAGTATAAAATCCAATTTCATTTCTCACAAAAAAATATCTTACGTTCGAAACAGGATCATTTTTCACTGTCTTGGCGTCCTTATATTTCTATCAATTTATCACCTGTAAAAGTCGCCATTCTATATATCATCGGAATGGCCGCAGTGATCTTGTTCGTATAATTTTCCACCAACTTGGTCATTGGATATCTTCACAGTACTTTTGTCACCCACAAAAGATATCAAACTCTACTTGCTCGGTTCGCGGAGATATAATCAGTTGCTGCTTTCATTACCTTCTGTTGTCGCCTTTTGAAGTGTCACACTGTCATTGATCTGCTAGGGTAGGATGTAACGATAAGTAGTGGGTGTATATCTGTCGTCATTTATCAGATAGAAGAGGATGACACACAAGACTTCTGTAATGTATTAAGTCGGTTTGGAAGATATTGTTACCATTATTATAGAATCGTCGAAAAAAAGGTTGCTATAAAATAATGCTGGTCATTATGATGTGTAACTATTTTTTTCCATAGCTTTTGATAAAAATGGGATATAGAAGATTTAATAGAACTTGTCTACTATATTATATTTATCAATATTATAAAAAAAAATAATAATGGATGCAATTTTTTTTTTTTAAATTATGTTTTAATGTGAGAGATTTATTTTAAAGTATCTCAGTTTACTTTTATTACTTAATAAAATCCTTTCAATTTTTTTATTATAAAAGGTAATCCATGCAGTTTTCTTTGTGTAAAAAAAAAAAATGACAGAATATTTTATGTTTGAGTTTTTTATGCCCGACTCGTGGAGCAGTGGTAACGTGCGCCTTGGTGGCATTGTTGTAGGCACTTCTTCAAAAAACGAGGAAATTAGGTGGCGTTTGTGATGTTCAGCATCTTGCCTCGTAAGTCGGACTACCTGATGAAAGTTTTCCGAGTTTTCTCCTATACGATACTCAAATGCGGGGTTGTTTCCCCTAAAAGTCCTCCCGGAAGGGATTGCCCTCTTTCTTCGGTGTCACGGAGTTAAGTCAAACTTCTATCAAGTCAGATACTACCTTTCCACTAACAGTGTCACAACTGTTGAATGACTTGGAAGTCATTTTTTCCCATCAAAAATCCGAAATAAATCAAACACATTGAAGACACTATATTTGGTTTACAGATGATGGTTTAATGTGCAACTCATGCCAAATACGTTGTAATTTCGATTCGAAATATCACTAGCAGCCGAATTCAATTTCTTTATGCTGCTTACAGCGCCATGTATTAATACACTTAGCAATAAAATAATTTTTTGATGCAGTACCGTTCCCCCTTCTTCAATTATCTTCAGTTCAAATTTGAAATTGTGACAGATGGTTCTTTTTTACAGCATTATGAAAGTGGGACTTTAATTATAATCACCCTGTATTTATTTTTATGGTTTTCGATAAAAGGAGGATTTAGAAGATTTAATAGAAAGTGTCTACTATATTAGAAAGTGTCTACTATATTATATTTATCTATATCATAAAAAAAACAGACTGAAATAATTTATATATATTCTTAACCTTATCTTCATTAAAATAATTACTTTTACTCGTCGATTAGGATATTTAATGAGTCGCCCAAATAATACAAGATATAAATAAGTTCAATTTCCTGAACAGAAACCATCTGAGGGGGGTCTTTTGGTTTATCGGTACCTTAGCGGTGTTTGAATCAAGTTAATGTGCTTGTTTGCCAAACCGATAGTGACCAATTACGACATTTCGTGGTTTTGGGGCTATCGGTGCCTGCTACTAACGAGGTCTTGGTTCCGAAATTGACTCTCCGGCTTGTTCGTAATCGATTCGTTTTTCAGAGGATGGCGCACGGTAAAGTCTGGAAGTTTTTAATGGAGTCATTAATTAGTCTCACTCGGTCTTTGTGAAACCGAAGTTTTTGGCAGGTGCCGAAAACAACAGACTCCATTAGTCTTCTTTGGGTTGGCGCAACTTTTATAATGACGTTGAACAAAAAGATATTGGGATAAAGAGTGTCGCTGCTGGCGGGTTGTCAACTTTTTAATTGTATTTTTAACGATAAGTGGTACATAGATTATTTGAAATCTTAATGGTTAATATGTCTTGGAAAGTAACCGACTCGTGGCTCAGTGGTAACGTGTGCTGCATGTAAGCATTAGGGCTGAGGTTCAATCCGGTGGGGGCATTGTTGTAGTTTCAAAACACAAGGTGACTCAATGGCGTTTGGGATGTTCAGCATCTTGCCTCATGAGTCGGTCTAACTAGTGGGAGTTTACCGGGTTTTCTCCCGTACGGTTCTACTGCTGGGTGGTCCCTCCTAAAAGTCCACCAGGAAGGCACTGCATTTCTTGTTCAGTAGGAGACAAGTCAGACTTCTACCTTTGAGTTCTCCATCACAACAGAAACTGCCCCCTTTCTTTCCATTCATGAGTAGATAACTCATGGGGTGTTCGCTCCGCGCTGCTAGACATTGAGGATTAGTCACAACAACAACGAGTTTCTTATACCGCTTATTAATATAGCATTTTTGACTTGATGCAAACTTATTTATAGTAGGTATAACAAATAGTGAAAGAAGAATTTGGAAGTGTTATTTTTGAAATTAATTTGATAGTTTGGTTTTAAATTTTTTTTTTTTTTTGGAACACCTAAAGTTTAGATATAATTCTGATATTTTAAATGATCAGAATTATATCTAAACTTTACATCTTAAACTTACATCTCACAAAACTTACGCATCTCGCAAAACTTACGCTTTAAACTTACGCATCCCAACTAGAAATAGTAGCTATATTTATGTCATAAGTAATGATAACTTTTTAAATTTTTTATTTCATGTATTTGACATAATAGCATAGCTTTTACTTAATACTATTTCTGTTTCTATAATAACATAGTAGCCATATTTACAATAATATTTTAAATAATCTGTTTTATATATACATGATCTTGATCTATATACTGTTCTAAATAGTTTTTATGCATGATCTTTATAAGCTAAGTAGTTTTCCGTTCATGATCTTTATCTATAAGCTATTAATAGTTTTCCGAACCTGATTTCTGTCTATAAGCTATTCTAAATAGTTTTCTGTACATGATCTCTGTCTATAAGCTGCTCTAAATAGTTTTCCTCGTACGAAACCATTTGCCTTAAATATTTCCTTTACTTCGTATCATTTTGTTAGATACATTATTTATTTGTGGTCGTATTGCTGTCAATAGTTGGGCTTTACCTCACAAAGTTTCAAAAGATTTTAAGGATATGTTCTGTATAGAGCAGTCATGGCGGAGGAGTTTTTAGTATAATCAGACTTTTTTGTATTTTATTATGGGGGAGATGGTGATTCATAGGGTTCTTCGGTGTAAAGGTGAAGGTCACCTGTACCGGTGGCCTATTGGTCAGGTGTATAACCTGTTTCGGAACTATAGTCGCACAAACAAAGGTGTCTGGTAAGCTCTAGTCCGTCCAAAAAACAGGTCAATAGGAAAAGTGTTTCGTTTTGGACGCCATCTCTTTCTCAAGTACTGCTTCCAATACCTGTAACGTTTTTTTATTTCTTCATGGCTTCTCTTAGAAATTCATTTCGGCGCTATGGAAAAAAGATGTACGACTATGCCTATCCTATTAGTGAACCTACAGAGTGAGTATTACTTATAATTTTTTTAAAAGAAAATTTAAAACACGTACGTTCTTGAAATTTCCATTTTGAAGGAATTATATACAAATAAAAATTTCATCAAAGATTTGGATACAATTTAGCGTAAAACTTTATATGTATTAAAAACATTTTTAAATGTATCCTTTTATGGATAATAATAGAGATTATAATTAGTGCATTAAATACATAGTGCATATATATAAAATTGTAATTTAATAAATTCCTGTTTAATAATTATGTATAATGCAAAATGCAATGATTGATAATTTTAAATATGATATGAAGATGCAAATGTAAAACACGGAAGTTATTTAATGTAAGCTTAATGATTTTAATAATATCATGATTTACTAATGATTTTAATATTTTTTTTAATATCTATATACATACAAAATGCATTGGTTAAAAAAAAAAAAATAGAATGGAAAGTTTTTTTTATCAAATATTTAAATAAATTCATGGTATCATATTCTTCACAAGCTACAAATATATTTCAAATACTACTGTATCAAAATGTTATTTAGTATAAATTTAATGATTTTTTAAGTAAATATAATATGTATATATGTGTATACAAGAAAAAAACCAGCATTGGTTAAAAAAAAAAAAAAAAAAACTCGAATTAAAAATGTATTCAATTTTTAAATAAATTTATGGTATCATAGACTTCACAAGTTATATTGTATTTCAAATAGTAATCTTTCAAAAGATTTTCAGTCACAAATTTAATCATGTAACAACATCTTTCCGGGGGCTTGTTTGTTGTCAAGAAAAAAGCTAAATGACAAAACGATACCGTGCGATGACGTTTGTCTGTAATTTCCCATTATAATTATTTCTGTCAAGGCTAAAATAATAAATCTGTCTGAAGTCAAGTCTTTTGTTGAATTTTAATTGAACAGTTTCGAAATTTTTAATTCTAACGATTCTCGTGAGAGAGTATCATTTAAAAGCATCTAATTAAAATTTGGAATCATGATCATTCTTATTTTTTTAAACCCCTTTACAACACGACTCAATTAAAAAAACATTCTTTTATTTATTATTATTATTAATAATGATAGCGATATTGTTAATAAAACATAGCATTGATAAAATCGGTTGATTGATTGATAATAGCAACTAATTTCACCAATCACACAACATTTAATTACTTCCTTCCTGTTTTGTATTTATGTCTTATTAAATTAATTTTGCACGCGCGCACCCGTCGCGTGGCCATATTGTAACTTAATGCATTTTTCCCAAGGCCAAATCGCTGTCAATGAATATCTTTACTTGCTCATACAATGGAATACAATGTTCGTATTCATCGGCTAATGAATTAAGTTTTGAATGGTAAAAGATACTTAAAGCATCCATTGTCTTTTTAATAGCGCATTGTATTTAATAAGGTACAAACGAGAGCGATCGAGTTATTTATGTTTCATTTTAATATACATTTAAGTTACATTTCTAATGACATATAAGATTTCTTGTTGTGCGAGTATGACGTTTCCTTAAGCGTTTGTCAATAGATTTTGTATAGCAATAATTGCTAACAATGAATTATTGGGGGCTTGATGGCCAAGTAACTAGCGCTCTAGCACTCGGTGCCACAGGTTTCGGGTTCGTTGCCTCCACAAATATTTGTAGAGGTTCGGAATCCACTTGTCTAATACGACTGTTTGGCGTAGGGCTGAGAACCCTACTGTATAAGAAATTCAAACTTCTTTCTACGGGTGCTAGTGCAAACTTCTATTACAACAAATTGGTTTGGTTTGTCGCTCTACGGTCATTTTGTGCACACTCTAGGCTAATTAATAAACATCAATTCTACCGCCAGGATTCGAACCTGAAGCCAGTGATACCAAAGGCCAGAGCGCTAGCCAATGGGTCACCAGGCCGCCCATTACAACAGAAACTGCATCCTTATTTTTCTCCTTCCTTGAGACCAGACGTGTTCTTAGACTTGGTCTAAATGTTGCTGTCTACCAAGTGGGATAGAAATAATAGATTTGCTATTTGGTGTGATCAATTAAGGAATATGGTATTATAAAATAATATAAAAAAAAAATAATAATAATAATAAAATAAATTAATGGGGGTATGGTAATATAACATCCAAAATTCATCGGTACTTTCTCAGTAGCACTTTGTTTTTCCTTATTACCTCTCTACTATCGATTCTGTCACCATTCTAATTATTCTATATTTTAATTTCTACTCAAGAGAATTACGTCTGAGTATTTGTACCCTCTATAATGATTTCTAAAGTATCATTAAAACCTGAGAGCTTTAAATATTCCAAAGGGTATTTCGAGAATTTTTGATTTAAGGAAAAATTATTTCACGCCATTTGCAATTTGAATTGATGTGTGATGTTTGATTCCTGGTATTTTCTCCTGGACCTGCTTGTAAATTATTTGAATTATCACTGTGACATTTTTTACGTTTTAATGTTAATTTGTCGTTTAATTTGTGTTAATCAAATGTTAATTAAGTATGGTTGAATTTCTTAAGCAAAAGTAGCATTTATTAAGTACATAATTTAAATAAGTACTAGTGATTTAATGTTTCTCGTAATTTTTTGTTTTTTAGCTTAATTTAAAAATTGAAAGGTATTTAGGAGAATAACAGAAAAAATATTTAGTACACAATAATATAAAACGGTTGCGGATATTTAATAAATAATGAATATTAGTTTAGTTAATATTAAATAAATTATGTGAAAACAAATTCCAAATAACATAATAAGATTAACTAATGACGGATTAATTTGCAAGTAGGCTTATTATTTATATTCTCTAATTATAAGATATTAGAGAAAACACGTTCCAAATAGCATATTAATATTAACTGAGAACTAATTAATTTGTAAGTAGGTTTATTATTTATGTTCTCTAATTAAAAGTTATGAGAGAACTATTGTTATTGTTGTTTCTCTATTGTATTTTATATTAATTTATTTTTATTTTTGTTATTTCTATAGCAATAAGTTTAAAAATGAAAATATAATTGTTTTCACAACATTTTTAAACGTATTAAAAAAAAAAATTTCATTTTAAGATAAACACTAAACAGTCAATGAAAAAAATAACTTGCAAGATAATTATTTAAATAATGTTTTGTTGATCCTAATAAAATAAAAGGTTTTATCCAGGTCTAATTTCAAAGCAACGAATACAAATATTATTTTTAGTCTGTCCTCAAACAAAGCTCTTAATTCAGTATTAGTTATTATTTATGTCAAATTTCATAAAATGCTTTCTTTATCTTAGCATATATTGTGTGGGCCAGCGTCGCCTACGAAAGGGCCTTATACTTTCTTGCTTTCGTAATATTTATTCTGTGCACATTTTTCTTACACCAGCTATTACAGACTGCGTAGCATCTGTTATGTCGACCTTGGTGAACTGTGTAATAACTGTAACCGTGTCATCTCTTTCTTATACAACCTTCAAGATGAATGTCCTTCTTTGCCCGCCTTACATTTAAAAGTCCTTCTCTTTTTTTTTTTCTCTACCGCGAATTTTAGCTCTGAAATATTTTATTCCCGTTCTATTTGCCCACTTCCAAAAATTATTTATTTTCATTTGTGTCAAAAGTTTTTAAATTTTGTTTTGGGTTGGGGATAAACACTTAAACTGATTTATTTAATAAAAGTTTAACAATATTAAAATTATTTAATACCAATAAGGGCTAAGCGTTTTCGTTTTAAAATCTGTTTCTTTTATCATGTGTATATGCTTTTGTAGTATCTTCTGTTTTGGTTTTTCAGTCAGTTTATAATATCAATAAAGTCGAAAAGTTTTCGTTTTAAATTCTCTTTCTTTTATCATGTGCAAATGCTTTTGTAGTATTTTCTGTTTTGGTTTTTCAATCAGTTTATAGTATCAATCAAGGCTAAACTTATTGGTTTTTCAATCGATTTATAATATCAATCAAGGCTAAACGTTTTCGTTTTAAAATCTCTTTCTTTTATCATGTGCAAATGCTTTTGTAGTATCTTTTGTTTTTGATTTTCAATCAATTGATAATATCAATCAAGGCTAAACGTTTTCATTTTTAATTCTTTTTCTTTTATCATGTGTATATACTTTTGTAGTGTTTTCTATTTTTTTTTTAAGAAGTTATCATGTTTACTTAATTGTTTGATACCCTTAACATTTAGTTCATAAACTTTTTTCGTCATTATATTAAACAGTTGTCAACAAATAGTTTCTAAATTTTATATTTGAATCGCAATTTTGATGAGGTTTTTTTATTATTTTTTTTTCAATAGTATTTCGCAAATATATATATATATAATATATTTTCTTGGTTGCTATATTTAAATCTTTTAATTTTCTTCATTTTTCTTTGCCAAATCCCACCTCAAAATAAATCGAACAAAAGCACCCCTTTTATTATTAAATTCTTTTATGCTTTCTGGGGTTGGCATCTCAACTGCAAGATGATCGTCTGAAGGCAAGCGAGGGCGGTTTGTGTCCATAACTTTTTTAATTGCTTCTCCGTTCAAAGAAAGCGACTTTATGAACATTGTTAAGATATGGGCGGATATGTTGTCTTTGGGAGGATCCTAGAAGTTTTACGATCGACAGTTATTTCAGTACTAAAAAAATTGCCTTTTAATTATATTATTCTGGGCGGTGTTGTTATTTTTGCTTTCTGACAGGACTGGGCTTACAAAGTTATTGGATTCTGCATTAAAATATTTATTGGACATTAAGTTGGAAATAAATAGTTTCTGGTGTTATAAATATTCTGGTGTTAAAAGGAGTCGTTGTTCGTTCATGCATTTTTATCTTCATTTCGTTATTAATTCCTTAAAATATTTGTTCTCCCTTTTTTTGATTTAAAAAATTTTCTTCAATTTTTTTTTTAATGTCTTCTGAACAATTTATTATAATTGTTTGATATACAGTCATTTTATTTCTTTCGTAAGAAATCATTAGTAAAATATAGTATTAAATATTTGGCTGTCAGTTATGATTCTTACGCGTACTGTAGTGTATAAATTTATAAAATTGTAGTGTGCAAGTTGGACAACCAGATTGTAACAGAGTGCGGTTGGATTAGATACTGAAGGCACAGATTTGATAACTCACAGCTTTATTTACACACGCACAACACCATACAATTAGAGACATACAATATTTAACACATTTAAAAACAGATAATTATACACTCAAGAGCCAAAACATTATGCCCACCTGTCAATAACGAGTTGGCCCACCTTTGGCGCCAACACAGCTTCAACCCGCCTTGGCATGGATTAATACCACCACTTAATACCACTTAAATACCACTTCCACCTGATCACGTGCCTTCCACGTCATCCAGGCGAGTTCATTGCAAAATGTAGAGGTGGTCATAATGTTTTGGCTCTTGAATGTATATTCTTGGAAAGACTCCACTTCTACGCCGAAAACCCGAAACTCGGCTACGCGCAGGATGCGCGAAATATACTACATCTCCGAGGGAGAGTCTGTAGGCCGACTAATGCGCTGGGAGGCGCTAAATATATTTCGTCTTGGGATGAGAGAGAATGAACTAAATATTTCTCAGCAGGAGCGCAAATTGCGCTGTACTTCTTCTCGAGTGTCGAGGCCGACTGACCATTTCACCTGAACCCACAGGAGGGCGCTCTTGCCATTATACAAGAGAAAGCACTGTTTCAAAATTAGTTTTATGAAAAAAATATAACTTTTTTGTGTTTTATTCTTGTAGCTGTAAAATTAAATTAATAAACTGCATTTTAAATTTGATAAATGTCTGAGAAACTAATATTATTGAATAGCTTCTCATGAAATGGAAAATTCAACTAATAAATAAATAAAAAAGCTCTATATAAACAAATTGATAAATTTTCTTTGATCCTCGTTACATGGCTCTATTCACCGAAATGTTATTTTATCTATTTATTTAAATTTGGTAGCTGTGTTTTTATAATAAAGAGATTGAATGCAAAAAATAATATAAACAAAAACAAAAAAAAATCCAATTGTTTTTCTTTTCAAGAAAAGAAAAAATACAACTCTTTTGAATTTTAGGAATGTTATTATTTCGATAAAATATAACTTATTAAATAAAAATTAATTATTAAAAGGTTTTTTTAGAATCCTGTTATCAAATTAACTTATGCATTTTTCATTCTTTTACAATAGTTAAATTGGTAAATTAATTGTTTCATAATAGTTAAATCAATTTTTTCAATAATTTACTGAAAGGTAATCATAAAATCGTAACCGAAGTAAAAAAAAATCCCTCCCTTAAATTGTTCTTTCCAATTGATTTTAGTTCCATTACAGACTCTTAACATGTTCTTTTTTTTTTTTTTTTTTTTTTTTTTTTTTTTTAAAGATATTTTCGCCATTAACCAAAAGTACTAATTGTTCTTAAAAGTATGTTCTCTTTTTTTTTTTTTTTTTTTTTGGAAGTAAGGCACATAATAGTTTCTGAGCTATTCTCTCTCCCTAATTAAAGATGCACCTTTCATTCGCATGCTGCCAATGAGCACCCACAAAGGAAGAATTTCTCACAGGCGGGCGGGCGAAGTCATTCATCTCGAGAGAGGTTAATAACTGATCTTTTCAATTAAATGTGAGGATGAGAGGATTAGAGAATGGGTATTTATCTCTTTTGTTAGTTAGTCTCTTCACGCCGTAAATAATGGCTTGCCATAAAAGTAGTTCCATTGTTCATTCCTGAAAAGGATTATTTTTATAAGTTTCGAAAATCTTGTAGCTTACCAGTGTGTGTGTGCGCGTGCGTGCGTGCGTGTGTGTGTGTATATATGTATGTATGTATATACGTGTGTTTGTGTATGTATATATATGTGTGTTTGTGTATATATACACACATATATACATAATATGTGTGTATATGTATGTATGTGTATATGTGTGTGTGCATATGTGTAGGTATGTGTGCGTGTGTTTGTGTATGTATGTGTTTATGTGTGTGTGCGCGCGTGCGCAATATAGCTATCCCCGGAATCTGCTTTAAATGGGTGTGGTTGAGTTTAGATACTTGAAGCACAGGTTGAAGAATTCGCAGCTTTATTTACACACGCAAAAACACCACACCACATTACATACAATATTTAACACATTTAAAGACATATAATTATAGATTCGTGGAAGGATTCCTCTTTTAAGCCGAATACCCGATATTCAAGTACTCTCAAGATATGCAAAATATATAATTCCTCCCCGGTCGAGAGTCTGTAGGCTAACTAATACGCAGGGTCGCATTAAATATATTTCCTCTCGGGGTGAGAGGCTATAAAATAAAAGCTACTCAAAAGAAGCATGTGGTCGGGCTGTACTTCTTCTAGAGGCCAACCGGCCTTTACTCAATTACAAAATAAGTTAAAAATGGTTTTATGAGAAAATGTGGAATTGTAAAGTAGAACGAAGTGTAATAACTAATATATACTAACTAATTCATTAGTGTAATAACCGAATCTGTTAATTGTACAGCGATTATTCTGAAAGAGTAAAACGGGTATTGCATGCACATACCAGTATAAAGTAGATGTACAGAAGAAAATGCTAGACTTTTTTTTATATGAAGACAATACACCTACATGAAAAAGACAAAAAGCTGCAGTAATCATTTCTTTAAAACTTACCATAATATTTCAGTTAATAGAGTTGAATTTTTTTTTGCGTTACCGTAATTACATAAAACAAATAGCTTAGTTTTTTGCAATGTGTCTGAACATTATGTTAGTATATAAATTGTGATAATGTACTCTAATGCGCAAAAAAGTTAATGAGGGAAAAGAGATTGATTGTTTTCCATTATTTATTTATAAAAGAAATTTTAAGTTGAGAAGCTTACAGAAGAGAATAAATTGAAGCTTTTAGAAGAGTAAGACCCATTTAATACCAATGCTTTTAAGAAGAGGATAAATTCATGTAACATTTCCATTATAATAGTAGTATAACGTTTGAAATGAATGCAATGAATTTCAATATGTTCACATTAAAAAATGATTAGATTGCAACTGGAAAACTGTTTTTTTGTCATTCTGCAATGTAATGTTGACATCGATTTCAAAATCGCATTGTAATTATATTGTCTGTGAAACTTATTTTTAGAGCATTTTCGAAATGGCACGGGGGGGAAGGGGAGTAACATGTAAAATTTGCATTAATAAAAATATAATAATAAAATTACTAAAAAAAATTCAGGTTAGCAAGTAAAAAAAAAATTCTGCCTATTGTTAGTTTTTAAATAGTGGATGACATTAATGTTAACTTAGGTGGCGGATACGTTTTATTTTTTTATGATAGTAAATCGTTCAAATTTACATTTCATTTCAATAAAAGTGCTTTTTTTTTTTTCCGGGTCTAGATTACTTATGAATTAGAAAATAAAAAAATTAACACGATGTTGCCCAAAATGTATACTCATACAAAATAAAATTATTTCAGAATATTTATACATTCACACATCCTAGTAAAATCTGTTGAAACGATTTCAATTTTATAAGCGTATACATTTTATACAACGCGGTGTTAAAATTTTATTTTTCTAATTCATAAGCAAAATTCATAATTTGAATGAGACAGAAACTCATTTCCCTGAAAAAAAATCATGATTTTTTTTTTTTTTTTTTTTTTTTTAGGAAGTGTGCTCTATAATAGTGAACATGAATCACTTCATATTTTCATACGAGATAAATTGTATTAAAATTATTTTTATAAACACTGGCAGTGCATAATATTTGCATAATATGCATGCATTATCAAATAACTCAATGCTGTGTTACATTCTCCTATTACTCTTATTGTAGATTAATGCGAAGATCCTTGGCCGCGTGGCGACCACTAGCTCCTTCATTGTAAAATGTTGAAACATAGAGGTGGTCTCATGCCCTTTGAGTTAATAATCAAAATAGATAATTAAATGCTCCTTCTTTAAAAAAAAATTTATTATTATTATTTATTTAGTAAAATTATAAAATGTAAAATAACAAGCATTTCAAAAGAGTAGATGTTGATGAAATCAGTTGCATGTAATCAAAATTAAAAAAAAAATGAGCAAAGGTCAAATTAGAAGAAAAAATAGCTTAATGAATTGGCAGTGTGTAATATCCATGTATTATTAAGCAACTTAATGCTGCGTTACATTTTCGTATTACTCACAGTTAAATTCTGCGTTTACAATCCATGAGTAAAAAAAAGAGGAAAAATGGGCCTCTTTCTATGTTGCCGACTTTAACCACACATTGTATGTAAACGGAAATGATCTGTGAGTGCCACCGACTGCAGCAGTTCATTGACTGTGGACTCCTTTTCCTGCTTTCCGCCTCCCTGTCCTCAGGCAGCGATGCTCTGACCCATGCAGTGGAAAGAGATGACATGCTAGCTTTTCGGAGATGACGCACTCCCTCTTCTTTTTTTTAGTTCTTTAGTCACCGAACCTTTTTTACTTTTAACTACATGGATGGTTTTGGAAAAAGTGTGACAGGTTTTAATGATTTTCACGCGAAAGTAATTTGCCGCGAAGGTTGATAGAGGTGGTAGCATTTTAATGTCATCGAATTTGTCTGTATCAAGATGTTAGCTTTTGTGTCAAAATAGTGTCGTTTTATAAATTTGATATTCTCTGTACAGATTATTGTAGATTGTTCCCCCTTTATTGATTTTTTTTATGCACGTTTTTTATTATTATTGTTTATAATGGATATTTTTTCCCCTTGTTATTTGCATTTGATCATTTAATGCAGGTGCACACCAAACGTAGAGGAATATACATATTGCAATGACGATTGTGCGATACGATGAATTTTAATCTTTCTCACATTTTCAATGTAACGAATTATTGAATATTTCGAGGAAAGTCAGAGGAATACGAATCCAACCAATACACAATAAAAAAAAAAGTCCATATATATAAATAGCTTGAATTTTATTCTCTAAGGCTGTTCGATAGCTCACACATAAAATAAACTCCAATAATTACTCGACACAGTGGACTGTAAATAAAACTCCTTTATTTTGGCAGCCATCAAACTCGAAGATGAACTGACCACACAACCTCTCTCTGGGGTTACACTTATTGAACTCATTTATTTATGCAGCCATCGCACTCATGGATGGACTGCCACTGCCACACGCAACCTTTCTCTTTGGTTACAGAAGTTCAACTCTTTTAATTATGCAGCCATCATGCTCGGAGATGCACTGCTACACGACCTCTCTCTTTGGTCGCAGTTGCTCAACTCCTTTATTTATGCAGCCATCGCGCTCGAGGATCGACTGCCACACAACCATTCTCTTTGGTCGCTGAGTTTCAACTCATTTTACTTACATTCCTTTTTTCACACCCACAGACAGGATGTTTTTCTGGACATAGGGCGTTGACCTCCCCTAAGCAGGGGAACCTGGGTTTTGACGTAACAAAGGCCATTAATGCCAAAGAAATTAGAAAGGAATTAGGCTGTATCAAATATATGCATCATGGCGGCTGTGACAGCATGTGTATCTTGCATTAATATTCATTGGTGGTTGCTTGATGAAGCTTTTCTATAAAGGGCGCAAATGCGGTTCAGTAACTCCTAAAAGTATTCCGCGGCCTGATGGCCAATTGGCTAGGCATTTGGCACCACACGCTTCAGTTTCCAATCCTGTCGGTGACGTGGATGTTTGTGAGCGGTTCGGAATCCACGTTAAACAGTAGATACCTGTCTAATTAGCCTATAGTGTGCACAAAATAACCGTAGAGCGACAAACCAAACCAAATCTATATTTGGGCATTAAGTTATAATGCGTAACTGAGTATCTGGCATAGAACAACAGAAATAGCTTAAAAGTCTTTGAATACAAATAAAGCATACATCAAAATATATCATATATTCATGAACCAGAGTCCGAGAAAGTACAGATCAAGCGAAAATCATCACATTCGCTTTGAGTCTGTTTTGATGTAGAGTAGAGCATTGGAAAAAGGAAAACCAGCGATCGTTTAATTATCCACTTTTAGCCCATTTTGTTTTCGTTAAAAAAACTAACAAAAATAAAAGTTGCTCCCAATCTAAGCTGCTTTTTTTTTTCATGTACCACGTGACAGCTGAACAGCCAATAAAAGAAATTTATGAATAACAAACGTCAGAAAGTGGGAGGGAAAAAAAACAGACAAAAAAAGGTCAGTGGGCAATACCTCTGTATTGAACCACTACCGAGTATCCTTGCAAACAGGCTGCATCAATGAAAGGTGGACCACACTTCTAGCAATTAGCTGGAGGCCATGTCTTTCAGTCAGACTCTTCAGTTCAGCTGAACGTATTGACCTACTACTGAGTTAACTTTTTTTATTATTATTATTATTATTTACCGCATCATTTTGCCCTGATGCTATTAAATGCTTTCAAGGCTACCAGATGTCAGTGACTTTCTTGATCCTTGGCATTTTTTTTCTTCTTTTTCTTTTTTTTTTGCAATCTCCGGGTGAGTATAATGAGAGTCATTGTTTTGGTGCCCCGTTTAATAGATTTGTCTGTGTCCGAATTGCTTTTGACAGAAAATTAACAAAAAATACATTTCTCTGTTCTAGCATGTTCAAAATTGAATTCTTTGCCGAAGGACAATGCGTTTTTATTAGTTATAAATAGTTTTAAGTGTTTACGTTGTTTGTCCCTAATTGCAGGTTGTTTTTTTAAGTTCCTTTACTTTTTTGTTCGATGTTGATTTACTACAAAATTTATGAAGGAAATTTCGTACGAACCTTTTCAAACAACAACTTTAAAAATGAATATCAATCATTTTTTTCTAGAACACTGAGAAATAATTTTTATTTTTTAACAGCAATGGATAGTTGTAACTTGTTTTTTTCAGTGTCTAGAATGTTTCTGCTAAAGTTACTTCAATTTTCCCTGTTATTTTTTTAATTATATTTAACAATTGTGATATATTCAAACGAAACCTTACCGAAATGCAATACATTTTTGTTAGATATAATTAATCATAAGCGTTTAAACTAGCCTGAAATCGTAGATTGGTTTTAAATCTGTTTATTTTTGTTGGACATGTTTTAATTTCAAAATTTGGTTTTAAATCTTTTTTTTATTTTTGATGGATATATTTTAATTTCAAACTTTGGTTTTAAATCTTCTTATTTTCGTTGGACATATTTTAATTTCAAAATTCTTTGTGAAAATTGAATTTTTAATTTAAAAAATTCTCTACTAATTATTTCTTACAAAAAAAATCAATATTTGAGTAACTATCGCTGTATCTCTAAATTAAAATTTCGGTTACAAATGTATTACTAACTTCTGGAAAATATTTCATATTATTCTTTATATATTTTGAACGATATTACTAACTAACAAATGATATTACTTATCTTAATACTTTAAAAAGAGGAGGGAAAAAAATCTTTTATTCAATGCAAGATTAATATACAATTCCACACAAAAGTTGCTTAAAATCTTGCTTTAATTTCAAGAAAAAAAAAGTAGAAATATTTAAAAATTTTAATATTTTAGAATTGAAAGAACATAATTTATTCCAAATATTGGGTTATAGTATATTGTGTTATAGTTGATTAGAAATATAAGTATATTAGATCTTAAATTTTTCATATTTTGAAGAAATAAAAAAATATATATATTTTTAAATTTTAATAAATTACACAAAAGTTCTCACATATAATTTAGACTCGCATTAAAATGGTCTGCTTCACATAAATTTTAAATCTTAATTAAGTAATATCTTTCGTGCGTCTATTGTGGCATTAAATAATATCGTCTGCTTAGAATATTATCATGACTATATTAGGCAAGTATGCTTCGTTAGAAATTAACTAATTAGTTGCTAATTTATCTTTAGAATTTAAAGAATGATTACTTTGTTAGGAAGGTTGCTGAATAATAAAAAATTTATACATTTAATGCTAAAATAAATTCATTGAAGTTTCTTATTCTATATATTTTTTTACAAAGTTTCATCTCTATATGAGGAATTATCCCATTTTCATATCTAAACATGAAATTAAAAAAAAAAAATAATTAATCGATTAGGTCGATGCACAAACTTACCCATGAAATTTAGAATTTAATGTAAAAACAAAACGCATAACAGCAATCTTAAAAAATAAAAAAATTATAGAATTCCAAACGATTTTCTTTTCTTGAAAATCTCCATTTCACTTTGAAATAAAATTGTCCGATCGCCAGACGATTTTTTTAGAACAGTTTTACATTATTTAATTATTAGCTCGTGGAAGAAATTAAAAAATAAACTAATAGCTTGTGAAAGCTATCAGTTATTAGCAGTGAGTAAAAGAAATTTAAATAAACCAATAAGAACAGCTCATGAAAGAAATTTAAATAAACCAATAAGAACAGCTCATGAAAGAAATTTAAATAAACCAATCAGAACAGCGAGTGAAAGAAATTTAAATAAACCAAT
>BPLQ01000427.1:183017-254888 GCA_021605075.1 Caerostris darwini | reverse complement strand
GGGACCTACGGTATAAAGTGGATTCCGAACCACTACAAACATCCATGGCACCGCCGATACTCGAACCCGATACCTGTGGTACCGAGCGCCAGAGCGATAGCCACTCGGCCATCAGGCCCCTATATCATAAATTATATAAAGTCAAATAGAATTCAACGGCTAGGACACATAGAGAGAATGGACGATAGCAAAGGCACAAAGAAGATTTTCTAAGGGAAAGTGCCGGCCGGGACCAAAGAAGAAAAGGGAAGGCCAAAAAAGAGATGGATTGATGAAGTGGAAAAGAATCTGCAAAACCTATAGATCACAAATTGGAAAACCAAAGTTCGAGACAGATGACTGTGAACTCGTATTGTTAGGGACACCATGGTCTAACATTGACTGTAGTACCGGGGTGTTAGTTAGAAAAGAAATTTTATATCATAAAGTCACTGTTGTTTTGGGGAAATAATTATTTTTTTATAGAAACCAGTACTCTTCTAAGACAATAAGATGAAAATTAATATACATTTCTATATATAATAAAAAAATATTAACAGACATTAATATGAAAGATTTTAATTTGACTACCACATTAGACATTTCAACGATTTCATCGTCAATTTCTTTAGTCGTTTTTTTATCGTCATAACATATAATATTTGTATAAGTACTAAGATACTTTTATGAGTTGGAAGAACAAAAAAATTAATAAATAAATAAAATGACTAATAATATTCACTACAGGCTTTAACACACACGTCACTCTTTTAAATGTTCATATGTGTCGAAAAGTAAAAATTTCTAAGGAATTAGAGATAATTTTTACCAAATGTTGCTGAAAGATAACGTTTACTACACTATGTGTGTTTCTTATGTTATAAATTGAATCAATTTCTTTTTTATAATTTTTTATTGATATTAAATGTTTTAAATAATTTTATTAAAATTATTAAATTTTATTATTATTGAAGTCTTTTTTGTAAGGCTAGTAGAACTTCCTTGTTAATTTATAAAGATCTAGCAATAAAGGATGTACATAATGAGATATTAAACAATAAAATAAATACACTAGGAAATATTCTTTTCACCCTAATTGGAAAACCTAAGTTTAATCTATTAAAACATCTATAAATGGCTTTCATTAATACATGATTTTGCATTTCTCTTACAATGTGACATTTTGTTTTTATCATCATCTATCTATCAAAATGGCTTTGAGCTGTATCTAATTTTCTGTTAAGTAGTTTAGAAGCAATAAGATATAGAGAATGACAGCTATGATTGCCATGACTAGCTGATTATGATGTGAAATTCATGGTCATAAATAGTGTTTCCTTAATTCTAAAAATTTTGTATTAAATTACACAAATATAATTTCTGGTTATTAATTAGAGAATTGAATTTATTTGAAATGAATATTATATTTGATTTTTTATATATGATTTTTTTTAAGCAAATTATATGTTAACATTTTTGACTGCCTTGTTGGGTCCAGTTATCATTGCCTCATGTATATTATTCTGGTACCTAGCTCATATTTAATTACTTGTAACTACTTGTAATTAAATATATACTACATTTTCTATTTGTAATTATTTGTCTAGTACTTGTATTTTTTTAATTGAAAAAAAGCTGATATCGTACAGAAAATTATTTTTGTTTCCATATTAGAAAAATCTTTTATCAGCATATTCTTATATAGGAGTGATAATCAAAAAGTTTTTCGTAGCAATCAGTTCATCTTGATGTATACATAATTCATCAATAACTTTTCTAAAACTATAAGAATCTGAAATTTCTCAATTAAATAATGTACAGTTTCTATTATTATACCATATTGTAATTGTTAATATGAAATGTCTTCTTACATAATCAAAATGTAAATATTTCTCTTGCATTAGATGCCTGAAGAAGATGCTTTCAGTGTGATGGTGAGATTAATGGAAGATTACAGACTAAGAGAAATGTACAAACCTAGTATGGCAGAATTAGGTCTGTGTATGTATCAACTGGAGTGCATTGTGCAGGTATGGATTTTCTAATAATAGAAATTATAAAATATTTTCACTATTTATTATTCAATAATTGAAAAATATTATAAAACTATTAATGTCAGTTGTTTTCTTTTGTTTTGTGTTTTCTTAAAAAATGATAAAAACCATAATATTCTGCCTGTAAATCTATTGTGGTTTATAACCTTTTTGACTCAAACAAATAAATGATCTAATATTATCCATTGATGATTGCATCTTTTCACTTATGTTTTGACAAAATCATGTATCAGTGTCAAGTTCATTATATCTATATATAATATGGGATAACAGTAGTAAAACGTTTTCTCAATTTTAAAGAGTGTTTATGATGTCATAAAAACGTAAAAAAATTATATTATAAATTTAAGATATGGAAACTAGAAGGAAGATATACAGTGGATAAATAAAGTATTGCCAATTGCCTATAAATGATCATGTTTGCTAACAAAGTATGTTTACAAATTTTATTTTAACATAGCGATTACAGAAGGAGAAAAGACAAAGAAATATAACGAAATTTTCATTTAAATATTTTTTTAGTCAAAATCTACGAGAAAATCCAAAATTTACATGATAAAAAAAGTATTGGCAAAATTATGAAATTGACAAAATTATGAGCGAAAACAAAATCAATATATGTTTAGTACTTTGTATGCATACCTTCTGCATCTATAACAGCTTGTAATCTATTTCTCATAGAGGAAACTAAGGTCTTTGTTGTACTGTTGGGAATTTTGTGCCACTCTTGCAAGAGTCAAAGTTTGAGGTCGTCTTTACTGGAAATTTTATGTTTCTTGATTTCTAGATCCCACAGGTGCCATAAATTTTCAATTGGATTGATGTCAGGCGATTGAGGTGGGGTTTTTAATTGGCGAGCAGCATTGTAGAGTAGCCATTCACGGGTGAGATTCGCTGTATGCTTGGGGTCATTGTCTTGTTGAAAAACGAATGATGTTCCCAAACCAAGATTTGGGGCACTGATTTTTAAGTTATGGCGCAAAATGTCAATGTATGTACGTGCTGTCATAATACCATCAATAAAATGCAGGTTGCCAATTCCATTAGCTGCCATACAGCCCCAAACTAAGACGCTGCATCCACCACGTTTTACAGTAGCAGTTAAATGTTGCTTTTCCAATTCAGTATTTGGCCTCCTCCACACTTATCGTCGTCCATCACTGCCGAAAATGTTAAACTTTGATTCGTCGGAAAAAATAACTGTGTTGCAAAATTCTTCAGATAAATCAACATGGGATTTTGCGAAATCTAACCTCTTTCTCCTATTTATTTCCGAGATGAATGGTTTCTTTCTAGCTGCCCTTCCATAATAACTTCTCTCGTGTAAAACATTCCATACAGTCTGTACGCTGAAAGTCTTTTGCGAAGTGAAAGCAACATCTCTAGCTATCTGGGGTGCACTTATTTTAGGGTTTTTCTTAACCTTGTTAATAATGACATGTTCTTCTCTTGTAGAAAATATTCGAGGTCGTCCACTTCTAGTCTTATTTTCCGTTGATCCTGTTTCCTTGAACTTTTTTACAACACTTCTGACAATAAATAAACATATTGAACTGCACTCCTATAGCACGATAAGTTAAACCTTCATTTCTGAGCCTAATAATCGTGTTTTTAACACTAACGTCCAACTCCTTCGATTTCGAAGCCATTTTACTGCAGTAATCGCAAAATAATGCATAGACACTTTTGGAGTAGTTTTGCAGACTTTATACCGGTAGAGTTTCTTATCAATCGAAACACGGGACTTCAATGTAACAAAATTTGCATAGCAGTTAAAACTTTGCCAATATTTTTTTGACATGCAAATTTTCATTTTTGAAAGAAAAAATCGTAGAAAATGCAAATTAAAATAAAATTTTTACTATTTTTATGTATCTAAGATGTCTTGTATTTAATTACGACAGCTAAAATTGCATAACATTTTATTTATTTGTCAATATGAATAAATTAAGGCAACTTCCAATACTTTTTTTACCCACTGTATGCTTAGAATCATTCCCAATTTGTCATATTTGCTGGTTATATGAAAATCTCAATCAGTATCATAGTTCATTTTAATTTTGTCGTCCTATAAAGTGTTTTTAATTTTTATGCATGACTTTATTCCAGAACTTTTTCATCCACAAACACATCAACTTAAATATGCGTTTCATTTTATTTACTTTTTTTTTTAAATTACAGCTCTCTTCCATTGTCAACATTTCTTATAAGTTTTTTTATTTAGATTGTTTATTTTTCTCTGAATTTCTATCAAAAGGTCAGTGAGCGAAACCTTCAAGATTGTACACAGAAACTATAAATTTATGTTGATATAACATAAAAAAATTAAATAAATATTTTACAAGTTTTATTATTTAAAAAGTAAATTATCTTCCTCTTTTAAAATCAATAGGAGCATTTCATTTTTCATGTTTTCTCTATTCTGATTTATTTTTAATTTTAAAAATGTGTGGTTTTGTTTTAAGCTTCTTTTATCATAAGTAATAGCAATAATTTGATTTGAATTAAATTTATTAAATTTTAAATTATAAAAAGTTAGTTTTTGTAATATTTTCTTTTGCAGCCTGCTCTTTTAATTTATAAAGAACATTAATCCTTTATAAAGCATTTTTATTCTGTATGTTTTGATGGCTTTCACTTAATTTTACAGGAGCAAATTCCTGAACTTCACATGCATTTTCAAACTCAGAGTTTTCATACGTCCATGTATGCTTCGTCCTGGTTTTTGACTTTGTTCACTTCGTCCCTGTCATTACACTTAGCTTGTAGAGTGATGGATCTCTTTCTGTCTGAGGTAAGAAGGACGGAAATTTTCAGTTAAAGTTATAATTGGATTATTCATATATAATTTGTCTTGAATATTATAAACATAAAATAACTTCTAATTCACTTGTAAAATCTTGATTAAATATTTTTTAAAGTTTCAATTAGATTCCATTTTCTAAATTTTATGTCTGTTTTTAAATTAGTTTTATTTTACGTTAAATTGATGTTTTCTATTATTATTACAAAATAAATCCAAGTAACAATATTTTCATGTTAATCTATAAACTAATTATGATATATAATAGATAAAATATTTTTAAAAAAATCTGCTAACTTTTTATGTTCTTTCAATCTATTATAATATTCAAAATTTCACCTTTTTGAGAAATTTCATTTTTAAATGACAATTTTCAGGGTAAATTTCAGTTAAAGGAAGAGTTGAAGATGATATTAGTTGGACATAATTATGTGGTGTTTTTTTTATAGATGTTTCATATAATAATGCTATCAGTGGTGTATATCATTAGAAATATTTCAATTATGTTATAATTTTAGTTGATTTAAATGCAAAGAAGAAATTGAAACATCTTAATATATGAATGAATGGGCTTAAAAAAATTGCAAATAATTTTTTTATATATGTTAATTATAAAATTATTATTACTGTCTGTCTTATGAGAAAATTATTTTTTTTATATCTATAGTGAATTCATTTTATAACAATTCTTACTTGTCTGAGTTTTTGATGAATATCTTTTCGTCACTTTAGGGAATGGAAATGATTTTTCGAATAGGTATGGCTATTTTGCAGTTCTGCAAAGAAGATTTATTACAACAGGATATGGAAGGAATGCTAAGAGTAGGTTTTATTCTATTTATTTTGGTTTCTAATAGTTAAAAATAACTTTTTTATATATTATTTTCTTTTTCAAATCCTTAAAACAATACTATTATTTTTAGTACTAATATGAAATAATATTAATTTCACTTATAACTGTTTATTTATTTTTCTTGCAGTATTTCCAAAAAGAGATGCCTGCCAAATGTGAAGCCGATCCAGATTATCTCATTGGTGTAGCTATGCAAGTGAAATACAGCTCCAAAAAGATGAAAAAGTAAGTTCCGAAATTATTCAACGTAGAGCATTTCATTTAAAGTTAACTACTGACATGTTGTTATTGATTATTTTTGAGACCTATGAATTAATCATTGAGATGTAAAAATTTAATCTTTAAAAAAATTAAATCTAAACATATTAATTTGAAATTGTATGACTAAATAACAAATTAATTTAAAGTTAAATTGGATTAAATAGCTTGTTATATTATAATAATTTTCCCAAGTAGAAAAATATTAAAAATTCATGTAATTTGTTAATTTTCATTTCAATGACCTTTTATAGTTTTAAATGTCTAATGAATGCAGGTATTTTTATTTTTTGAAAAGTACGTATAGATTTCGGTTTATTTTCTATAATAATATTTAAAAACATTGTAACAAATCATTTAAAAAAGACAAGTACAATTTTTTTTTAAATTTCATTGTTATTATTAAGTATTGATTATATATAAATATTATTGAATATATGTATTGAAATATTATATAATATTTATTTAATATATATAGAAATATTTCTTTAATTTGTATCAATTTAAACATATAATTTAACATTTTTCTTCCACAGGTTAGAAAAAGATTACACTTCTTATAAGGCCAAGGAACAGGAGGAGATGATTGAGCTTAGAGTATGTATAAATTATTTGTTGATGTTTATTTTAATTTAAAATACTAATAAATTTTAATACTATTTAATTTGTGTTTCTTAATTTTTCCTGTTTCTCTTTTCTGTGTGTACAAATATCTATATATATATATATACACATACATACACATGTGGCAGTTGGGCCTTTGCAAATCACATTAATCCCTCTCAAAATTAGAGTTTTATTTATATATTAATATTTGTACATATGTATGTTTATAACGATTTATGCATTCATTAATCTATATATTTTTTTCAATAAAGATGATTATGCTTGCACCTTCAGCTACAAGTGCATATTTATTTATTTATGTATGTATGTATGCAAATACATGTAAATATTACTGTATATGGATATAGTGGATGAGTATATATATGTATACCAGTGTGTGTGTGTGCACATGTATACATATGCTTATATATATACAGATAAAAATATATGTTTGTGTTTGTGAAGGTGTGTTTTATTTGTCTTTCTGTGTGTATTTGTGCATGTTTCTTCATGTGTATTTTTTCACTTTATCTGTGTATGTTAGTCTGTGTGTATGGTCATGCATATGTGTGTATATGTATATTCCTGTGCTTTTGTGTATATAGTGATGTATGCATATGTATACCTGTTATGTGTATATGCAAATTAATAATGTTCATACATGCTTGAGTATGTATGTATGCATACATACACATGTATCACATGTATATATGCACATACCTCACATGTACACTCGCATGCACAGATTTATACACATATTTACATACCACATACATATATACTCACATTTATTTACATTCACATAAATGCATATACACATACATACAAATGTAAGTGAATGTGCATTTACAGCTAAAGGTGCACACATAATCATCTTTATAAGGAAAAAAAAAACCAATTAACATAGTGATGCATATTTAAGCATACATCTTTATATCTATCAATAATTCAATAATAATATCAACAATTATAATTATTCTCCATGAATTGTGAGCCTCCAGTGCATCACTATTCATAGAGAATTTATTTTTGAAAACAAATGCTGTTTTTCTAATGAATAATTATGATTAAGTTAATTAATCTGCGATTATCATGAGAAAAAAATTTTTAATTTACTATATTTTGTAATCATGTTAAAAATTGTATTGGATTCTTAAATGCATTACAAACATCTTTAATCATTACTTACTTTTAACATTTTTACATTGGTTTAAACTCTATCTGCCTCAAAACTTAATAATAAGATATTTTATAAAATATAATGATAATAGCTGAACAAATGAGTGCTTTAGTAATGTTTATAAGTGCATAAAATCTGAAGTGTTGTTATACTTCTTTTAATTAATCATTTAAATTCTTTTCAGAGGCTTAGAACTGAAAATAAACTCCTGCGACAAAGAATAGAAAATCTTGAATTGGTATTTATATATTATTTAAATTTATATTGTTAACATTTTAAATTTTTATAATCAGTATTATGATCAGGCTTATTAGTAGTTATCAGTATTATGATTCAGCTTACAATCATCATTAAACTATAAAAATTCTGCACTCTATAGTAAATAATATAATGGACTCCTGTTAACTAAAACTAAAAACCATATAAACTTATTTTACCATTTCTTTTTTCATCATCAATATAGATTAACGAATCCTGTGTGAACTTGGACAAAAACTTCAATATAAAAAATTTATATTAGCGAATGCATTTATTAATCATTATTTACAATGAATTAAGCATAAAAAAACACTCTGAAACATCAGCATTGCTCCACCACCCCCAAACATCAACATTAAATCTCTCTAATACTTTGATCTCAGCTCTCCAACCTCCTTGTCCTCTCGACCACTTCCTGAGCTCTCTGCCTCCACTTTATCCATGGTCATTGCTTTTATTCTGTATGACTTCCCTCACTCTTCATCTCCAGTTTACTTTGTGGCGACCTTGCTTGTTTGCTCCTCTCCCTTGTGATGGCCAATTGGGTAGTATCACATGCTTCAAGTTTGAATCCTGGCAGTAGCATGGATGTTTGTTAGTGGTTGAAATCACATTAAACTATAGATCCCGGTCTAATAAGCCTAAAGTGTGTATAAAATTACTGTAGAGCTACAAACCAAACCTCTCCTTTATGGCATATTCTTGTTGTTCTTTCTCGCGAACATGAGGGCTGTATAATCATCTGAGATTTTTTTTCCCCTTAAAGTTATCCTATTATTTTTGGTTTTCTTTTTCATTTATAATAATTTATTTATTCTTTTATAATTTTATACTAATATAATTTATGGTATTTTACTATTACTAGTAATTATTTATACTATTTTAATATCTGTGTACTTAGAATATGGTACCAATAAGCATGTCCTCTGTGTTTCTGACGGTTTCGATTTATTGACATATTCCTTGTCCCATTAATGTAGGATAGTAGGGACCCTAAATCGTATGCTTTTTTTTTTTGTCTAAATGATGATGCTTTTGTTTCATGTAAAATCAAGGAGAATCTTAACATTTTGTAATTTATTTTCAGGAAAGTGCGTCGCTGGCCGACCGTCTAGTCCAAGGTCAGGTAACCAGAGCCCAGGAAGCTGAGGACAGTTATGCTCTGAGAAGAGAGCTTGCATCCCTTAAACAGCAACAGTTACTCATGGAGCAGGAATTAGATGCAGCAAAAAGAAAAATCAAAGAACTAGATGAAGTAAGTTATTGCCTGAAGCATTAACATAATCAAAATTTATTGATTGTTATCATCACCTTAATATATATTTTTTCTTAAGACAAAAGAAAAATAATTATTTTGTGATTTTTAAATGGTCACAATTGAAAATGTAACTTGATTATGTGGTATGTTGGAAAAATTGTTCAGATTTATATTACTATTAAACCTGATATTTTTAACTTTGTATACAATCAATGATATTATGACAGAATGTAAGTTTTAAATATGAAAGCATTTTCTTGCTAATGTTTTTAATTAATTACTTTTATTGTATTAAACAGCAGTTAAGCCGGTGAAGTTCCATCAATGCAATTAAATGTTATTTATTTCGAACGAAAGTTTAAAATTATTTGTATTTAAAATAAATTTTCTCTTTTGAAGTGAAATTTGTATTAGAAATTTAAAAGTGAGTTAAATTTGGTTATAGATATAAATTGTGGGAAATTATGTTATTAAACATTGTTTTTCTTTAGGTGAATTCTCAGCATTCTTCTCTTGATAATCAAACTGAAGATCTGATTCAATCGATGCATCAAGAATTAATATCTGTCAAATTAAGAGAAGCGACAAAAGAAGACACTATGCAAGATCTTTTGCATAGGATAAAAGAATTAGAATCGGTAAGTTTTTTATTATTATCATTATGATACATTTAAACAGAATAAATTGAAATAGTTTATAGTATTATATTTCAGCAAAATACATACATCTGCAATTTAAACTTACTTTTAAATTTCAATTATAATTTTTTAAATATATTTTCAAGGACTTAACATAAAGAAACATTTTTTATGGTATTTTAATTAAATCTGTATCTTTTTTTCCAGATAAATAAATGTCTTAAAGAAGCATATCCTGAAAATACTATAATCCTGATCCAAGAGGAACTTATTGCTGTTAAGCTCAGGGAGTCTGAAGCTCAACAGCATATCAAAGAACTCTTGCAAAAAATCAATGACTTGCAATCTCAACTTGTGGTAAGAGAGTATGAATTTTTCAATATATATTTGATTTCTTTTTTCTACAACAAATACTTAAACCTTTACATTTGTTTATGCAGTGCATTTATATCATTTCAGAAATGTGTTGGTAATTCAGCTGCTAATCATATTAATGAAGAGATTAAGAATGCTGAAGCGTCTCAGAGGAAAAACAATGTTGGAGAACTTCAACAAAGAGTTTCTTATTTAGAGAAAAAGGTTTGTTTAGATAATTTTATTAAAACTTGTAAATAATGTAGTAACAAAGTCTAAATAAAGTACTGTTACGATGTGATAAAGAATATTTTTATCTAAAATTTTCAACAAAAAAAAAACATTTTTAGTATATTATGTTTGTTTGATTAATAATCTTTTTTTTTAAGACTTAATTTTTACGTGTCAAAAAAAGTTTGCGGTTTCTTAACCCATTTGGTTTACAGCAACATCTAGACCAGGTCCATGAACCAGCATGCCTTAAACCGACAAGTCATGATAAAGGGTAGAAAATGCAGCTTCCTTTTTGTCCTTGACCTTTAGGCAAAGACATGGGGAACCCGAAGGGAGAAAACTGACTTTATCCCACCCCATTATACCTCTGGCACTAGATACTTGTTTTAGTTGTCTTGTATGACATGCATGGCCTATAGTGGGGCTATTCTAACTCGGACCCATATGGGTAAAGAAGTTTAGTTTTTGCTATAGTACTATTTGAAAGTTCATTATGATATTTTATATTTCATATTTTAGTGATGTATATTAATTTACATTTTTGATTATTACATTAATTTAAATTATTATCAAATTAAATAATGGCAAGTATTTTTAAGTTTGCAGTTATTTAGGAAAAATTAATGTAACTTAAAGGAATTCATTTTATGACATATATCAAGTGCCAATCAAAATTATACTTTATAAATCAGTATCGTATTGAATTACAATGTTATTTTGCATTTCTTTTATTTTAGCTTAATGAAAGTGAATTAAGGAATATGAAAATGGAGCTTGAACACAAGAATGTCATTTCTAATTACAAGAAAAAAGTCGCTCTTTTGGAAAATCAAGTATGTAGTTATATCGATAGAAAAAATTTTAAAAGATTTTTAATTTTAATTTAATTTTTTGTTAAATGTATTGATTATTTAACTTGATTTTTTTTTAATGAACTATTTTATTGACAAGTTTGAATATTATAGATGTAGATATATTTTCCTAACATAATTGTTTAATGAAATAAAAATTCTAAATTATTGCAAAATATTACTGTACATAATAAAATTAATTTTTGTAGAAAATTATTTTCATGTTAAATCTGAAAATATAGGTATGAATATTAGTTAAGATAAAAAGTTTCATTGAAAGGAATATATATGTATTTCAAATTTTATCTTTTTTTTTTTCTTTTATTAGGTTAAAGAATTGGCAGATACTAATCAAGCTCAGATAGCAGCTGAAAATGAAGATGTAAAAATTTTGTGTAAAAGAGTTACTGAACTTCAAGTCAAAGTAATTTAAAAAATATTATATTTACTATTCTTATTAAATGTGTATAATAATCTACCTTTTAAAAAAAAAAGATTGCACTTAGAAATTAATCAGATGTTTATTTAAAAAAATAATATAATATAGGAACAATTAAAAATATTAAAACAATTTAAAATATTAAAACAATTTAAAATATAAAAACCAAATTATGTACATGCTTATGCACAAAACCTGTTAGATGCTATTATTAATTTGATAATTATGTGATCATTCTGCATGACGTTATAAAATGTAATTGAACAATGAATGTTATAAAACTCTTTGAAGTTAAAGCAAAACCTGCAAAGAAATTGAAATAAATAAATATAATTTTTAAATAACACATAATTATTTGAAGACACATTTGATAAAACAATTTTTTTTTTTTTTTTTTGATGAAATAAAATATTGTTTTTATCCTACACAAATCACAGGTTGGTTACCATTTTTCGAAAAGAAATATATAATAACAACTTATTAAAAATATGTAAAGCCTAAAACAATAATAATTTTCTTTACTAAGAACTAAATCATATAGTTAATTACTTAAATGTTTTGAAAATAAAATTGTAAAGTCATAACTATAAATTAATATACATATGATATTGCAGTTATATAGTGTAACTAAATTTTAAAATGAAATATTCTGATATGCCAATAACGTTAAAAAAAATTTTTTAATGCCAGCTTGCAGAGCAACGAGAACTCAACAAAAAACTGACTGGTATGATGGAAAATGGTGATGCAGATGCTAATCATAACACAGACAAAAGCTTTAATCACATCAGTCACTTCCTGGAAACCCTGAAACAGAGCCGCAACAACTTGTCTGGGGAGGAAGGAAACTTTGAACAGATTTACAAACTCCGCCTCTCCCCAAGGGACATTCATCCACCGAGTACCTTGGAATTGCTCAAGAATAAGGTGAATGCCCAGTGAACGTCTTCCTCGTTGGATGTTATTCCAAACCTATGGAGTGGACACCTGAAGCCACAGTGACATATCAGTTGTCCATGTTTTGTTACTTTTATAGTGAATTACACTTCATAGGTTATGTGTGATGTTTAGGTTGCTAATGTACTTCAATAAAACTTGTAGTGCATTGTGTTGACAACTTTGTAAAATTTTCACTACATAGTTGAAATTGGAAACAAACAAAAACAAAAAGTATTGTATTGAAAGAAAAGAGACTTTGTAAAAGGTGCACAATCAGTTTTTAAAAACTAGCCGTCCACAAGGCAAAAAAAAAAAAGAGAAAAAAAAGCATTTCAATTGATTAAGTGAATGTAATTCTCGATAAAAATTATATATTTGTGTTATTTTCATACATGTGGATTTTAATTTTTTTTTTTAAATCTAATATTTGAAGTTATTTTCAAAAATATGTTAGCTAAATTGTTAATTACTTTCATAAATTTAAAAAAAAAAAATTAATATTCTAACTAATTTTACAGTAATCATTACAATTGTTGTATTGATTAAACTGAGAAATTTCCATGTTTTTTTAAACAGTTTTGTATACTGAAAACTTTTAACCATTAACTTTTTAAAATTCAAAATCCAACTAAAACTTATATTGAATAAACTAATATATTACTAAAGTATTTGTTATAATTTTACCGCAAATACAAATCTTATTTTTTAATTTCCAATAATTAACACCATGTTACAAAATTGCTGAATCCACTTTTGAATTCTGATAAAAAAAATATATATTAACATTCAATTTGTTGCAAATACGAATTGCCTTTAAGTGTTTTAATGCATTTAATTGATTTTATAAAATTTAGTAAATATGGATTTTTCCATTAGCACTGTGAAATAATTCTATGTGGTTTAACTTATTGTGCTTTTTACATAGATTTATTGAGTTTTGGTGTAATAATCATTGTGCTTGTGCTAGTCAATTTGTGAATGAGTAAAAATTTTGTTTCTGTAAATATCAACATTTTTAATACATTTTTGCATGATTTAGTGTAGGTATTTTGCTGTTGTGTGCTTTAATGCTTGAATGGCTCTCTGCTTAAACTGTCCATGTATGATCTGACTAGCGCCATTTTTTCAAAGATTATTCAATCATATCTGTATTACACTTTTAAAAGAAGCAAATCAATAAAAATTACTAAATTTTATGAATTGAAAAGATACATACAAATTATATTTAATAATTTGTCTCAAAAAAAAATTAAGATGTATGAAAAATATGTATATATTAATTGTATAAAATATTGTATTCTGTTTTGTAATTTATATATGTTTTTAATGCTGTTTTTTTTTTCTCTCGTACTATGATTTTTATGGTTTTTGATTCTATAGATACTACAAATGTGATATTTTATGTTCCAAGTTAATTTTATGAATTGCTTTTTTAAATAAAATTATCTCAATTATGAATTTGACACAAGAAATTACATTTATTATGTATTTGTGTACATATTTTTTTTTAAAAATTTTTAACTTAAATGTTCAGTTTATTATTATAGTTTTATAAATTGCATTTACTAATGAATGGTACATGTAAATTTTTTTTTCTAAAATATGAAATGTGTAAAATATAATATTACTTGTTATTGGTGATAAATGTTGTGCTGTAAATGAGGTGCTATACATGTTATACCGAATGGTGCAGGTATAGTTCAATTTGGAAATAAAAAGTTTATAAATATAATTGTTACAACCTATTCAAATTTGCCAAATATGTAAAAAAATATAAATCAATGAACAAAATTTGAATTAGTTTGGTACTATAATATTGAATATTATAACAAAAAAATATATATATAGTTTAATAGAACTTGAAATAAATTTGATTTCTCAGTAAATAGTGTAACAATGTGAACAGCCAATAGCTGTGATTTCTTAATTATTCATGTATACCCGATCCAGTGCTTTTTTATTTATGAAGCAGGATATACTACTTGGTACACTTATGTAAATAGTGTAATGTTTTATTAAATTTGAGTTAAAACTGTATTTGTCTTGATGATTTTCTACTCCCGTGCTCTAATTATGAAAATTTATCATAGCCTTCTTTTTTCGTGTACTTAATAAATTACTTAGCTTTTCATTATTCATAACATTTTTTAAATATTTATTATTAAACAAATGTCAAATCATTGACTATTAGGCAATGAGCTCTCCAATACATCTAGTGCAGAACACTCATCCAGGTAAGCAGCAGTCAAAGTGCGTCCAGAATCGCACAAAACACAATTAGGTGAAGTAGCCAAATTAAAACAAAATAAATAGGCAACAAGACAAACATGTCTGGTCAAAAGTATAAACAGCAGCAGCATGGGATGAATCCAGGGCACATTGAGGTTTACAAAGCACACTCCAGGACTTATCTGCAGCAGCTTGGAATGTCATATGATGAAACTATTGTCTGGAAATTATCTTTATCTCTAATTTAGCAAATACATGGGCAGGTCTCTACAAAACCTTTGAAGAATACCAGTTCCCATTTCCAAAAAGTCTGCCATCTCGTTATCCTGAAGGCCACAATAGTAAAGTACCCATTGCAAAGCAACTCTTTCCACAATCCTCTTCAGGAGCTCCCTGCAGCTCTGTATACGGGAACTTCTATCCTCTTGATTGCTTGATAGAGCCTGAAGGACAAAGCTAGCTGTAATATTTTTAGATTCTATTTCAAGAGAGGTTAGATGAATGGCAAATTGCTAAAGCTAAATGGATAACTTCAAGTTCTTCATCAAAGTGAACTGTAAAAAGATCCAACATGTAGAGAAAAGGAAAAAGAGTCATTATACCAGTGGCAGTGCCCTGAGAAAAATCCAAAAGGGACCCATCAGTGTTGATGTGAAACCACATGTCAGATGGAAAATGAGTGTTAATAGTTTCTAAGAACAATAGAACTAATGTCATGTTTTTCACATTCAAAACCAAATCTAATTTGACATCAAATATACCATGTACTCCAATGAATTTCCAAAAGACAATAATTCATAGAATACATTATTAATAACATCATATTGGGCATTCTAACAAGTGCATTGGATGAAGACCCTCAGAGTCTCTAGATCATGTGCCTCGCCATATTTTTAAAATATTCTCATTCTTTTTATAATTATTTGAGACACAAATATTAATTAAGCATTTAATTTCTATCAAATTACTTGAAATTTCTTTATTATCAGCATAAATAATTTTCTGAATGAATGACTGTGAATCATTCTTTATTAATATTAATTTTCTCTAATAAAGCAATAATAATTTAATAACAAATTTTCAATAATTTCAAAAACTCTTTTATTACAACATGAAAAAATATCTTATACTCATTTAATTGCACTTTTTCCTAATTTTAATCACAAGTGAAAATGTTACAATAACAAATTCTTGAAAATAAATAATTTAATTTACAACTTTTAGGTGCATATTTTCAAGAAGCAATGTTATGTATATTTAGCATACTCTAATGACAATATCAATCCAGCAACTGGACCAATAATACTTAACCAACTAATTACATAATTCGATGAACAACATGCAGAAAGTAAATCTGCTGTGTAGCATGGATGTACTGTGAAATATGGAATTCCCAAAATGGGATGCTCTTGTTGAGTTAGCATATTCCATTTTGTATTGGGTTCATTAGTTTTGAAACAGTTAGGAATCGATTTCCACAATTCTTCAAGAGATAACAATTTTCCATCTTCATAATGAGCAGTGAACCACAGAACAGGTACAGAATAACTTTGGCTATATATAATATGATACACAAATATAATATAGGAAGGACTTAAAAATTCTATTTCATCACTAGAAATATTTGAAGTGTTTTTGTTCTCAGATTCTTCATTGTAAGACTTCACAATTCTTTTTTCTAGATATATATTTACATTTTCTCCTATTTTTGACCTTTTAATGACCCATTCATCTCCTAATTGTGATGATATGGAAGCAAATTCTTCGGCATAAATTTTGAATTTTTCAAATTCTAGAGTCATTTGTTTCTTTAACCACTGAAAAAAAAAAATGAAAAAAATTTATAACTTGCAACATATTGTATATGTATTCACATATTACATAATTATTACTAATATTTTAATGAATAAAACAAATATATATATATATATAATCAGCTGGGCAGTTATACAGGTTATCTATAAAATTATTAATAATTATTACAATAAGAAATTTTACATTATATAATTATTAGCTTGTGAAAGAAATTTAAAAAAAAATGAATAAATAAACCAACCAATAAGAAACATTGAAAATTTCCCAGGAAGCCATGGGCATACTTTCCCCAAAATAATACCCATAATTTCATGGGCAAAAAAAAAGAAATCTCATATAACATAAATCATTGAGTTTTAATTATGTTTCATAAACATAAGAATGTATAAGTAAAAAAGGTGATATTGAAATTCTTCAATTTTATTTTCAATACTTTTGCATGATAATAATAATGTTAAAGCATTATAAATTAAAGATTAGTCACATTGATGCAAATTAATTTCAAAATAAATTAAACGGCTTTTTTGTCAGCATAAAAACTTAAATTTCAGATTTGATTTGAATTTCAGAAATTTTTCTTAAATTTCTGATTTGATAAAATGATATGTAAAATATAAATCTTAAAAGAAAAAAAACAAGATGCCAGATCAGATTAGAAAATTAATAAAATATAATTTTGGTAAAACTATTGCAATAGTGATTGCGATTATTAGATTTAAATACATTTTAAAATCCATGATAAATATTTTAATTAAAAACAATGTGCTCTTTATATAAAAAAAGAAAAATCTGAACAACAATATTTAATCTGAGATTTGATTGTTTAAAACTAATCCTATAATTATTATTTTGAGGTAAGTTAATTAGATTTATAAGAGTAATAGATATATGTATGTCAAAAATAAATTTCAAATTTTTGCAAATGTTTATTTTTAATAAATTTTTCAGAAAATGTAAAAAAAATTTTATGTTTATATTTATATAATAATTTTTTAAATATTTAAATGCCTATTTAAATTTAAATCTTCGATTTAAATTATCTGTAACACAATTCTGTATATATTTGAAATGTAACTAAGATAATGAATGATATAAATTTATAAAGTGGTTTCTATTATCTTTATTCTAAATATCTTTAGTAACAAAATAATGATTAAAAAATTTTAAGGTAATAGTTTTGTGAAATGAGGGCAATATCAGCAGTGCCATGGATGTTTGTAATGGTTCAGAATCCACTTTAAACCATAGGTCCCAGTCTAATATGACTGTAGATCATTGGGCATAGAGCTTACAACCCTACTCTATAAAAAGAAAACATCTCCTATCTCGAAATTTGCCTGTAGGCAGATGGCCTTGGCCCACCATGGGGCTATTATGCCAATCAAGACGAAGTTTTGTGAAATCTATTTAAATTAAACTTTTAATAAAATTATCAAGCACTAAATTTATGTAAAAAAAAGATAGACCAAAATATAATTTGTAGAAATAAGTTATAAGTAAAACCAATTAGATATCTTAAAAAAATCATCACAATAAAATTTATTGAAAATAATGCAATTTGTTACATAATACTCAAAATGAGAAATAAATACATATTAATTTATTAAATGCATAAAAAATAAAAAGCAACAAAATCAAAGTTTACTCCTGCAATATGCTGCTTTTAATTATTATTATTTTTTTTTTATAAAAGGGGAAAATATAACTGGAATGAATTTATCTTTCTACAATAACGATTTGAAATATTGACCTATAAATTTTCTCCCAAAAAAAAAATAAATAAATAAAAATAAATATAATTTATAGCATTAATATTTTTTTAATAAGCAATAACATCCAGTGATTTTAAGTGATATTTGAAAAATTTATTATTAATAAAAAAATTTTAGAGCTTTTTAATATTTTGCAGGGATTAACAATATTTATTTTAATATCAAATATCGATACTACAGAACTACTTAAGAAAATAATGAGGCTTATAATACTTACAAAATTAAAAGTTTCATTATATCATGAATGATGAGAAAGAAACAAAAAAAAATGCAATAACTGTATAAAAAAATAAAAAAAAAACATTAAGGATTTAAAAGTAGCAGGTGATCATAATTGGTATATTTGAGTCACAATCAAACTTATTATGGAAAAAAGGTTGCGCTCTGCTCAAGTTAGAATTTTTAGTGTCCTAATTTGAAATGAACAAGGAGTATTGTGCCTACCTCTTTGGGTTTAAAGGATAGACTTGTCATCCTTCGATTCATTATTAGAAACAAAGTTAAAGAAATAATTTTAGCTAACAAAATTATTTTTACCTTCTACTGATTAATTCCTAGTTATATTGTTGATCTTTTCTCAAACTTTTTCCCTACAAATGAGAGCACTAATTATATAATTAATAATACTACTAATTTTACAATCTACACAAATTAAAAAATTTGTCTTTCAATATATAATAGTTTTTTTTTTAATGATAGTACTTTAAAACTAACGAAAAGATCATTAAAAAAAATTATATATTTCAAACAAACCAATTCTTCAACTATAATTTAATAAGCTTTCAAATGATGCTTTTTATTTAATTATTGCTTGCTTAATTTTTGCAAAGCAATTAAATGTGAGGGAGATAATAGTGTCTTCCCTGTATTGTAATTTAAAATGGAAAAACAAAACTTATTAGTTCAGAACAAGCCATCAACAGTCATTCATAAATCCTTTGATGTGTGAAACAAAATCAACCTAAACAGAGTGAGAATATGTATTTCAAGTTCTGTTCAGAATTCAGATTTTTATGTGTCATCTAATCTTTTTTTGTTTTCAAGTGAAAATGATGCTCCTCAAAATGCAAGCATCCATTTGATATGATTAATTCTAATCTTCATTTTTTTAACATGTCATCAGTGTAAGAAAAATCTTAATAAATTCACAAGGAGGGAAAAAAAAAATGATCACTACCATAAAGCACATTTTTTTTGCAAAATCTCTACTTCGAAAAAAATTATTAAATTCAAAGGTTTTCTAAACTACAATGAGACTGTGTTTATAATGGCAACTATATTTTCAGGGTAATTATTTTTAAAAAAAGAGCATAAAAACTGCTCGAAAGGAAAATATAAAACTATAATGTTAATAGAAAAATGAATTTAGATTGTAAGAACTAATAAGTATAAAATTTAAAAATCGTAATTACTCTCTAGTTATGGTGAGGAATACATAAAGCAGTGATTACATAGTGATAAGGCATTGGTAAGAATAACAAAACAATTTAACATCCTCATATTAAGCATTTTAATTTTCTTACTACAACTAGATATTTCATTTTTATACTGTCCGATTGAGGAGCAATTGATTTTAATAATAATAATACATAAAAAAAATTGTATATTCATATCGTATAACCAATTTTCAATTAATCTATATATTAAGCATCATTCTCATTAATGTGAAATAAAATTACTAATTTATGATGAATTCACAAAAAATCAAACACATATTTACTTTACTAATATGCGGGTAAACATAGAAACGTAAATGTTTGTTTACATTTTTTACAGTGCACACGGATACAGTTAAGTATTTAAACTATTATTTTTTGTTAAATTTATTTGTTTAAAAAACTTTATGCTTAAATTAACTGAATATTTTTCATGCTTTTCAGTAAAAATAACTTTTAGATTAATAAATATTTCAAACATTTTACATATAAAATATATTTTTACAATGCTGCCACACCCAAAAATTTCTCGTTTCCCTTATCTCACAAAAAAATATCAGGCGGAAGCTGAAAATCGTAAACAAATGTGATGTTTGGAAATCTGAGCGCTTGATTTGCACCTGATAAATATTAACTCGAACAGTTATCTCATTTCCTTTTCCTTCTGATTAAAAATTTATTTTTCATTCTCAGTATTTGAGTACTAGAAATGTATTTTAAGCTTTTTTATTTTTCTCTCTTTTTTTTTTTTTTAAGTAAATAACTGAAACTAAAATGTTCGTGAATTTTTCTTTTTATTTACAAACTGATATTTTTACTTGTTAAATTCATTTAAATTAATTTCAATGCAGTTATTCAGAAACATTTACATTCATAAATTTGCTTATTTTATCTTAGATTAAGGATCTGTGTATATAAATTTTTTTTGGGGGGGCATTTTTTTAATGCATTTACATATATATATTTGCATTTTATAATTGCATTTGTTACAATGGGAGATCCATCTCTTCCAAAGGATTCTAATCCCTCACCTTCTTTAGATGATGAAGACACTAGATGTGGATTTGGCAATTTCCATCCAAAATGGCTTCAGCGATTAGCACATCCCAGATATTTCCTATTATTTTTTTGTCTAATAGGAATATTACAAGGAGCTTACTTTACATATTTTATTGGAATTTTTTCCACCTTAGAAAAAAGATATTCTTTTGATAGTTGGATTACTGGTATAATTTTTATTGCCGATAACTTGAGCCCTGTTATATTTGGTTTATTTGTTGGTTATTATGGAAAATACATACATAGACCAAAGTTGGTAACTTTTGGTATGATGATAACTGTTTTTAGTTGTTTTTTGAGTTGTTTACCATATTTCTTATTTGGTATTGAAATTAATAGATCTGCTTCTAAAAGTATTGAGTACTGCTATCACAGTAATAAAAATGCTGAGTGTGGAAAGTTGTCCCAAAATTTGGTTGCCATCATAATTCTTTTTATTGCTAATTTCTTGAATGGTTTTGGTTCTATGGCATATTACACAATTGGTACTCCTTATTTAGATGATAATGTGAAGAAAAAGAATTCCCCTTTATATTTAGGTATTGTCAAATTCTTTGTAATTTTATATGCTTCATTTCAATATAAATATTTAAAATTGGTTACTATATGGCAAATTTTTATACTTTAAATTTAAAAGTATTTGGACAAGCATGTTTGTATATTAATATTAAAATAATTTTTAAATATTTATTTGTAGAAAATTAAATTTTAAAAAGTATAACCATAACTTAGCTATAATATTTAAAATTAATTTATTGTTATCAACTATGCATAATGAAAATATTGCATGATGTATAATCAATAATATTTTATTTATGATTGTTTCCAAAAGTTTTCATCTTATATTTTTAACAAAGGGAATCGGGCAGGAAGTCATCAAAATTTACTTTTGGAATTCAAATTATTGCATTCTTAATTAATTATTTACTATCCATTCCAATTATTTATTGTCATTGTCAACTTTTAATGTTGCTAAAGGTTTTAAAATTAAAAATTGACCTTTTAAATTTTTTGAATCTATGAAGCATAAAATAAACACACAATGAGGCATTTTTATTCTAAAGAAAAAAAAAAAAATTTAGTAAATTAAATTTTTATTTTTGTTGTAAAAAGAAATAATTTGCATATTTAAAAATAAAATGAAACAAGAAGTCAAGTTTGAAGAGCTGATTTAATTTAACTTGCATCTTGGCAGTGAGTTGTTTTGAAGGAAAATGCACTAAATTTGGTTCACTGAATTTCTACATATTTCGAAACTAGGGAAAATGTTGTAATGTTTAAATTATTAAAATTTGCCAATATTACAATTTGTACATTTTTAACAAAGTTGTTTTGTGTACATTTTAAATGTAAAATGTCTTCTTTTAAATTATAGATGTATTGTTTAATTAAAATTCTCTTTAAATTCAAGCCAATCATTAAAAGTAATATGTATTGAATAGTACCAAACTGTTTATTTACAAAACCAACTTCTTTTAAATAAATAACAACTAATAATAAATTCTAAACTTAAACTTAAAATTGCTTTAAAATTTATTGTTTATAGTATTTAATATACAATTTTTTTTTTCTTCCTCAGGAGCTATGTTTGCCTTAAGAATAATTGGCCCTACTTTTGGATTTATGTTATCTTCTTTTTGCCTCAAATATTATGAAAATCCATTTGGTAAGATAAAATATCTTTTTTTTTTAGTTTATTTAATTTCTTTTCATTTTAAATTTATTTAGTTATATGCATTCACTCTTTAAAAACTTTTCTTTAAATAATTTTATATTTACAGTTTCGTCTAAATGCATATCATCTAGTAACTTTCTCTACTTTTATAACTGATTCTTTTTTACCATATAGTTTTATCTCATTAAAATGCATTATTGGTAAAAGTTATTTTTTTCCCTTAAATGGAAGGATTTATTTTATAATGCTTCTTAATTATACTACTATCTTCATAATTTTGTGATAAAATTATTTTCTAGTAAAATATAATTTTATTGTAGTGATTTATGTTCATCATTCAGCTTATGTTCTATAATTATACTAAGGTGGTTTGAAAAGTCCAGAAAGCATCATCACTTTTGTATGTCAAGTTACTGCTTTTATTTTCAATTAGTATTATCTTTTAGGAAGAACATATCAAGTTTTAGGTAAATTGTCCATTATTCTGCTTAGCAGTTATTTAACTAAAACAGGATGAGTGATTTCCGAAATTTTGTCAAGAGAGAATTTAATTTTGATCTAACATTGCTCATGAAAAACAAATCAATTTTAATGGCTATAGGAAAACTTCATTATCAGGGTGAATCTTGTCTTTATTTGGAACAGTTTATATGTGATCTGAAATTTTTTAAGTGTGGTCATATGGACTTCTGAATGCCTTATTATGGCTATTTGTGTTAAAATCATTAAAACATTTCATAATATAGCTATATGAATGATAAAAAAAAATGATTTTAGATTATTTACACCATGAATATTTCACATGAAAAGATACATTATATTTTGCATCAACAATTGCAATAAATTTTTTCTCGTGAAAATTGGCGAAATTTTATATGTTATATATAAATAAACTGATCTGGGTTATAATTATTTAGCTACTATAATTGTCACAAGTTTAATAAATTTATTATTTTAAAGGACAATATATATTTAATATGCTTAAAGAATTTGAAGTATATAATAAAAATTATTATTTTAATTAAACTAATAAATGTTAAACATTTAAGATTATTCTACATAAAGGTTAATATTAATTTTTTTAACCTATCGAAAAATATTGCAACTATTCATTTGACTTAAAATGATATGAAAATAAAATTTTACGCTTATAATTATTATGTTTGTTTTATTTTGCAGTTGATCCTGGTTTTGATAGTAGTGATCCAAGATGGGTTGGTGCTTGGTGGATAGGATTCATTGTACTTGGATTAGCTATCTTTTTAGTTTCTTTCCCTGTGGCTTTTTTCCCTAAACAAATGAATGTTAATACAGATCCATCTAAAGTCGATCTTTCAATTGAAAGTTCAATTTCTGGTAAAATATTACTTTTTCTTATAATTTGAGTTTAATTCATTTTGCTGTAAATTCGTTTAAAGTTAATGCATTCAAAATTTTTAGATCATGTTTTATATGTTTCTGTTATTTAGGTTGTTATTCTATCATCAAATAAAATGCAATTCAAAATAATTTGGAGTCTTTTTTAAAAAAATAATTTCTTTACATAGCATTGAATATAAATGAAAATTAGGTTAAAGTACATAAACTATTTTGATAATATATAAATCTTTATTACAATTTCAATAAAATGTTTGTTTGTTTTTTTGTTACGATTACATTTTGTGCATTTTATTATGTGATTTGATCTGATTTTTTAAAATTATTATTAAATATATAATTTCGTTAAATATTTAAAAAAATCTTGTAATTTCGTAGGTACATTAGAAGTACACATGGTTATCAAAATAATGGAAACACCTTAGAGTTATAAAGAATCTTTTACTAATAGGGTGTAGGACCGCCTTTGGCAGTTTGGATTTGTTTGGGAATCGAATCATACAGGTGCTGACTATTGTTTAGATGAATAGAATAGCTGTGATGAATGGTATTGTGCGAGCAGATGTTTTACTTTGTCCTCATGCTCATCAAACCATGATTAGACAGGTCCTGCTGCATGATTAGGAGCATTATTATACTGGAAAATCCTATCTCCTGTAGGAAACAAAGTTTGCATATTAGAATAGACCTTGTCAGCTGAAACTTCTCCATACTGCTCCCCAGTAATCCTTCTTTTCAGGGTTACTATTAGGCCAGCAGAAAACCATGGCATGACTGCCCATAACGTGACAGATCAACCTCCATGCCTGACAGTTGGAAAGAGACAACCACGATCATATACTTGTGCAGATATCCTCCAAACGTGCACTTGTCTTGTTGTGGGGAAAAGTGTGAAAGATGATTTTTCTGGCCCTATAACTGTCTTCCACTTATCAATCAACCTGGTTTTGGGGTTGTGGCTCCAAAGTAAATGTTGTTTAGCATTAACAACTGTGACAAATGGCTTGGGAATTGCTGCTCTGCCGTATTTTTTATCTCTGCTGCTTATGGAGGTGCCTCCTAACTGTAATTATTGACACTGGAGAATCCAGATGCTGATTGAGCTCTGTGATCACTTTGGCTCCAGTTGTTTCTTTTTTAGACATTACAATCCACTTCAATACCCATCATCTGTCTCTTTCACTCAGCTTCTCCTTCCATGCACTATTTTGTTTTGCCGAGTTCTTTGAAAGTCTGTGAGGTCTAACAATTTATGCTTTTGACAAAATCCAAGATGTATACAACTTCACTAAAGTTACCTCATACTACCATGGTATACACTTTTTATATTAAAAAAAGCTAGTAGTTAAGATTACATTTTAGAGCTTATGATGCTCATTTTTAAATGTCACTTTTATTTACAAGTGTTTCCATTATTGTGATAATCACCTGCACTACTCATATATTAAATTGTGTTTAGATATTGATATCCCTTTTATTGTAAGCACTAATATGCATGACATATTATATTCTGATCTTTCTCTAGACTCTTATTTAATTCCTTGAGTACACCTATATTATTAATTGTTGATATTAAGTTTAAGTGGTGTTCACACTTCTTTTTCTGTATAAGGTGAAACTGCATTCATTGCACAGCAAAATATTTCTACAAAAACATTAAAAAATGTGTATATATAATTGTAAAACCTCAATTAAATGTTTAAGGTATCAAGGTTCATAATTGCTAAAGAATAAATTTTTTAAGTAGAATAGTGCTAAATCAAACAAACAGTTTGATATTGTTATGAATGATAAGGAAGCCATTCCAATTTTATGATAAAAAAAGATAATTATACATGTTTTTGCAAATTTTTTTTTTTTTTCAGAATTATAATTGAAAAGAAATTATACCATAAAAGTGAAAGTAAAACAATAATTTTTAAATAGAATTTTTTTGTCTAAATTAAAAATCCTTCATTCAGTGTTTTAAAAGTCATAAAAAATTTTTTTTTAATTGTTCATTCAAATATCTGATACTTATAGAAAGAATCAGTTTTTATTTAAACAGTTGTGGAAGTTAATATTTTTGTTTTAATTAGAAAAGATTCCATTTATTGCTTTTGAAAATATATATCATACATTTGAGTATGTTGAATATATTTACTTTTATAGTAATTAGTATTTTGCTCTGAATGTTGCATGTTGGATTTTTAATGAATATGCTTGGATATTTTTAAATCTTGAATTAATTGTTTAAAAAGAATTTTTAAAAATGCAAAATAATTTGTATTGTGATTATAATTTTTTAGGATTATTTATTTTTGCTATATATAGAGAGTTTTTTATTAGAAATTAACAATGATAAAAAAGAAAGCTACCTATTTTTGTCTTTTTCTGTAAAGCTTATGAATGTATATCTATATGTTTTTCTTTTCAGATTTATGTCTGTCATTAAAGAAGCTAATTAATAATCCCATACTTATGTTTCATACATTGAGTGTTGTTTTCCAAATAAATGGATTATTTGGTTATATGGTTTACATGCCAAAATATATGGAGAGTCAATATCGGAAATCACCTTCATCAGCTAATTTCTTTTCAGGTATATAAAATGAAGGGAAAAAAATTATTGGAGCTTAATTTTTTGTAACAGTAAAGCATTATTTTTAATAAATTAAACAATTAACTTGTCTGAATTATAAATTATTATATTGTTACATTTTTTTTATCTATTTTATTGTTTGTTATATGTATTAAATTTTGCAACACATTGAATTTGAAATTATAGAAGTTATTTTTTAAATATGCTTTAAATTATATGTTTAGAATTTTTCTTTTGCATTTAAAATTTATTCTTTTTAATTTATTTGATGAATTGAATTTTGTTGGAAGCTATAGTATTTATTGGATAATTTCACTTTGTGGTGTTTTTTTCCTTGCCATTTTAAACGTTTTATTTTTACATACATGTATAAATAAAAGCAATATTTATCATTACAGTATATATTAATGATTCTGAATTTAATTTTTTTAAATTCTCTAATATTCAATTTTTAATATTCACTAATGATTCTCTTAAGTTTGTCAATTATATTTCTTTTGATTTGATTTTTTTAAACATATTCTTACTTACTTGAAAATTATAGTTAGAATATTTTTAATTTTCTCTAGGTACTGTCACTATGATTGCCATGGTAATTGGAGTGTTTCTTGGAGGTTATTGTATTCACAAGATCAAACCAAGGCCTCGTTTACTTATTGGATACATGCTTTTTATTGAAATATTTGCTGGATCAGTGCTACTTTCTGCTTTTTTTATGGGATGTGGATCAAGCAAAATATCACAAACTAATTCTGCCTCCTTGTAAGCTTAATGTATTTGTTATTCTTTCATTATACATTAATATATTCAATTTTTTAAGTACAATCACACCCTGGTTTAGATAAACTGGGCATTATGTGATTCTTGTGGGGGGGGGGGGGGCCCCGGGGAATATTAAAGAAATAATTTTAAGAGTGTAAATAAGAATACAAACAGATAAATAAAAACAAAGCCTGACTTTTTTAGTTAAGAAAAACAAAAATATATAATTAATTCCATTTCATTTCTATTTTGTGCCTGCATGAGAAAGTGGCTATTGAAAGATGGCATATTCTTGTGTTGACTGACTTCCTCCAAATATAGTGTGCTGAAATACTTGAACTAATTTTAAAAAATTTTAATTTGAAAAGCAAATCAAATTGTGATTGTTTAAATCTTCACTATTTTCTGTAGTTTTGTTCTAAATTAGCAAAAATCCTGAAAAACTATCTTGTCCAAATGAAGTAAACTTATTCTCCTACTTTTAGTTAGCAAATGAAAACAATATATTTGGAACTTAAACTTAATCCCTTAGTCATCATGCCCATTTCTCATACTGGCAGGCAATTCAAAACAAGTTTATTGTACCCATATCTCACTTGGATTACGCTTGTGCGATAAAAAGCCATAGAAATTCCAACTTTTATCGTACCCACGTCTTTTTTATTTACGCAGCTTCTTCATAGATGACAACACAATGCTTGTTATTTGATTATAGAACAAAAATATGTAAATGTAGAAAATTTTTCCAGTTAAAATTCCAGTTCAGTTTCAGTTGAAAAAATTCAGTTTCATTGCTTATCGTTTTTTCGTGCTTAAATTTTGTAAAATTAGTAGCTCAAGTGAACAATAAGTTTTAAATCTTGAAAATTCGATAAGTAATTCAGAAGATAGCTTTTTTTCAGTTGCTTTTGATTCTGAAATATCAGAATTTGAAGACAGTGATGGTTCAATACAACATTTACCAGAACATCAATGGAACGAAATTATGCTGAATAAGCATAATCGCTTTTTCAGTTCAAATTATTATCTAAAATAAATATTTCATTTCAATACTGTTCAAATGTTTTACTATATTATGAGCATTTTGTAAACCATGAAATAGTAGTTATAATTGTAAAAGAGACTAATCACTATGTTGAGGAATCTAGCAATGTTGTAAGTAAAAGTAAATAGAAAGGCTGAAGAGTATTGACACCTGTATCGCCTCATGAAATGCGCTTGTTCCTTATATTTTCAATTTTGCGAGGTATTATTAAAATGCATGAAGAAAGGATGTGTTAGTCCAAAAAAATTTCAGTAGAAACTCCTTTTTTTCCTGTAAGATTGTGAACAATGATTTTCATGATCCAAAAAAAAAAAAAAAAAAAAAGTCATCCTAATCGAAAACTACTACAAAATTTGGCCTATCTATGAGCATTTGAATAAAGTATACCAAACAACAATTACTCCAGAAAGAGATGTTACCATAAATGAAATTTTGATGGTGTACAAAGGATGTGTAACCTGGCACCAACATATACCTTTGGAAAAAAAAAAAAATTTGATATCAAAACATACAAACTAAGTGAATCTAGTACTGGTTATGTATAGCCATTTATTGTATATACTAGGAAAGTACTTTATTTCATCCGAAATTCCGATTTCTAACATATCATAATTATTATACTTCACCAGAATTATGTGACATTATTTTGTCATATCAGACAGATGCGGTTGGAACTGTTAGACAAAATAAAAATGATTTACCTTCAGCATTGAAGAATAAAAAGTTAATATCTAGCAAAGTTATACCATTTAGATCTGAAGAAATCCTCATTCTGTATGGAAGGACAAAAAGGAAATAGCGATGTTAATATCATTTCATTCTACTGAAACTGTTGAAGTGCCAACGGCCGTACCATGCTGAATATACCGGTTCTCGTTAGATCACCGAAGTTAAGCATCATTGGGCGCGGTCAGTACTTGGGTGGGTGACCACCTGGGAACACTGCGTGCCGTTGGCAAATTTGGGACCTGAATGGCCAAGTGTCTAGCGCTCGGTGCCACAGGTTTCGGGTTCGAATCCCGGTGGTGGCATGGATGTTTGTAGTGGTTCGGAATCCACTTTAAGCCGTAGGTCCCGGTCTTCTATGGCTGTAAGAGCGTCACGGAGCAAAAGTCAGGCTTTCTACCTACGGGTGCTCCATCACAGCAGAAGCTGCTTCCTTCCCCTTCAATCATGAGTCCATATGAGCTTGTGGGCTTGGCCAGCCAAGTGGGATAAGAAACAACAACAACAACACTGTTGAAGTAATGACACAAAGTAGAGCGTTGAAAACAAAACTGAATGTCGTAATTGACTATAATAAAACATTGGGAGGTGTGGATCTTGTTGATCAATAGCTGGTTATCAAGTAGCAAGAAACGGCGAAGAAAAAAATATTCTTTCACCTTTCAGACCATCTTTTTTCAAGTTTATAAAAAGAAAGAAGGTAGAAAAAAATCTTAATTAAAGTTTAGACAGGATTTAATCAATGAAATAATTGATAAATAACATTTTTATCCATTTTTCAAAACGAAATTGTTCATCGAATGAAGCGTCATTAAGTCGTTTATTTGAACATCATTTTTGGAACTTATACCACCTATAGAGAAAAAACAAAACTCTGCTTGAAAATGTAAAGCTCATCTAAGAAGAAGAAAAATTGAAAAAGAATTAGGAGAGAAACAAAGTATTATTGTAAAAATTGCCATATAGGACTATGCATATCATGTGCAGAACAATTATTAAATTTAAAAAAAATATTTTACCTTTTATTGATGTTGAATAAAAGCACCAGCATATAATAGTGTACATTATTTAAAGCATACATAATTTTCTCTATTCAAAAATCACATATTTCTTAAATGTCTGCATTGTAACTTTTCTGCCTCGCTTGGATGGGAGAGAAAATCAAATATAAAGGCTTAAGCATTATCAGTTTTTCTTATAATAAAAATTTGGGAATTTGCTAGTTGATTTTCGAGAGGTTAAAGAAGTAGTTAGGAAAGTTGGCAAAAACAAAAAGGTCATAGCTAGTAATGGTTGGCTCATCTGATTTGAAACTTGCTGTAATTGGCATATAAAATGTGAAGATGCAACAAGTGCTGATAAAGAAGCTGCATCTTCCTTTCCTCAAACACTCAAGATTATTATTGAAGAAAACTGTATTTAACATGGGTGAGATTGACTTGTTCTGAAGAAGATTTTTAAATTAATTTTTATTGCTCATGAAGAAAAAAAACTTTTCAGCTGTAAAGTTTCTAAAGACTGATTGACAGTGATAGTTTGCGAGAATGCAACTGGTGATTGCAAATTAAAATCATCACTGAAAATCCTAGATCCTTAAAGCAATATATATGAAATTTAGCTTATCAGTGCACACCACTACATACATTAGGTTAAACATTATTGCAAATCTAAACAAATTTCATTTAAAATGCTTATTATTTATTATTATATTCTTTTGCCACCCACTCTGTCTTCTTCTGTCCTTTTGCAACAAACATAACCAACTTGCTTCAACCGAAAGTCCAGGGAATCATTAAAGCATTCAAAGTGTACTATAGAGGCATTAATTTGAATAAAGCTATAGAATAAAACAGTGAAATATATAATTCATTATTTTAGATGGTATATTTAGATTATTGAAAATTCATGGGATGAAATTTAAAAGAGCATTGACTGATGTCTGGAAGAAACTTTGCTCATTTCTTTATTAAAAAACCATAACCAAAGCTATGCTGATGATGTCTTGAATGTAATAAAAAAAGTTGTTAATCTTACTAAGCAAATAGATCTTGGAAATCAATAATGATGAAACAAGCTATTGGATTGGCATATCCTATAACTTGTTTACATCATCACAATTGATGATTTTATTGAGATAGATGACAATTGATTATCTCAAAGAGATGTGAGTAAAATTTCAAAGTAGCCAACACTTCAGACCCAGTACCACCAGAAAAACATATAACAATTGCAAATGAAAAACGTCTTGACAAAATGTCTTAGCTGAATTGAAAAGTTCTTCAAAAATTTAGAAAAGACTCAAATGAAGAAAATGTTGTATTCACAAACCAAGAAAGAAAAAAATTAACTTGCTAATAAGAAATTCTGTGTGAAAAAAAGAAGACATTGTGTCGTTAAATGAATTTGTTAGATTTTATATGGCCATTAGTATTGATCTAACTCTTTACTTGACTCATTTATTTTTTAATACTTTGTATTAATATGTGCAATCATCTTCCTGAAATTTTCAATGTAGTATTTCAAAATAATTATTGCAAATTTTAGAGAATTGACTTCATAAAGAATTGCAATTGTATTAAATAAGTTTTTTTTCATTAAGTGCTATTGTTAGTCTTCAGTCACCAATTAAATAAAATTTATTTGTATTTATGTGCAAAGTTATACCCCCAAATTATGATTACTGTTTGGTCCTATCTATTGTATAACTTTAAAATACTACTGTATATATTATACAAATATTATTTGTTCATAATTTATTTCTGATTTTGCATTTGTATATGGCCATTTTATATTGATAAGGTTTCATTCTAACTTGCTATTTATGATTCAAAATGCACTATAATTTAAATAATTTCTTCTTGCATTAAAGTTTATTCTTTTTTATTACCTCACAACTGTTAAATAATTTTTAACTGGAATCTATTCTTTGCTACATTCAGATATTTTAGCTTTTGAATTTCTGTGTCTGGTGAATTTAAAGATAAAGTATAGAAATTCATTATTTAACATCTTATTATGGAGCAAACTTTTCTTGTTAAATAAATATTTCAGAAAAATTTTAAATTGTTATTTTATTTATTCAAATTGTGTATGTACTTAATGTTTAATATGAGAGAAAATAGACTTTGCTTTACTAAAAAGTTTTGAAACATTTTGTCGTACTGAATCAAATAATATTATTTTTTTAAGGTATTCACCAGAATCTCAAGTGTGTAATCGAGACTGTAATTGTAGTCATCATAATTTTGAACCTGTATGTGACATCAATGGGGATGTACATTTTTCTGCTTGTTCAGCTGGATGCCTTAATTATACTTTATTGGAAAATAAAAAAAAGGTAGTATTTGAGTATGCAAAGAAATTTTTTTGTTAACATCAATCTGTAAATCCAGTGGTTATCACATTTTTTTACCTCTGACTGATTATTGTTTGGATAAATTATTGTTGTGCCCTTATAATTGTTGCTTCTCTCCTTCCTTTTCCTTTCATTACAAAACTAAATATCAGTAGCTTTGATAGTTGGCTTTTATTTGCCAATCGAGTTGTGCTCAGATTAATTAGCTTTATTACTTACATTTAATGATATGTCAATTGAGTGAACTATAAATATGTTGAATATTCTATTAGTCACTTAGGTGTGCCGTCGAAAGAATATTTAATTATGCCCATATTCGGATTTTGGATAACATAAATTGAAGAAATACCCCATAGACGACATCTGGAAAGGGTCACAAGGTTCTTAAGACTAATGAAGGGATTTTCCAGCCCTTGAATTTATCATGCCCATTCCCATCATATGCACAGAACTTTTAAAGTGCTATTCACCAGGATGTTTTGTATTTTAAGTTAACCAATAGATACTTAATTTCTCATTTAAAAAATAAATAAATGTAAAGATTCTCATGTAAAAATTTACTTAAATCTGTGTTCTTACCTCTAAGCACTTTTTTTTTGTTTTCAAAATTACATATTACCAATAAAGCTTATGAGATTTTAAAAAATATTTCATCTTCAGGCTATGATTTTATTTATGTTGATAATTTTATATTTTTATGTTTATAATTAAATATTATTATCAGAAAATTTTCTGTGTTATTTTTTTTAACTGATGGTAACTTGAGGTAATTTAATTTTTGTTCATAAGAAATGTGTTATTCCTTCTTTGATGGTTAGTCAGCACAACTTAAATACTGATTCAATGTGTTATATAAAGAGGACTACTGTATTGTATTTTTATATATTTAATTAATGAAAACTATATTATGCTTTAACATAAATAAATATATTCTAGGGTTTCTATAATTGTTCTTGCATTACACCTCTTGATGAAAACAATCTGAATGCTTCTGCAACAAGTGAATTTTGTGATGTTAACTGTGAAACATTTCTACCCTACCTTGTTATCGTTACATTAGCAAAAATGTTTTCTGCTACTGCTCGTGTGGGAAATGTATTAGTAACTCTCAGGTAAAATTTACTTATTGCTTTTCTTTTTTCTTAAGTAATGTTTTAAAAATAATTATTGTAAAACTATTGTTTAAAATGTCTCTCTCTCTCTCTATATATATATTTATATTATCTTTTTTAGTTTCAGTATAGCATTCAGGATCGTTTTTAAGCATAGTTTGTAATATTTTTCTCTGAAATGTATGCTGTTGTTTGCAAGTTTGATGTCATTATTAATTTATGTTTGTAAGGTTTAACTATAATTAAATGGACGCGAGAGGTTGCTACTGTGACCAGTTACTGGTACCATAACTGTGTGAACTGGTAAGTACAGGCAGTTAGCTTTTGAGAAGACGAGGGGAACACTAGGAGCGTCAGTAATTAAGACTGTCAGGGACTGTATGTGATATGTTTACGGTTTTAAGTATTACATAGGATTGATATTGCAGAAGAGACAGAGGGTTCCATGTGTATATATTATTGTTAATATTGTAAATAAATTACTGTAAATAGAAAGATTAGAGTGTTTCCATCCAACTGACACAATTAGTCACTAGCAAGCAGATTACAGGTCTACATTTTAATTACTAATGAGTTACAGATTTAGGTTTACATGATATTCTTTTCGGTGACACTTTTTTGTAAAAAAAAACTTAAAGATCTCAAAAATAATGACAATGTAATTTTAAATTGAATTCAAAAAGAAATTATTATTAATTTCAAATGTTATATACCTCAATCTTGATGGGTATATAAAAAAATTTAAAAGTGATTTTATTAGGATTATAAAATAATGGTAAATTTCATTATTCTTTTAAATGTGTTTATGACAGAATAAATTTAAATTATGTTTTGATTTATGAAGAAAATTATGACTTGGTTTTTCTCTTCCTTCTATTAAAAGTATTTCCTGAAAATAATTTTAACTCGTTCTAATACCCTTGAAAAAATAAATAGTGGATTTTTGTGCTTATTATTGTGAAGATAAGGAATAAAATCAGTGTTTACCACATTTATTTATCCTTTAACAATTTTTTAATAAATATGACATTTGAATATTATTAAATAATCATAATGAATTGAGTATTATTGTATTGTTCATTACTGTTTATGTTTATTATGTTAAAACTAGGTGTGTTGATGAGAAGGACAAAGCATTAGCATTAGGAGCTGTTGAATTTATGATATCTATTTTCGGTAAGATACTGCAATTTTAAATTATTTGTTTTATTAATTTTTAAATTTAAAAGGACATATATTGGACATACATTGTAGGACATGTATTATTTTTAAATGTCTAAATATTAATTTAAATGTTTTTGAAATTTTGCCTCAGGCTTTGTATTCAATAAATACAAAACTCGAGATTATGTTCAACAAATAAATTTAATTTTTATCATTTTTTTTTACTTCAGTTTTATATAATATAAGTAAATTTTTTTTATTCATATTATGTATTATAGTCATTATATTCTTTGAAAAAATTCTGAATTTCTACTCCAAATTAATTGTCACTTTATATCTTTCCTTTTTATATAGTGTGTATTCGGTCAGTTTTGCACACATATTAAAGTCAAAAAGTTACATTTGCACTTAAACTCAATTAAATTAATTTAACAATAAAACTGAAATGAGGAATTATTTGCTTAGCTACAAAAGATTTTTTATATTTTTTTATTTTTATTTATACATTATGAATAATTCTATTGTTTTAGCTACAATACCCTATCCACTTCTGTATGGCTATATTATCAATAAAGCTTGTATTTTTTGGGATGAATCCTGTGAACAGCGTGGAAATTGCTGGATCTACGATAATGATCTTTTTCGATACTATCTCCACAGTTTGTCATTGAGCTTTATCTTTTTGGGTATTTGTTGCGATTTTGTTGTTTTTGCCATGAGTTCTAAGATGTCTAATTTATATGACACAAATGAAGAACCTGCAAATGATGTTGAAATGCACGAAAACATTTTTTGATCTGGGAATTTTATTGCATTTGGCTTTTATTTTTAATGTGATATTTTTGCTTGTTCTTTATCTGTCCCCTTATTTTTGCCCTACTTACTTGAATGATAATCTAGTATTTTATACTTAATTAGTACTTAATTACTCCTTTTCCTTGCTTTTTTATTTTCTTCTCAAACTGCTGTGATGTTTTAATAGTTTTTTTTTTTTTTCAATTTTAGTATTTGAAAAGTATTTTTTTTTAGATTATGTTTTTTAGCAATGAGGAAATTCTAATTATTCATTAAAAATTGTATAACAGTTTAAATTAACATCATCTTGGCCATCTTTCAAAGCTATTTTTATACACTTTTGAAAACATTGTGGAAATTATCCTTTTTTAAAAAACAATTATTATAAAATAATATAAAATTCTTTATACAGTATTTTATGCATTGACTTAAATAACTTATGAGCACAATTCATTTCATTTGCTTTGTGATATGCATTTGCTAATGTCAAAATATAACCTATACATACAACTATAAATTTGTATGTATAGTTTATATTAAAAACTAAATAAATTTTCATCAAACATAGTAATATTTGGAATCTTAATATTTTCCCAAAATAAATATATAATATATTTATTAGTTTGGGAAATTCTTTATATTTATTATTGTTTTTAATCACAACTCATTCTAACTATTAAAATTGCATATTCATCGATAATTAATTTGAAAATCACATTTTTTTTTTATTCAGATTTTTGTGTGTAGCTTTCTGTTAAAAGCAAACTCATTTCTCTTATTAGTATATCGCATTTTTATAATAGTGCAAACTTTTTAATAGAGTGTCACGTAGTATTATATTCTTTGAGCAACAGTTATTGTTTATTTTAGGAATTTAATGTATGTAACCTATTTGTATTGTTTTAGTTTTACGAGTGCATTTTATTTTTTGTGTACATTTTAGTATTCTTGCATTTATGTGGAAAAGAATAGAATGCAATAAAGTCAATGTCTTCTCTTAGGGTAAAAATCAAAATATTTGTTTAACAGTATTTTGTGCTTCTGAAATAGGAGTTACTATTAAAAGAGCTTCAGTGTATATAGTTTCATCTTAATGTGATGCACAACATCATATTAAAATGAAATGAATAATAATATATAAAATTAAGTGATAAATTTATTTTTATATTTAAAATCAATTCTATATAAAATACAAATTCATATTTAATGTGCCATATTTTGAGATAGACATTCAAAATATATTGTAATAATTTATTTTTTTTAAATCTTAACTCAACGATTTCAATGTGCCTCAAATTTAAATGCGAGTTAAATTCTTTTAAATCTGTGTTTTAATTTATGTTTTGCAAAAATAATTTAAATTTTTTTATGTTTGTAATTTTTTATACTAATTTAATCTATTTAATTGAATAACAACCCCAAATGTTTTTTTAAAAAGGAAATTATTTTTGTTATTATACAGGAAGAAAATAATAAGAAATTTATAAAATCGTTGAAATATTTATGTAGATGTTATTATTTTGTATATTTATATAGAAATATTTATTTTCTAGTCTTGTTAATTATGTCTTAATATTTTATCATGCTGTTCAGTTCAAATGAAAATTCTATCCAATTTTGAATTTGTTAAAGTTTCAAAACTGAAGAACAGAATTTAGGTAATTGAGCATCATTTTAGCACTTTTTTGCTTTTTAATATTATATTTAAAAAGCATAAAAGTGCTCACATGATGAATTTGATTTTATTGCTTTATGCAAGAAAATTATTTATATTTGAACTTTTATATGTAACTTTCTATATTGGCATTCTGTGAAATTACTATAACTTGCATTTTATGAAATAACTTGAGAATAACAATTATTTTAACCATAATATTTTTTAAATATATACACTATGCTTTATTTTCTTTTTTTACTGATAATAAAAATTTCATGAGCAATGGTGTGTGTTTTTGTCTTTTAACAGGGATTTCTTTGTTTAAATATTTTGAAAAGGCTTAAGGAAGAAGAAATACACAAGCCTACTGGCATTTTTACTCCCATTTATTTTTTAGCTTGCTTATTTATACAATTCAAGAACTAAAAAATTTTTTAATATAAATATAATCTGAAATCCACTAATGTCTTTATGCCTGTTTTGAATCTGTCAAATAATTTAAATGTTATTATTAACAAGTAATATAAAAAAAAATTTTTGAAGTCAATTCCTACTTTTTTTTTCACTATATTGCAGAAAGTCCTTTATAAATAATTTTCATTCATTTTTTTAAGTTTTATCTGGCGCCATCTATTGATAGATATATGTAACTTAAATCTAAAAAAACCTAAAATTAATTAATTAAATTTAATTACTGAATTAATATTTGAAAAAAATTGTATTATCATCAAGTGTCATCCACTACAAGTTCAAAAAAATGTATTTGAACTTGAGTGGATGAATAAAAAGTATTTTATGAAAATTTGAGCAAGATTTATATAGGGAGAGTGTGAGCTAATTTTTTTGAGTGTGAGCTAATTTCAATTTTTAAAGGTATTAAAAAATGCTATTAACTCTTGTTTTATATCCCTTCTGATGTCTGTTTGGGAAGGAAAAATAATTATCTGTATTGACAATCAGTAGAAAATTTATACATTCATCTCTGTCATACATTAAAAATGGGCACATTCATTTTATTGTTTATGGTTTAGAAATTCAGTTCATTTTTACTATTTCTAATATTTATTCTGAATTTCAATGAATAACTCATTTGTAAGCTTTATGGATTTGATTGTAATTATCATAGAAAGATTTATTTAAAGTAAGTATTGATTTTTGTAGTGTTACAAAAGAATATCTAAGAAATAATAAGCTTAATTATACATATTCATTTGTTTTTCCTATGTCTATTTTATTAAAAAAATAACTTTCATATTTAAACCTTTAAAATACATATAAAACTATTCATTTTTATTTACACTTTTCTTTTAAATACATACAATTATTTGGGTTTTTTTTAAGCTTCAAATTAAAACTACCTAAAAATAACATTTACTGCTCAATGAATATAGTATGCAGGTCCTAAAACAATTGTCAAAATACTGAACTTCACTTCTAGTTAATTTAAACTTAAAATTATATCTTTACAATTTTGCTAATTAGAATGTTAAATAGTTTAGAATGGTCTAAATTTTATCAAAATCAGAAATTGGTGTTTTATTTCACTTATTTATAAACAAAATTCGCAATACGTTTTTTAAAAGTGAATTTTTTTTTTAATACAAGTTCTGTATAGAATTTTCTTATTTTTTCAGATTTATTGTTTCAAATTTGTAATGTGTAAAATAGGATTTGAGAGTAAAGAAAAAAAAAATTTCCTGATTACAAAGTAATGTTTCCCTAATTATTAATAAACATGTTTACATTTTTCTTTTCAATATTACCAAAAATTTCAAAAAAAGGCTCGGAAATGTTCTCTTTCCTGTTCGTTTCAAGGAAACACGGTGAGGCAAGAGTAATGGCGACATAACACCCGCCTAATATTTCACTTCACCTTTTCATCAAGGATAAAATATCTAATATTAGCTTTTTAATTGATACTGGCTCGGACATTTGCTTAATACCAACTACACGCTTAGAAAACAGACAAACGCCTATCCAGACTTTTAACACTGCAAACGGTTCTCCGATTCAAGTATTCAGTCAGAAATTACTCTCACTAGATTTAAATTTAAGGAAAAATTTTGCATTTAATTGATGACAGTACAACAGTGGTAAGATTTCTTTGAAGGATTTACATAGAAGAAAAGATGCAAACTCCCAGAACATCCGCTTCAGTGGAATGATGAATCTGAAGCAGCATTTACAGCGTCGGAGAAAGCACTTGCTAATGCCACTTTATTAAATTTTCCAATACCAAAAGTAAGACTTAGTCTTTGAACTGAAACATCTCCCTGATGCAACTCCAGCATGATAGCTGGGAGCCGATAGCATTTCTTTTGCTGTCGGTCAGAAGTCACTAGCATTTGCCTTTAAACAAAAAGCTGAAAAATGCTCTTCTAGACAACTCCGACACCTTGATTACATCTCTTAGTTTGAATAGATATCCAATATGTCAACGGATTTGAAAATGTTATAGTTGAAATTCTTTCGCGTATTGCGATGAAATCTATTTCTCGATTACCTATTCTGAATTTAAAAAAATTAGCTTCTGTACAACTAGACGACGATTTTTCCTTGAAGCTCACTAAGTACTATTTTCCCTTTGAAGATATTTATCTTTACTGCGACATCACTAATAATGTTCCTCGTCCCTTCATCCCATCTTCTTTTAGGCAGATCGTATTTCAAAACATACACAATATTTCTCATCCCAGCGTTTCGGCTACTTCAAAATTAATGCGTAAACCTTACATTTGACATAACATGCACACTTTCGTATAGGATTCTGTGCGGGCTTATGAACAACGTCAACGTGCAAAAGTACATCGACACAGAAAATCTCCTCTTTCAACATTTTTATTACCTGATTCCAGATTTTTCCATATCCACATTGATTTCATTGGCTTACTGCTATCTTCTGGAGGCTACTAATGATGACTCTCATCGATCATCGATCGCTGTGCTGAATGACAATCATCGATCACTTCATACGCTGGCTTGAAGTCGTTCCTACTTATGACATCTCTGCTGAAACGAGTTTTCGAGCTTTAATCAGTGGACGGATTTCCCGATTTGATTGCCCTTCGACCATCATTGGCGATCAAAGCAAGAACTTTAAATATCTTTAGAGAACTTAACTAATATTCTTGGAGCTCATCGCATTCGTATCACCGCTTATCGACCTCGGGTGAACGGAATAATCGAGCGCCTTCACAGCCGTCTGAAAAATACCACGAGAACTCTCGATGAACGGAATCATTGCCCTTCCTATTTTTGGGAATTTGTTCTTCCTTCAAGGATGATAACCAAGCGACTTGCACTGAGTTAGTTTACGGCACCACTTTATGGCTGCTGTCAGATATCCTCTGCTCAAATCAGCTGTCTCCACCATTGCCGACACCAACATACATCACTCGGTTACGGACAATCATGCGGTCTCTACATCCTACTGTAACTTCGAAACACTGTACGGAATCTATACTCCTCCATCTTTATATTCCTGTTCTCATGTTTATCTTAGATTTGATTGTGTACAGCCATATTCCGGTCCTCATCTTGTGATAGCATGGAAAGACAAAACTTTCATCATAATCTTAAACTGCAAATATCAGACTGTTTCAATAGGTCGTCTGAAACCAGCATTCTTCCTGTGTAACAACCCTACAGTGTGTGCATAGGACAAGGAAAAGACTCTCGGTGACAATCATAATCTCTCTTTAACAAAAGACTCTTTTTCAGGTTTACTTTCACCTGCTCCAGGAACTGATAATACCTAACTGTCTAACAAGTCGGACATGATTTAATATCTGCCATAATCAGCTCATAAGACTGTCACATGGTCTGGCAGACTTGTGCATTTCCCTCGTCATTTATCGGCAATTTATTACATAATTTCCATACACCAACTAAAATATTATTACGAATATGTTATATTTTGTCAATTTTTATAATATTTTCTTTCTCCATTTTCCGCTTCTTTTGTACGCTGCGATTTTTTTTTTTTATGCAATTGCATTAGTATTCATACTCCTATATTGTTATATCGTTCGGTCTTCTTCGCTAGGAGAATACTTTGTAGTGAGCATTAAATCGGCGCGGCAGCGTTCATCTCTACTTACTACATTCTCTCTGACGAAGTTATGCGAGAGCAGTTGGCAACACTCATGTTTTTGGGAAACGAAAGGTGTTCTGGCAGGGAGTCAAGCTGCTCTAGTATTTTGCACCTCTTGTAAAAAACTAATTAAATAATATAATCCTATTTTGATGATATAAACTCTTGAACACTTTATTTGTGATGTGTCTCGATTATTAAATACCATAATATAATCCGCAGCAGAATATAAGCCGTAGGCCTCATCGAAATGGAAAACCGCGTGAACCATAGTTGAAAAGGAAAATCGTGGCTTCATCTATAGCTCGAGAAGAAATTTAAAGAAAAATGCAATGAAATCTATTAAAGCTAATAAATAGATCACTATAAATAAAACATAATAACCACTTTAGATTAATTTACAACATCGAATTAGTTCGAATCATCGAAAAAATTAATTCAATTAAATAAAAATATTTATTTATAGATTTATTTCTTATCTTCATATTATAATTTTACAGTCCTTCAGTTTTGCTTTAAAAGAAATTGAAAATCATTCTTAAGTTACAAGGATTCTATTCCTCACATGCTAGCAAAGAGAGCAACCAACCACGCTGTCAAAACGCATATCCTCATACGTAAAGTAATTGTAATCAACGTGCCAACAAACACGCAAAATACACAAAACCTATCTCCTTAATTCTTAGATTTCTTCCTTAAAAATCCATAACTTTCTTTCTTTTCGAAAAATTCTTTCATTTGTTTTACTCCCTTTTACAAGTTCCTTCACTTAGTCATTTAATTTTCAACAGGTTCATCAAAAAATTTTTTGTCAACTTGAAAATTAATTTTAAAAAATGCATTCTTATTGTTAAATAATGGCTCTTAAATCATATTTCCAACAAATTTAACTTAGAGATAAATAATATAATCTATATCTCATTTGTTAAATGCTTTTTTTTCCATTTTATACTTTTCCTTAGTAATAAATTTATTATTTTTTCTCATTTTCATTTTAATGAAAATTTCTCTCTTATTTGAGAATGTAATTGGAATGATTCACAATTGCCTACATGAAAAGTCACCATAAAGCCGTACGAAAAGTGCTTAACTATGGAACCATCGAGAATAACTTTAAACACAGGTCATTTCATTTGAATTTTTTTTCTGTTCTTAAATGTTACACAAACAGATGTTTTAAAAATATTTATGGTGAAGCAGATATATATAATTTGTTTTGTAACAATTCAATGTGTACATATATATATATATATATATGTGTGTGTGTTTTAATTGATTTTGTTTTAATTAATTTTTTAGACACATACAATTATCTGTAAAAATAAGAAAGCTGTTTTCAACTTACTAAAGTTTTTAATATGCGAAACGAAAAGCAGTGCACGAATTTTCTGGCTTGCAGACTTATCTATCTGTCCCCATCTGTATTTCTCTCTTATGAATGCATCAGTGAGCATTCATTATTTTTTTACTAAGAATTAAATTTTTTTTGTTTTAATTCTTTAAAATTTTTGTTTTATTAATATATTCAATTTCAGAACAATGTATAACACAAATGAAATTTTGCAATTTTTTATGGATCAAAATAAGTTTTAAAATATTCTACTCTTTCCCATAAAAACCCTAATTTATCGTGTTTTGCACTGAAAAAAAAAACTTTCTTAATAATTTGAATAAAGACACAAGACTATTTTCGAAGCCTTTATTTGGCTTATTAAATCCTGTAAATGCATTCATTGTGGAAGCATAAAGAACAGAATAATTAAGCTTTCAAATATAAACATTAATATACCAACATAGCAAAATAACATTTTAAGATTGTTCCACAATCTGTAAAAATAGAAGTTGACAACACTTGGTTGGTATTGAAGTGAATGAACACATAATGAGATTATCAAAGAAGAGACATTCGTGAATTAAATAAGAAAAAAAAATTAATTCATAAACACAGAAAATTTTACTATATCAATAAAAAAAAGTATAAGGTTAAAATTTATTTGTTAAATATTATTTTTTTATTTTCCAAAAGAAAAAAAAAATTTCAAATAAAAAAATTCATAAATAAAATTTTAATATATATTTCCATTTCTGATTTTTGTTGCAAAAAAATATTTTTTCCGTGTACCAAATTTATTCCTAGACTTCAATTATAACACATTATAATTATTTTTTTAAAGAGCAATCAGGACATAATTTAATAATTATGCATATTTTACCACTTTAAAAAGTGAGATAAACTTTTCAATAATTTTATGTTCATTATCAAAAAATCGACTTAAAATTATTAAAAATACATTTTAAAGAACAACACAAAAATTTTAATTGTAAATTGCCTACAATATCTTTTTATCATGAATGACTCTTCTTTTATTTGTAATAAAATGTTGTGAAAATGAAACACAACACTACATGGCACAAATGCTCTGTACAAAAAGGGGAAATGCAACACATTAAGCATTCAAGCATGTTTATGATTACATGCAAAAATTGATCATTTAAGTCATATATATATATATTTAAAAACTTCACATTTAACGTACACAGTGTTTTAACAAACAATTTATATTATCTTGTAAGAGAGAAAAAATACAACAATGACATAACATAAATATGTGTGTGCATGCATTACACATTTTTTGTGAAAAATATTAAAAAAACAGATCATGCCATTCACTGAATGTTCTCCAGTTTTAAAACTATGTACTTAATTAATAATTATTTGATTTTTTGAACTAATTTATTCAGTGTGAAATGAAATTGATTCATAATTTATTCAATCTTAAATGAAATTGATTCATAATTGTATTGAGAAACTTATTTATTGGCTGAATTTTTAATATGGGTAAGAACAAAATAAAAGATTGTGTGAAATGTGCTTAATAAATAAAAGTATGTATAATAAGAAATGCAAAATATGTGTAACATTTCAAGAAATTACATTGAAAATATAATATAACTATTTGCATAGAAAATAAATACGATGGACAAATATATGAACAAATTATCAAATTCATTAAATGAAAAAAAGAAATCAAATATATATTTTTATAGTTTTAAACACCAAAGCAATTGAAATTTGATCAATTATTTTAACAGAGATTCATAATATTGGATTCAATGTTAAAAGAATGATTTTGAAATTCACATATTTAAGAATTTACAGTTGTACATTGAATTTCTGCAAAACTACATTTCTATAAAATTTTAAAAATGAATAACATTATTCAAATTCTAACAAATTGATTTATATTATTCCATCATGCATATAACAGAACAGATGAATATAATAAATTATCGGTTAATTTAAAACTTAATAAATAGCTTAATAACACAAATAAATAATTCCACAGTGATGTGAACTCATTTTAAACTTGTCCGAAATTAACCTCTACTTGTTGTATACATATGTACTACTTTTTTTGCATCTTTGGCAGATTTATAAAGAAATCGGTGCATAAGTCAGTGAAATAAAACGATGGATGATCATTTACAACCGACATGCATTAATAATTCTCGTAAGTACTGTCATCAATAGAATTAGTAACTAGTAAACCCTTGCACCTGAGTAATTAGCACAGAACAGTACTTGTTTAACTAATTGAGCCTAAGTAGGAACCATTGAATGATATTTAAAAAAAAAAGAAAAAAAGATGGCTCAAAATTTCATACTTAAAAACAATGACTTTGAAATAGAAAGAAAAGAAACATTTATCAGTTGAGGATCCAGGATGTTTTGTACTTGTATGTAGTTGATGTATTATGTACATCACACATACACAAAAAAAGTTATACAAATATTTATAATAAATAAGCTGTCCATAATTATTATAAAGCTTAAGATGATTAAATTTAAAAAAAAAAAAAAAACATATATATTTATAAATTTTAGAAGAGATTTTGTTTTCTTTTAACATCATAAATACATAATTTTTGAACCACAAATCTCAAGTTAAAAAGATTTTTATTTTTAAATGCTAAATAAACCTGTGATCACTTGCCACATCTTTAAAGTACTAGAAGTTAATAGTTGTACCAGACTTGCAGGGTGTCGATAGATGGAATCAGAAAATACTCGGTGAATCCACTTCCACTTTATTGTAAATTGTTCGCTTACAATCAATTGTAAAACAAGAACATAGATTTCGGCTTACTTCGCTTTAAATACAAAACAGAAGAAGGCACACTTTAAACAAATGAAATTTGCATAGTTCAATACAATGCTGAACAATAGTTGTGCTTTCAATTAAAAATTGCAAACTATATTTCTTTCAAAATGAGAAAGGGGGGGGGGGGATAAAAAAAAAAATTTTGTATTCATAATTGTATTTTCTGAACATAAAATTTGGCTGCTAAGTTATTAAAAAATTATAAGTTCAAAATTGTATCTTCGCCAATTTCCATTGTCATCGATACCACCAAAAACAGTTCGTAGAACTTTTCTTTCATAGATTGCCAACATTTTCTCTTCTCTTGCTGTTAGTGACCATGTTTCAGACACATGTGAATACTGGTCATATGACAGTTTTGTACAGTAAAATTTTAGTTCTTTTAATCAGGTGGGATCTTAATTGGTTTCTAAGACCAAATAGGCAGCTTTAACGTGTTAATTAGCATTATATTTTAACATTGTAATTATTTTTTTTTACTCATAGCAAAAAAAGTTGGATCTGAAAGAGTTAAAATTAATATCATTGTGCAATTTCTTTTGTAATAAATTGTAAATGTTTCCTTATTGCAAGTATTCTAGAATAAATGCATATGATAATTGTAATTTTGAAAAGTTACCTTCTGATTGGCAAATGTTTTGTGTCCTCACAATTCAAAACCCAGTGGAGATTCCACCTTTAAATACCTCATCAAATCTCTTCTTTTATGCCACAGCTACAAAAACTGTATCTTTTAACATTATTTTAAATAAAACATTTCATTTGTCTAAATAGTAGCCGCCATCTGCTTTATATCAATTGTAGCAAATTTAACTTTTATAAAAACAGATATTTTATGAATTATGTTCTAATTCTGGTTAAAAAAATTTTATAACTAATTTGAATTTTTTTAACAATTTATCATATCATAGCTAACTTCAATATTTTTAAATAATTCAATTATAATTGAAAAAACATTTAACTAAACTAATTTTTTAAAATATGTAATTATTTGTGTTCAAAAAATATTCAAAAGTTATCTTAAAAATATAATACATTTTTTTTAACTCTGCATTTTTCAGCATCAAACAATATACGAATGATAGTGATTTTGTTCATCAATATTAATCACGAATATCAATAATAATTATTGACAGTATATTATAAGATTTCTATTTGCATATATTTTAACAAAAATCATTTTTATGAAAATGATTTAAAATTTCATCAACATAATTTCATAAATATACAGAATGTCTTAACAGTATCTGAAAAGTTTATAATATTCACGAAAAAACAATAGTCATTTTTAACAGTAGTTTTCATCAACTGCTGATTATTTAAAAAAAAAATTTGTAATTTTTTTGTTCATTATTTATTCCTATAAAAAACATTGCTAGTGCATGAATACATATATATTTGTGTATACATAAATAAAAGGCTAACATTAAATTATTGAACATTAACAACAAAATTATTCTTAAAAAAAACTTCAAACATCCTGGGATCAGGACTGATAAATTATTACAACCCGATTCATAACAAAACATGAATATAAAATCACATGATCACAACTATTCATATATATATATTTATTTATCATATAATTATGTACTACTATATACAAATACTTTGCAAATGCTAAAATTCATCCATTATTGTTCAAGATTGTTTTTTTTTATGTTAAAACACTCATACATATCATTGACATCATATTTTACATATATTGTAGGAAACGAAAAAGGATGTGGATATGTTTGTTAGAATTTATGCTGTGATGACCTAATATCAAAAAGTTTGATGATTTCATCTTCAGCACCATTTGTAGCAATGTCAAGTGTTTCACAATGCAGTGCGCGACACAAAAACTCAACAGGATGCGGTTGATTCACACAATCAAGGTAACAACATCGAAGTGAGAGAAGAAAAGTTTGCAAAATAAAGAAGGGAAATCATATGTTATGCTTAAAATGAATCTATGTACAATGTGTGAAATGTCTTGAACTGTTTAAACTCAGATAAGTACAAAGAAAGAAAAAAAAAAGTCGAGGTAAAAAAAAAAAAAATGTGGCAAGTTTGTTTTTCTTCAGAAATGTGATGAATTAGATGTTTGTACACAAGTGAAATGGAATATTAAAAAAAAAAAATTCACATGTCATACAATAACAGCTGCCTGTTCGAAGTGGGCAAAACGGAATTACATTTCTAAATGACTTTTACAATACAAAATGTTTTTATAAGTATTCACTTCACTCCAATAACCATCTCTAGGGTTTTAAAAAAAAAAATCATATTGTCTTAATGAATTATACATACAGGCTATTTATCAGGGGGATTCAATACCCTGAACATTAAACATTTTGTCCATGATCCACAAAGAAAACATTTTCTGAGCTATGACTGACTCATATCACTGATAGTGTGGTTGCTGTAGTTGCAACTCGGCTTCGAAAAAAGAAAATAAGCTCCTTGTTGCAGTTACAGCATGGGGACTCGAATGGTATATTTTTGTTCACGAACCTGTTGAATCAAACGCTACTTTCAGACTGAGCACTGGTCTCGTTGAAAGGCACCGTTTCCTCCACATCTATGGCCTCGTCCTCGTCTTGGAATTGTATGGACTGTGCCTTCTTGCAGACGATGAGGTCCACGCAGAAGGCCAGCGACATGATGACTGCAGTGACGCCGTGGAACACGCCTCGGAACTTGGACGGATCGTAGAGGCGACAGGCGCCCTGTTCGCCGCAGTTGTCTTCCCAGAACAAGCAGGCGGAATCCACGACAGCACCGTAGATGATGGGACACGGAACGTTACCTGAGGAAAGAAAATGAACCTGTTGAATTCAGGCTTACAGGTAAAAGAATCTTTTATATGTCTATGGCGGATTTAACTGAACATTGAATACCTGAACTCTTTTCTTGTCATTATTATTAAATTCCTTCTATTAGTTCACACTCTCCCTATATATATCTTGTTCAAATTTTCAATCGTTCATAAAATACTTTTTATTCATCCACTCAAGTTCAAATACGTTTTTTTTTAACTTGTAGTGGATGACACTTGGTGTTAATACAGTTTTTCAATTCATTAATTAAAATTAATTAATTAATTATAGCTTTTTTTAGATTTAAGTTGCATGTATCTAATAATAGATGGCGCCAGGTGTAAGTGGAAAATTTCAACTTTATTTTTAAAGGATTTTTCTGCAATATCGTGAAAAAAAAGTAGGAATTGACTTTAAATTTTTTTTTTTTTCTAAATTTATTACTTGTTTTATTAATCTCTTCCAGAACAAAGAAAGATTGTTTAATTTTAATGTTTGATTGTGCTTTATTTATTCTACATTGAAGGCAACTCATCGAATAAGAAAAACATTAACAATATAAAAGGAAAGTATATCTATTTATGTGACTGTTGAGAGAAAAAAGATTCACTAAGGGTATATCGATGCGTTATAATTTTCGCAAGTATACAAATTCTTCTTATACCAGTGGTCTCCCAAAATTTTTAACCACACTTTTTTAACCTTTGATTATTCGAAAATACCATGGTTTGTTCTAAAGTTGGGATTTTACCGGTTACTAAAATCTCACTTCGGATTGGCTGAGGTTCTATAAGGATTTTAATATACAACAGAAACCCACCGTTAGCGTCAAAGCGCCATTTTTTTTATAGCATGGCTATTAAATGAATCCGTTATTTAATATCTCTGTTTAAGCTACGCTATTCACCCCATCTTTTCATAATATGTTGAAATATTAAATTCTTTATATTAACACAAAGAAACATAAATGATAGAAGAAGAATGTTGAATACAGTTTCAATTAATCGAGTACAATAAATTTTTAAAAAATGTTATTACTAAATAAAAAATTAAATATATTTAAAACAATTTGCACACCCATATATATATATATATATATATATATATAGATAGATAGATAGATATATATGGCCTAATTTAATATATATCTGGCACTGTGTTTCAAAGTAATATAAGCATCCAATAATTTCAAGATTAAAATAGCTTCAAACAGCAATTAATAGAAATTAGATTTAGTAAAATAAATATTGCAAACTTAATATCACAAATCTAAGTGAAACTTGAGGGAAGTGTTCAAATCTGAGCTATTTTAATCTGAAATTATAATGTTCACATTACTATGAAACACAGTGGAATATACTTACCAAACAATCCTATTGCAAATGCAATAAGTCCTAGTGCCATAGCTTTATCTTTAGGCTCGACACACCTGGAAAAAAATATACTAAAGTAAATAAAAAATTCGCATTATGCACACATAAAAAATTAATTTGATGTTAATTCTTGCATGTTGCTTCACAACAGAGTTTTATTTTATTTACGAGCATACTTTTGAAATTTATTTAAAATATTTGCAATAGGGGTAAACATTTTGAAAAGTGGTTAAACATTTGCATTATGAAACATTCAGTTGTTGTATTGCAGTTTTACAATTCAAACAAACCAAATTATATTTAGTACTATAAAATAAGTTTATTACTTTAGAGCAGCAATCTAAAGAGGAAGTCATCGGGTGTCTACAGTTTTTGGCGGACATCCCCCCCCCCCTTTCCTCAAGTATCACTTGCGTACTCTACTTTGTATACCACTTATTTAGAGAATGGAAAGTATTCTTAAAAATAAAGTTATCTTTTAACTAAATTTATAAAAAAAAAGAGGAAAAATAAAAAACTTCTAAATCTGCTACTGATAGTGTTCTCACCTCAATGTTAGTAACATAGATCCGACTTCTGATGTTGAATGAACCAGCACGAAGATGGCAAACACAAATATGTAAGGAAGCAAGTTGTTGCACTGCAGTTGGCAGAATCCATTTGTGGCGGTGACATTGGCACCCAGACAAAGACAATCTTTATACGTAAACTGGAAATATAGAATTCATATTTCAAAATATATTATTTATGAAATGTTTGAATTCTTTAAATAATTAAAAAAGTACAGTAGTCAATACTTGAAAAGTTCACTGTTACATAATTGATAATACTGATTGCTTACAGTTAAATATGACAATGGAGAATACACGTTCTTTAAAAATTTAAAAGTGCAAGTCATCATACAAAGACTTGCACTTATTAAGTCAACAAGCAATTATAAAGCACAAATTATCATCATTTTTATAGAGTACAAAATATTGTACAATCTCTCTCTATATATGTATATATTCTTTTTTATGTTTCGCTCTTTCTTGTTATTACATTTTCTGTAATTCTTGTTGTTTTTTTCTTTCTGTTTTTATGCAGTCCTCTTTGTGTGTGTATATATATCTAAAAAAATTCCATCAAATACATATTATGAATAGAAATTAATGAAAAAATGTAATTTAAAAAGAAAACAACAGATGGCTGTCAAAATAGAATCCAACAGATGGCCCACCTGATATTATATTATCACATTACCACGAATATTATTAGATGCGAGATCATATTTTCAAGGACACAAGTGATTTTGAGCCAGTTCTCCACAAGAAAATTCGCGTATTTGTCTATGATGAATGATTTTAAATGCACATTGTGGAATCTATATCAGCAAATAAGTAATTTAAAAATGTTTTTCGATTAATTACATTTTTCCTTGTTTAGAAAACCAATTTCTAATTAAAACGTGAGGTTGTAATTTACACATTTTCTATGTGGGACTTTTTCATGCAGTCCTTATTTAACTACATAATTTTTTTTAAAAATGTGTTTCAAATATATTTTATAGCTATTTATGAAATTTCAGAATATTTTTTATGAGTTTTCTTTAACTCGGTCCCTATCTCCCGTAAAAAAGCATAATTGATTAAATAGAATTTATTAATTCGTACCTGTTTCAATTTTTTTTCTTCAAAAGCTTATTGAATCAAAGAAAAAAAAAACTTTTCTTTTTCAGATGAACAAACAATTAATTATTCTTTACTCAATCCTTCACTTGATAAATTCCGCATCTTAAATTTTCATATATTCTAATTCACAAAGCAGCAGTTTGTGAGCAAAATATTGTTTCTCTTACAAAAGAGTCCAAAATTGTTTCTCTTGGTGGTCTATACAAGCTCTCTTATGTTTTATTATTATTCTTAAATATATATATTCAGACATCAGTCCACTTTCCTTTGGAGAATGCAAGGATAATGTCTATTAACAATATCTTACCTCTTCGTAAGAGGAACCATAGACCTGTGTGCAGCCAGCTAAGCAGGGTGACAGATATGTTACTCCTTCGCTGGTGCAAATAGGGGAAAATTCTCCTGGCTTGCAACTGCACGTTGCATTACAAGACATCTGAGTTGTGTCTTCGTAACCGCTGTATAAAAATAAGCATCATGGTTATCAAATCACACTCCAATTGCAATAAATTACTAAAGAATATTAAAAATGTAATTAATTTATTTGATTCAAATGGTTCAAGTTAACTGACAAGTATTATAACTGTTTGTTGAAATTCAAAAGTGCAAAGGTCCGTGTAACTTTCAGGTCACATGCTAACATATCAATATTTTACCCAATAATTTTAGTTTTTTCATAAGATGACGTATATATCTTAATTATATAATGTCTCTGAGATAACCAATAACAATATCGATGACGGTTGGCAACACCATCAACCTGAAATATCGAAGTAAATGCCCTGCAAGTTGTCTGCAGATAGAAGCCCACGGAACCATTTTGTGTTTATATCGGTGTTTACTAAACAAATATAAAAAAAAGAGGTAATAGCTCTGGGTTTGTATATGAATAATCACTTATTTGTTTGCATTTCAGTAAAAATCTTGTTATTATTTGTATACGATACAGTTTTGTGATTTTCAAGTTATAGTAAATTTCGGTATATTTAGGATAATGTCCGGGCTTCTTTCTATTTTCAGATTTATATATTTTATACCCAAAAATACGAAATCGAATTATGGATACGAAATCACATAAAAATAAATGGATTAGATGCATTAGAGATAATAGATCTGAAGATTTTTTATTAGACATTCTCATGAAGATCCTCCAGTTGTATTTACCTATTTCAACTTCGTAAATAAGTAGCAATTAGAAGAAAAAGGAGTCCAAATATAATATTTCCAGCACAAAACATGCGAAAAACACATTGGCCGATTTTTTTCGGACAACAGAGGACGCTGCTAAAAGCCGGGCTGTAAAGGAGTTCCAAAAATAAAATGTTCGAACGTCTATTTTTAAAGACAAGTGCAAACAGCTTTATGGAATTTCACACTTACGCCTTCATAAACAGAAGTGCAAACATTGTAAACCGTTGTTGCTTCAAAGTTACAAAATGAATTATGTTAAAATTGTTAATTTTTTCACTGCATATATGGGGTAATAATTGTTGATTTTCCGTGGCATAATTTTTTAATATATATATATATATATATATAAGAAAAAATTTGCTCCATAAAGAGTTCATTGATCAATAAAGAAAATGACCTACCTTCCAGCATTGAGCCCTACATAGCGGTTCAAAGGGCAACCAAAAACCATCAGAATTATCATCCCAATGGCATATAAGGCTGCAGATGCTGCAATCCAGCGTGCGACAAACCGTGCGTTTGGCTTGAATTTTCGCATGTATGATCCACTGGCGAAAATTCCAATTCCCATAACGAGAATTCCGGCAATGCCTGCATGAAAGACACACCACATACAGTTTAAATGCATAGAAATTATTAATATTGCTATTAAATTGATTGTATATAACAGATTTATGATAATCATTTTCTTGCTGCAGTTTATTATTAATAGTAAATACAAAAACACTCAACTATTAGAAAAATTAGTTAATTAGACGAATGAATTATTCTTTCTCACGATGACAAACACTTATTTAACCCACACTTTCTTCTTACACAACCCCGCCATGGACAAAATAGCATGAGTAGCATCAAAGTTTTGGAATGAAGTTCGAAACCCCATAAGCAAAGCCGAATCGAAAGTTGGCCATGTCTATGCCGGAGCGATAATGGGCATTATTAATTCGTAGGCAGGAATTTTTTTTTTTACCTAGCTCGTGAAGAAGGAATGCACTATATCACCAGAAGAATTCGTTCAAAATTTTGCTGTACCCTTGGTAAAGATGAGTTTGCTATATCTCTACCTCATGCCAGAGTGTCTTGCATTCGAAAATAATAACTTAACGTCATTAAGTTTTGAAAACAATTATTTTTAAGCACGCAGACAGGACAGTTTCTTTACAAACGAGCTATCTAAGCTAAGCAAATGTTACCATTTATTTTTGGAAATAAAAATGGCATCATTTCAACTAATAGCTATCATTACAGCAACGCAAGTTTCATTATCTTTGTACATGTCATTAAAGACCTTATCAAACGACAACTTTCATAGCCCTTCCTCTTAAGCAAACATCATTTTATGACTCGCATTTCATTGGTTCCTATCGACGTTTCACAAAAACGAGTGGTGGATTTGAGCTGTACAGGATAAAAAGTTGCACGTGAGCAATTTTTATTGCCATTTATTTTTCTGGCAAACTCTTATTGGCTCAATGTTAAGTCCGCTCGATAAAACCTAAAGAAATTAAGCTTTGCTGTCAGGAAAATAAAGAACTTTGATTTTTTTTTTAACTTGTTCATGGTGTAAAAACAAAATACATTTTTCCTACTTACCTGAAACCATATTGGCCATTGCAGCGGTGAGATGAAACTGACTTTCTAAGTACTTTGGTAAGAAAGTATACAGCCCAGCTATGGGTAGAATATGCAAAACACTACTAGCTGTTCTGTACAGAAGAATTTCGTTCTTTAAAAGTCTCCTGATAGCTGAGGGGAAGTCTAAACACAAATAGAAAAAAAAATATTACTATATTGTCTCACTAAATATGCTAATCAAATGGCGTGTTACTTTAAATAAAAAGTTAAAAAAACTGAAATCCTTTCACGAATTTCAATTTATGTGTGAACATACTTTGCTGGACGAATGCATATCGGAGTATACCAATGTTCGATACCCCAAGAAATTTATGAAGCAATTTGTTCAGAATAATATTACAAAAACGAGAGTTCTGCACTTAAGGGTCCGCTTCTTTATGTGGCGATTTTTACCTTTGAGTTTTTCGCCACGTCCTCTCCTAAATAAGCAAAATGGCCGCTGTGGTAACAAAATACTGCTGTTTTGGCGATTCCATTTGGAGCGGAAAAGAGACTTGGCGAAATCGGAACCTTAAAGTGCAGAATTTTCCAAAAGAGGTATAAAATTCAATAAAGATTGGAATATAAAACAATTTAATAGCTCTAGAACTTTATGAAGATGCAATTGTTCAAATACTGCAAGAAGCACTATCTTCAATTAACTGATGGTTCAATTAACTTTTATAAACATAAACTAATGCTTAGATACTATTTTGAGGATATATTGAAACAATAATCTGTTTATATTTTGAAAGCCAGACAAATCAAAATGAACTGCAGAGCAAATGACTTGATCGTAATATTTTTCATGTCAGTTTTAAAACACACATAAATAAAACCACGTGAAAAAGCAGAGTTTATGTTTAAAAAAAGTTTTGAAATGATAGTTTCTTATGTTGCGAGAGGAGATTAATCTGTTTTAAATAGTAACTTATTTTTTATTTTAAAGCGTCACTTTTTTGGAGATGCCATGGACCTCTAACCAGGACAGCATCACGCATGATAATAAGATATCTTCTTCATTTATATGATACCCGAATTTATTGATCCTATAACTAGAGCATCAGGTAACTTTTTTTTAATTAAATATTAGAAATTTTTTTTTATTAATTCAATTACATGTAGTATTTGAAGAAGTTATTCATATACTACATGTGAATATGATTGAGAAGATTCTACAATTATTTGACAACAATAGCGTTAAGAAGTTCGATGTTTATTAATATACAACTTCGTAATGCTCGATATTTATTAACTATGTTAAAAGATATTGCATATATTTTAAAGCTAAGAAACGTTGTATACTGATAAAATATAAATGATTTTATTCTTAATAAGTTATTTGAATATATCTAAGCATGTAATACTGCTATGTGGTAGACATTATTACTACCATAAGAGAAATAAAACGTTTTTTTTCTTTCATGGTTAATACATATACAACTAGCAAAATCTAATAAATTAGTTAATAAATAACTGTAGGTAATATCGATATTATAGTTTCGCATCACAATAAAATGGAATTAGAATGGTGGATAATGAAAATAAAGGAGTAGGGTTCGGAATAGTACAAATTATGCCACATCGAAAATATCCCTGTCTATGCTGCGGATGAGCACAATAAAGCTGGATTCTCACTAGATACTAAGATCGCACATCACAAAATGTCAGTTTATCGGAAGATAGAGTGTGCTGATGAATCTTCTGGTTTATTAGTATTATTAAAACTTTAACGTCTTATTGGTTGACGTTTTTCTGGCCTGCGATCTTAGCTTCTGATGGTAAAATATCGAAATATCCCTGTCTATGTTGCGGATGAGCATAATAAAGCTGGATTTTCACTAGATACTAAGATTGCACGTCACAAAATGTCAGTCTATCGGAAGACAGAGTGTGCAGATAAGTCTTCTGGTTTACTATTATCATTAAAACCGTAACGTCTTATTGGTTGACGTTTTTCTAACACTAAATCTGCTATACATATGACGAATGACTTCAGGTCAAAGAACCCATCATTTGCAAACAACAACAAAATGGATTCATTATGTATTTTATGGACGCCCTGTATTATAGTGGAATATAAAGACAATCCACCTTCAATTTATTGGATTATTATAACATAAGAAGATGATGCATTTTTTTTTCTTTAAATGGGACAAAAAGAAAACGACGGTGTAGTCAACTAACCTCTGAGACTTGGCTTGTTGAGTTCCTCCTTGTGGTCGTAGTAGTTGTGTTGGCACGTTTGGCATTGATTGTGGTCTGTCCCGTTCGCTTGAGGAGGAGGAGGAGGATGAGGTGCGTTCCCATTACACTTGACTATCTTGTTCCCATTGTGGTTTAAGTTCTTTTGTTCTTTTGTGCCGTGAAGGCAAGCTTTGGGCGATTTTGGCAAGTTTTTCGGGAAACACATCATGGGGAACGCTGTGAGGACTAAAGAAGCTCCGACGAACAGCACGCCCAGCCACCAAGCTCCAACCCACTGGGGATTGTCCGTTGTGATTTCCGTGTTTTCTGCAATTGGAGCATTTCATGAGATCAGAACGCTTCGAATGGTATAAAGAATCAATTATTCGAAAATGAAAAACATTCTGAAAGTAAATGTCTACACACTTTTACAGTAACTCGTCTTTTTAAATTTTCTCCCGTTTTTACAGTGAGAGTAACTCGTCTAGTTAAATCTCCTCACACTTACGCTTTTACAATGACAGTAACTCGTCTTGTTAAAACTTCTAAAGCTTTGTAGCATTGAAATTACATTAACTAATGCTATTTTTTTTATGAGGATTATTTATATGTGGCCAATTCTTTTGTTTTAACACACATTTTATTTTATTATCTCAGAAAAATATAATTGAAACAAATTGCCTTACATCATTTTTAACCAACAGAGAAGCAACTGGATGTTTTAAAAGTACAATAATAATTCTAAACAGAAACGAATATTTCCGAAAACTGCCCCTATAACTGGTCTTTTCTTAGCGATCATGCGAACGGCAGGAAAAGCACTTTTATAGAAATATTTGAATTAAAGACTATTTGAAATCGAAACTACTGTATCGTTAAACCTTCTATTCCTTTTACTTCGTTATTTAAAATCAAGCTAAATTCCATTTTGGATGAAAAATAACTTACCAAAAGGAAAATTGACGTAGATACTTGTGCAGAAAGATCCCAAGAGAAATCCAAAAACAGGACCGAATATACGAACACCAATAGTAATACCTGTTGAAAAGAAAATTATTTATTATTTTAGAGCTATTTTAAAACACACACACAAATTGTTAACTATATAATTTTTACAATAAACACAATTCTATTTTCTATATTAGTATTGAAATAGTCAATAATTTTATAACCGCTAAAATTTGTTTTGATTGGAAGTTTTCAAGAAATCCTCATGCACGACAAAGTATCACAAGAGACTTACAGAAATTACAAACAAATAAATCAATGACAAAATAATGAAAATTATTATTTATGAATCAGAATTTCTATTTACATAATATTGATAAAATCAATTTTCGTAGGTGGTTTTCCGAAGAGATACGAGTTTATAGTTTGATAAAGGATTGCGTGGAAATTTGGCAACCTGCCAGGTCAGATGGATTCAAACATAATAGTGCAGTAACCGAAAGGTAACTTAATAAGGGTAAATGACATAAAATAGAGAGAAAATTATGAAAACAATTCTCCAATAATTATTAAACTTTAAACTTTTTTCTTTCGAAACTTTTGAGCTGCGTATATCTGACTAGCACCCCTAACAAGTAATCGATTCGTCCGTTTCCGCTTTTAAACCGGATATTTATCTTTCCCCACAATAGGTTGTCGAAACCATATGTGGGACAATCCGCTGAGGAGTAGATGCGGATGTATATCAAATGCACTTACCAAAATACAGAGGAGATTCTCTTGTGGCCACGTTGTCGTCGATATAAGGAATACCCAGCGTGTAGACCGCTGTAGCACCAATTCCGATGAGCAAAAGACTCGTGAAAAAAATAATCAAGACAGTTTGTGTGGTTCTGGTGTGCGCTCCAGTTTTGTTGCGTTCCTCGCATTGATCTTGCTTGCTACTGAAGAGGGCTTCCTTTGAGGGAGTAACGACGGGGGTGGACAAGCCGGTGTTGGAGGAGGATATGCGGGAATCATCTGGAAGAAAATTATGAACAGAAAATTAAAGCACTGATAAAGAGCTTGCTGTCTTCCGTGAAAAGTTTATAATGAATACATTTGAAACGACAAAAAAAAAAAAAAGAAAAATTTGTGTTATTTTAAAACATAACATAATATTTAAGTTTTTATCAGAGAAACATAAATTTTAACGAATAAAGATTAACAAATAACGAAAAAAAAAACATGCAATATTCGTCAGTTTTATTTTGATTAAGTATTTTTTAAAGAAATTTTTATTATTGAATGTTTATTTTGCAAGAAATAAATCTTTGCTAATCTTTGTAATATGTGCCTGAATATTTGAAATACGATTGAATTTCGTTTGTTGTTTCTTATCCCATTTGGTAGACAGCAACCCAAGTTCAAGAGCCCGTGTGGTCTCATGGAAGGGGGCAGATTCTGTTGTGTGGAGCATCAGTAGGTAGAAGTTTGACTTGGCCCCGTGACGCTGACTTTTACGGGGTAGAATTGTCAGTCCTATTCCCAACAGACATATTAGACGGGAACCTATGGTTTAAAGTGGATTGCGAACCACTACAAACATCCATGGCACCGCCGAAACTCGAACCCTGTGGCACCGAGCTACAGAACGCAAGTCATTCGGCCATCAGGCCCTTTGAATTTCGTAAATGTGAAAAGAAATTTAAAAAAAAAAAAAAAAAAAAAAACTACTTGGACTTTTTTTTTGTCTTAAAAAATTAATAATAAATAAATAAAGAAAAAAAAAAAATTAATCACGACAAATACAATTTTGAAATAAATAATTCGAAAAAGAATTATCTATTTCAAAATCGTAATTGTTGTGATTATTATTTCAAAAATGTTAAAACTCCCATTAAAAATAATGGGGGTTTCAGAAAATAAATTAATCACGGCAAATACAATTTGAAATAGATATTTCTAAAAGGAATGATCTATTTTAAAATTGCATTTGTCGTGATTATTATTTCAAAACCGTCAAAAACAACATTAAAAATAATGGGGGTTTTAACAATAAAGATAACCAATTTTTTTAAATTTATAGTGGATCATTTTTCGCATTAGGTACAAACAGATTACTTTTGACTCAATTATTAGAGAGAGAGAGAGAGAGATTCCGCGTGTAAAAAAAACATTTTGAACCCACAGCCTTCGCTTATGACCAATTATCATACTTTTCCTCATCTCGAACATATCCACTAATGTTTTATCGTTACTTAGTACGCATTAAAACTAAAAATAGCCTCCACTCTGAAAGTCAAATATAGAGCTGAGACCTTGTAGTAAAAAACAATAGAATGGCGCACGAAACAATACAGAAAAGTTGCTTATACTTATACTTTGCTTATACAAGTTGCAGACGGTCTCACGTAACATCCATTATCTGAAACAAACGTAAATCGTCTCTACCGAGTTTCGTGACAGCGCAGTTTTCTCTTAAAAGCCTCCACCTTGAGGCTTACATCAGAATTCACTTTTCTTCAACTTCTTCAGTCCACAAGGAAGATGATAAGAGGACGGATCACCTGTTTCTTCTAAGAGAGAGTGCTTTTGAACTCGGCGTAAGCCAACTGGCACGTTACAATCTTTATTTAGTATCGCAGCTTTTAACTAGCTAGAAACTTTCTATAGTAATGATAGACTTACATGACACGCAAGTTATTACGATAAATGTACAAAGGATCAGCCAATATAAAAAAGAGCACAGTAAGTAATAGAGAAACCAAAAGATAATTGTAGGAAGAATGATGTGAATGATGTGTTTAGATGTGAAAACATTTATAAAATCGGTTCGTATAGGTGGTAGCCGGTACAGGATCGAAGCGTTATGTTTTCAGGTTCCAGTTTGAAATGTTAATAACTACAAAATTATACATAATTTCTTCCTCACTGGCGAAACAGCCCCATGGTGGGCCAAGGCCATCTACCTACTCGTAGATTGTGAGACAGAAGATGTTATCTTTTTACGGCGTAGAGCTGTCAGCGCTACGCTCTACAGTCATATTAGACAGGGACTTTCAGTTTAAAGTGGATTCCGAACCACTACAAACATCCACAGCACCGCCGAGAAACGAACCTGAAACCTGTAACGGCAGAGCACTAGGCCATCAGGCGCATACATAATTAAGAAAATCTAAATATATCATCGTATGGATGAAGGTTGTGAGAGTGAAGAGGTGGACCATGTAGCGGAAAGTGCTCCCACTTAGAATCTAAGGGAGTTGGTCTAGAGTCCGGCAGTGGCCACCCACTTCCCGCTGTTATATTTCGAGATTAACCATGTTGAGCTACTGAAAGTGATGCCATGGTTAGAAATGCATATGACCTTAACGAAAGTTAACAAATCAAAGGAAATAGCCATTCTTTAATTTCACTATGTTGTACTACTGAAAGTGATGTCTTAGTTAGAAATATAATTTTAACTAAATATTTATCAAAGGAAGTAGCCATTTCAAATTCTAAAGATCTCATCCAACTCTATTTGTTGAACATCAGTGGACCTCATATTTTACTCGTATTTACCACAAACAGCCCACCGACGGCCGACGAGGAGACTATTACCTTCCTTGAAGACTTTTAGCGGTAACTGCCCCATATTTGCGAGTGGTATGGGAGAACTCCCCAGTAAAATCCAGCTTGAATATCGATGCGAGACGTTTTATACAAACTGTCACAATCACCATAAATTCAGTTAAATAAATTAAATTAACAGCTTTATTAGAATCATATCTAAAAAAAAAAGAAACTATAAGGGTTCTTATGACGCTCCTTCATTTGCATGTGTGCTAGAAATCTTGAAGAAAAGAAAAGACTGCGATACCATAAAAAGAATCGTTTTACGGAATCTGTGTTTTGTAGAAAACAGGTCGATGCTTGCGCAATCGTGGATGCAAATGCAAAATCAACCTATACCAAACAGAAAAGGAGAGACAGAAAGAAGCTACCGTAAAACAAATTAAAAAAAAAAAAAAAAAATTGTTTTGCGGAAAACGCCGACGATGAGACAGGAAACGCTTCTTGGTGTCAAGGTCGTATTAAGTTCAACTTCTCGAAAAACACCGTTAACTCGCTGCGACACGACGAGATCTTCTTCTTTTAGGATGGTATGCAAATGAGGAACATTCGAGTCACAGGTAAGTTGCCGCTCGCATGTGGAATTGGGTTTGCGTTTGTGGCATCATGAATATGCATAGACCAAATGATGCACTTAATACGTTAAGGCTAATTTAAGGGTTGCATGATTGCGATTAAGATTTTATTGCAGTAAATTATACAGGTGTTTCGATAAGGGGAGAGGGTCCTTCGCCGCTTAAATTAGTCATGTGTCGACATTCACACACGAGCCGCATGTGGCCCGTCTTACAATATATACATTTTGCTTCGAAACCGGTGAATAAAAATAACATTTCAGAATGCGCTTCGTAAGCATTAAAATGTAATCTTAACAACCAATTTTTCTTTCTTTTTTGTTTAATATAAAAAGTATATATCATGGTAGTATGAGGTAGCTTTAGTGAAATTATATACGTCTTGGATTTTGTGAAAAGCGTAAAATATCAGGCCTTACAGACTTTCAAAGAGGCCAAATTGGAAGAGCCAGACTAGATGGAGGAACTGTGACCGAAACATCCCAGCTTTTAGGCGTTTCTAGAGGTACGGTGTCTAAGGTCTTGACAGAGTACACACAGTGTGGCAAGACAAGCTCGGCAAAGCAATATAATGGACGGAAGGAGAAGCTGAGAGAAAAAGGCCGTCAGTTATTGAAGCGGATTGTGATGTCTAAGAAGAAAACAGCTGCCGCCAAAGTGACCGCAGAGCTCTGTCAACATCTGGAATGTCCAGTGCCACTAATTACAGTTAGGAGGCACCTTCATAATCAGGACATTTATGGCAGAGCAGCAATTCAAAACCACTGGTCACATCTGTTAATGCAAAACGTCTCTATAGTGGTGCCACAACCACAAAACCTGGTCGACCGATAAGTGGAAGATAGTCATAAGTGAGTCAGACGAATCACCTTTCCCACTTTTTTCCACAACAGGGCGGGTGCACGTTTGGAAAGACCTGCAGAAGCGTATGATTGTAACTGTCTCCTTCCAATTGTCAAGGATGGAGATGGATCTGCCATGGTATGGACAGCCATGTCGTGTTTTTCTGCTGTCCTAATAGTAACCCTGATAGGAAGGATCACTGAGGAAAAGTATAGAGAAGTTTCAGCTGACCAGGTCCATTCTATGATGCAAACTTGATTTCCTGTAGAAGATGGAATTTTTCAGGATGATAATGCTCCCATTCATGCTGAGTAAACTGTCCAATCATGGTTTGATGAACTCGAGGATGAAGTGAAACGTCTGCCTTGCCCCGCACAGTCCCCCGACCTCAATATAATCCGACCGTTATAGTCCATTTTAGAGCGATCACTCCGGAATCGAGATCCTCCACGGGCATCTCTCCCGGAACTTTCACACTATCTCCACAAAGAATTGTTGAATATTCCTCTAAACAGCACTTGTATGATTCGATTATCAGGCCAATCCAAGCTGTATTACATGGCAAAGGCGGTATTACGCCATATTAGTAAAGTACTCCTAATAACTCTAGGATGTTTCCATTATTTTGATAACCACCTGTATATATATATTCCTAAATTTTTTTTATATCCGTATGTCAAGAGATAATCTTTCGCTTATAATGAAAATAGTAACTTTTGTTATCTACTAGCAAAACATTTTCGAAATTATTTTCCCGATGAAATAAAATATCAATTTAATTTCTAGATAATTTTAGTTTTTTTTTTTAATAACTTATTTTAAATAATTATAAATTACGTTGAAGATTCTTAAAATTACATTTTACCCACAAAAAACTTTTCTAGACGTTGAATATCCATTTATGGTAAAATAAAATTCCCTTATTTAATTTAATTTTTAAAAAAACCTAATTGATAGACATAAGAAAAAACTAATTGATAGTCATAAAAAAAATCAGATTTTATATTTAAAAAAATATGCCTATCTTAGAAGATTAAAAAAAAATTAAGATAAAAATTTAGGGAACCAAAACTGGAGTAAAGGCTTTTTTTCTTTTCTTTCTCAAGTATAGAAAAACAAGTCAATATATATTTTATATATCAAGTCTTTTCTTTCTCAAGTGTATAGAGTCAAAAAATAAATATGATTTGCGAATTTAAATAAAAAGAAACTCTATATACTGTTATAGGTGAATAGTTTTGAAAAATAAAAATGCCCGATTGCCCTATAAAGAATACAAAATACTATTAAAAGCGGCATAGTAAATGCTTAGTTACTTTCATTACTATCTTAGGACTTTCATTATTGTCTAGACATATGCAGTAAATTTTCTCCCAACTTCAAAAAGTCTAGTCTCACAAATAGTGCTTATGTTATAATAGCAACTATGCTTAGAGAAAGACTGTTATTAAGACGAAAAAACGCAAATAATTTATATCGTAGAAAAAGAAAAAACTTTGAATATTGACCTTCAACGCACCTTAAGACAATGCCGAATAAGGTATTCAAATTATTTCCGAAGTTGTTAAACAGTTTTAGCGAAAGAAAGTTAGCCATAATTTACGGAACTCCTGATTAAACAATGCGCTCATCTTCAGCAAACAGCGAAGTCGCCAAGAAAGGGAGATAAATTAATTTTCCAGGTGAGTCGATGAAATGTTAGCAATAGAAGCCCAGACGCTGATTATGCGTCCATAATAAAGCATTTAGTCAAGGTTAATGTCAAGTTTGATATAGGGATTCATGGGTTATTTATGAGCATAATTGTTTAATGAGCTCTGTTTTTACGAATGATTTTTTAGACATAGATAGATGACCAATACAGTGGTATTAACAAGATTAACTATAATATTTAAAAAAAATATTAATTAAAAATAAAATGGCAAAATCTCTTTTGAAACTTTTAATTAAAAAAGGAGAAAAACTATTTTTTTTTATTTTTTATTATTATTAAAATCAAATTCCCAACAAAAAAAAAAAAACCCACTCAAAATAAATATCATCATCATTGTTAGGCCAAGGCCGTCTGCTTACTGGCAGATTTCGAGACAGGATATGGTTTCTTTTTTTATGGGGTAGGATTGTCAGCCCTACGCCTAACGCTCTACAGTCATATTAGACAGGGACTTACTGCTTAAAGTGGATTCCGAACCACTACAAACATCCATGGAACCACTGGGATTCGAACCGAAACCTGTGACGCCGGAGCGCTAGTCATTAGGGCTGAGGTTTGCCGTATCAATATGAGCAATATCTTTTTGTAAATATTTTTTTGTTAAGATAAAATTTCATATAATTATTGTAGAATTTATATGTTAGGCTATATTCTATGTGCGTCCCTTGGAAGGGGGTGTTGGTCTCTAACCCTAACCGGATGGGAATCCGATATATTCAAGGGAATGACCCGTTTCCGGTGGGTGCAGGTCATTTGCCGCAACTGCGGCTTAAAAGGATATCTCTGTAAAATGTTTTAATTGGCGGGGGGGGGGCCATACGAAACTTCATGCCAGATGGTCAAGGGCAACAGTTTACCAAGACTTTTGACTCCTGTTATCTGTGCTTGGATATGCATGGATGGGATGTGTTTGCCGAACGGGAACAGACTCTGATGTGGCATCGGCAATCGTCCCCCCATCCCCCCGCACACACTGAAAATGGCCTATAAAATGCATGTGTGAGACATCGAAGATGGAGATTAATCATGAAAATACTGCAATCCAGGAGATTGACTTTTACGTTCCCAATTATTATTTAAAACGTCCGTGCAAAATTTTAGTTTAATTTCTAATTTAATTTATTAAATATTTTTCTTTTCTTTAATTTGCTTATGACTGTAAGTTATTTTTATTATATTTGTAAATATATTCTGGGCAATTTCATTGTTTCAACTGTATTAACCTTGTCATGTCGGAGATTGAGCCCCCAGGGTCTAAATAGCTCCAAAAGAATACATCAACCATCGGAGATGGAGCACGGTTAAATAGCTCCAAAAGAATACGTCAACCAGACGAAGAGGGGATATATATTACTCATATTGACACGACAGGTGCAATCCGCTGGCGGCGTTATTGTAGACACTGTTTCAAAATACGTGGAGACTCGATGGCGTTTGTGATGTTCAGCATCTTGCCTTGTGAGTCGGACTACCTGATGAGAGTTTTCCGGGATAGTCTACCACAACAGAAATACCTCCTTTCACTTCAACCATGAATCCATAAGAGTTCGTGTGTTCACCAAGTGAGATAAGAAACAAGAACAACATATCTTGATGCCAATCATGCCGCTGGAAGAATTAAATTCCGTGCTCAATAGTCCAGCATGTTGTCATTGTGCCACGATATATATATATATAAGTTAAAGTACTACGAAACAAGTTGCCAATATTATTATTAAGTTAAACTTTAAATTGTGCATTTAAAGGCTGTTTTACCTTATTAACATTAAACACATTAACGTTATTAATATTAACATTAACAGTAGATTTTAAGTAGATCAAAAGATTTTTATCACTCACCAGCATGAGCAGAACGATGTGATCTGTTGTACATTAAAGATGGCTGCAGGTATTGATCTAAGTTAGTTTCGTTTGTGGAACTGTTAAAAGACGACACAAAATCTTCCTGTGTCGAATTGGATGAGACGAGCGGCAAAGACAAGAGCTGGGTGCCACTCGCGGGAGGTTGTATATGGCAAAGTGTAGATTTGAGTTCCCTCAGCGCAAGTATAGACGAATTCTCTTTGTCTGAGGTAGATCGTATAGGACTTGTCAGATCACTGTATAGGAAATGGGGCGCGGCACAAAAAAGAGCTGCTAAACCAAACACTAACATGCCGCAGGCTATCCACTTTGGTCTGTGGCCTTGCCCGCCATAATAAGTTAGGAGGAGAGCACCACCAATTTGACCGATCTCGGTCGCCGACATGATCAAACCTGTCGTTTTGCTCTGGATTTGATACAGTTTTTCTATTGTGGTCAGTACGCTAACGAAATAGGTATAGTACATGCCCTGCAGCACACTGGTTAGACAAAACACGGCTAAAAACACTTTCTTGTTGGCAAGCATTTGGAGCCACTCGGGCTTGAAGGACCAGATCCCACAGGAACCATCCTTGTCTTCGGGAGCTTCCTCAAAGTGCTTTTTGGGAGAGGGCTCCGGTTGTTGTTTGAAGCAACACAGACTTTCCTTGACCAGGTTTAAACGGTGGTTTCCGCTTTTCTCCATTTGGGGCCCGTTCTTGGAATTGCCGTTGCTGAGGCGCAGCTTAATAAGGTGGCTTTTGGTATGGCCGTTCTTGATGATGAGGTTGCCATTACAGCCAGCAGTGAGGTTCTGTGGGTTTTTCAGGGGTGTGCCATGACCGTTAGGGGTAATCATGTTGCAACAGCTAGGGAGTGATGGCTTTTCGTCCACAGTTCTTACACAAGATTTACAGGTGATGCCTTGAGGAATCTTCCACCGTTCCATCAATAAGACTTAGAAATAGAGAAAGACCTAAAAAGAAAAAAATCCAATGTTATTTACCTTTAATACACAAATAAATTGAATAAATTTTGGCATACTTGACTTGTTCAAAATACAAATTGATAATGCACAAATAACTGATACAAATACATTTTAAAATTATTCACATTCTGGTAACAATACAAACATATCCTAAGCATGTTCAAACAAGTTATTATCGTTTGTTATTATGCTTGAATTTTTTTTTTTTTCATGATAGATGTATAACCACTTGCAATACCTTAACTTAATTTTGGTTAAGTTCACAAATATTTAATATATTATAATATTATTAAAATACTTTATAAATTACTTTGTATTAAATCTTAACACATTTTCTACAGACGACAAGCAAGCTATTTTGCGCATGAGTAGTTATTGCTTTTTTTTCTCCCATCACCACAATGTAATAGCAAGGTACCATACGTAATAGCTTTTTTTTTAACCTTCAGTTAATTGTACGAGTTTCATGCTCACGTTGTCTGTTAATTCACTTTCCAAGTCATGTATTTAATGTTGCCAACAAGTATAAAAAGATCTCCGCAGGACCAAACTTACAGCAAATGCTTAACTAGTGAACCAGTTCTATTGTCGTGAAGCAGAAAGCAAATCTATTAGAAGAGATTTTTTTGTAAAAGAAAGGAGAAGGTAGATAGATGTTCACATCAACCCGGAGATATTTTTGAATGCTCACGGACCTTACGAAGATGCTGTACTCACTGAAGCCTTATATTTTTTGATCATATTTTACGCTTATAGTCAAACAAAAGGCATTAAAGCACCCTCACAATAGAACGCTGGCTCCGTCTTTGTTTATTCCTGGAGTGACCTTAACAACACCTTATGAATAAGAATTTCCAGTAAGGTACCCCTTACATAAATAGGTTAGTTGCTATTCGAAGCAGAAAACAAAACGAGTTTTCGGTGGTTGCAGATGGCACAAGGCGAAATAACTTCCACTTAGAGAGAGAGAGAGAGACTAACGTGAAAGTGTGTCACTGTGGCAAGACAATGGTCGAAGGGCAATTAGATCAAACCTGACCTAATAAGACGATCAAGTTATCAGCTGATGGTCGAGGCCAGGGTTACCGGGTCACTTTCATAAAGTTTTTATTGTTTTAAAAGGCATGCACACTTTACCAGTCATTACTAGAACGTGATTTTTTTGTGGTGCAAGGATATGGAATGAGAGAGAGATATCTGCATAAGACCGGACAACCGGAGTGGTTAAATAGGAAGTGACACTATTCTGGATCTATAAGGAAGCACAGAGATTGGTCTCTATAGGCATTGGATACTTAGTTAACTTTTTTGAAACATTGTTCGTTATTGTAACATTTCAAAGTATTGAAAATACAATTTCTTTTCATCCTCATTATGTGATTTCTTCAGAGGAAAATGCTTATACTTTTTAAACGATTGTCAAGGTTGAAATAAAACTTTTAGAACTTGTTAACCTATATACTGTATGAAAGCATAAAATTAAATGAATTTACTTTAGAATTCTTCCACAAAAAAAAAAAGAAAAGAAAGAAAGACATTATTTAAACATTAAAGTTTTTAAATTCGAAAGGTCTGCTTAAAAATATTTAAGCATTAAATATATAGCTAAAATTATCAAAAATGTAATTATTTTTAATATAAAATTTTTTTAATTTTAAATATTTAAAATTATTATTTTATAATTATTTTTAATTAAGCATAAAATATATAATTAAAATTATTAAAAATTTAATAATTTTGATATAATTTTTTTTATTTTAAAATTGTTCAATTTAGTTTATTTTAGTTTAAAATTAAAAATTAATTAATTTTAAATTTTTAAGCGTTAAAAATGTATATAAAAATATAATTATAATAAAATTTAACTTATAAGATATTCTATAAAAAAATTGGATATATGTTTTAAAAAATCAACACATTTTTTTTTTTTTAACACAAAAAACATTCTTTGTAAATAATGCGGTATATATTAACAAAAGCAAGTCTACAACAGAATAATTTAGTGAGCTAAAACAAATTTCAAAACATTATTTTCCTGCTACTTAACGAAAAAGGATTTCGTCCATTTTTATTATTCATAAATTTATAATACCAAAAGAATTGAGATCTCTAATTGCGACGAAAAATCTTTTTATGCATGCATGGGGACATTTCCATAATAAAAAACAGCTGAACAGTCGATAAAGAATGATTGATATCTATATCCATTTTGAATTTCAAAATCTCGCAGAGAGAAAAACTATTTATTACGGCATTGAAGAGTACTAAACGCCCTGCAGAAAGTAAGCGATTACCAACTTGGATTACTAATTCATCTCATGCAACATTTAAAAGTGATCTTGAAAAAAGATTACCAATTGCTGACGCGGGAAACAAAGAAGCCTTAAGTGGGCACCCTTATGCTAATGAGGTACCAAAAGCGTCACGCAAAAGTTATATAAAAATTAACGGTGACCGAGACATCTGCTTTTTTAATGGAACCCTCCTCCGTTAAGAGAGTAAAAAGGAGGTCGTTTGTTGCTCATTGTTCATCAAAGAAAAGAACATCCAGTCACGTGGTATGCAAAACAAAAGTTGTTCTTTTTCTTTTTACCAAGATCGAAGATTGGAGTGATTTAGAGGTTGCGATCTACATTGTACCGGTAAACAATAGGGCAAAGTAGATCAACAAGGACTGGAAAAAATGAGAAAATGGTACAAAGTAACAACTTTTTATTTTTTTAATTTGTGGTATTTCCATCTGTTTGGAGTTGCTTTCCAATTAGAGCGCAAACTTGCGGTTTTCTAATTGTATTGTGCTAGTTTTGACATAATTTTATGAATAATTACTAAAAGAAGTTGGAAGAAAATAATTGTTGATGATTTTCAGTGTTCTATTTCGAAATGAGCGAACTGTTTCGAATTTTCAATGTACTATTGTGAATAATTATAATAATAATAATAATAATAGATTTTACTAATCATCTTCGTATTCTAAACTGTAAATTAAAGGTGAAATTTACTATAGAATAATGATTAATATACTATTACATCGAATTAACTGTTCTCGTTGGCAAGCATGCCAAACTGTGATACTAAACACAATTCAATTTATAAATTCGATTTAAAAACTCATCCAATAAAAAGATTATACTGCATAAAGAACTACAAAAAAAATTATTTTGAATCTGAAGTAACAACATAATAATTGCTTTATTTTAAGTTTATAAATGTTTAACTTGTTCAACAAAGAAATGTCATAATATCATATTCATATATATATATACATTAGGATAAATTCTCTTTACAATATTTAAGATAAATGTTTTTTTTTTTTTTTTAAATTACTCTTTACTATTCTAAAATAAATAAACAAAAATGTTTTATACATAATTATGTTACGTGCATTACAAGTTTAACTTAATTAAATTAATGTTTGACAGATGGCACCACTGTCATTAATACTGCCAGATTTCTTTACACTAAACATACAAAAAAATATGTTCTTGTAAACGTTAAAAAAAAACTGTTATTTAAAAAAAAAAAGTATTATGTTGCTACAACTGTTTATAATGATTCAATGTTATTTTCCAAACTTACCCTGTTAATTTAATCCTTTCGAATAATAATAATTTCTTTTAAATAAATAAATAAATTTAATTTCTATTTAATACAGGAAGCTGAGACCGATGAATTACACTGTTTGTTTAGGAACAAATACAACAGTTTTTGATACTTGTTACTTAATATTTTTCTTTTAATTTTAATAATAATTAAATAATAATTATAATAATAATAATTACATTATGTTATTATATTATAATTGATAATGATGATTAAACAGTTTTAGGATAAATACATAAAAGAGTTTTTGATACTCGTTACGTAATATTTTTCTTTTAATTTTAATAATAATTTAATTATTATTAAAAAATAATAATAATAATTAAATGGTGTTTAAACAAAAATTACATAATGATAATAATAATTAATAATGATAATTATATTAATTTCTATACATTCATTATACATGTGATAACTTTCTGATAACAGGCGGATAAAAAAAATTATAATTATCCAAATAAATAAAATAAAAATAATGTTTATTTAATTTTTTACCACCTTCTTTTCCTTAAATAAATAAAAATTAAAATAATAAAATGTCCTAAATATAGTTTAAGAACGTTACTGTTATGTTTAATGTGAGAAATGCACGCTAAGCTAGAACAAACCTTTATTTTTAGAGTTAAAAAGAAAGAAAGAAAAAAGCCCAGCAAAACAGACGTCGGCTAATATTTTTTTCCGTGTTTTCCGCGAATGTAAAATTTCCCGAACAGGCATCCTTAGTCATGCCTATAAACGTTTCTCACATAAGTCAAAGCGAACCAAGCGCGAGACTAAATATTATGTATACACACAGCATTACACGTACGCAGCTTTTTTCAATGTCACACGGTGACTTGTTAGCAGAAGATTTCCGAGCCTTTTGTTTCACCCCCCGCCCCCCCTGCATATTGGCTTTTTTTATGTGCCTTCAGTGAAATTTGCTTTTAAACAAATAATACTAGCACACGAAAAAGGTTGTGAAATATTTTTTTTTTCTTTTTGTTAAAAATAACTCTGTCATAAGATCTTTCAAGTTTTGTAACTATTTTTAAAGCCGGTGTTGGAAAGGTTACTTAGTATCTTTCGTACTTAGGTTTTTAAGGTTGTGAAAAAATGAATGTGAAAATATGTATATCAAAAGATCTATTTATGTTTTACAGATTATTAGTTCAATTTCTAGTAAAATTTCTGTATGGTATTAGATATTTTTTTCTTAAGTCAAGATATTATTCATTAAAACAAAGTGTCTGTGCTTAGATGTTACACATATAGACAGATAGCACACATTTATATGACATACTTATTCATATGTTAGATGTTACACATATAGATATCACGCATATATATGACATACTTATTCATATGTTAGATGTTACACATATAGATATCACGCATCTATATGACATACTTATTCATATGT
>BPLQ01000427.1:58750-182917 GCA_021605075.1 Caerostris darwini | reverse complement strand
ATGTTAGATGTTACACATATAGATATCACGCATTTATCTTACACACTTATTCGTATATTAGATCTTACACAAATAGATATCACGCATATTATGCTTAGATATACAAGGTACTTAGGGCTTGATATTATTCTTTAAGACATAATTCTTTAATGTATATATTGCTTGCTTTTTAATTTTTCAACATAAAAAAAAATTACCAGCATCAAATTTTGTTTAATTAATTTAATTTGATTTAAATATGAACTAATTCATTAATAAACAGATTATTTTAACTGCATAATTATTCACAAAATTAAAATTTTTAACGCTAATTTCTACTGAGAAAAAAATTATTATTATTATTTTAATTTTTGATTAATTTCACGGCTGTCATTTTTCCAAAAATAAGATAAAAGACTTGAGTAAAATATTAAGACAAATCATAAAATTTTAATTTAGTAAAATTTGTAAGATAAAGCATAAAAAAAGAACACTTTATAATAACATTAAAAACACACTTTTATTAACAACAATTTTAAGAAACGAAATTTTAAAAATACTCCTATATCACTAAAATTAGGGGGGGGGGGAACTTAACTGACATAATAATAAAAAAAAAAAATAAATAAACCAATCATTTCACATATGATACTCTGAAAAAAAAATGAATGCATATGTACATGATTTTGCAAAAAAGAGCTATTTAAAAAGCAATTAAGGTATTACAATTCCTATTGCAGCGTGATCCTGGGATATGATTTCCGTTCTCAAAATGTGGGTCTGTATATGGGGCACGTATTTTATGAGGGCCGCGTGAAAACGAGGGCCCCTCTAAGCCGCTCCCTGCTCTTTTCAATCTTCCCGTGGATTCACCAAAATGCGATTCCGGGATATATAGACTACAGTGGTTCCGGCAACGCCCATGGATAAATATTAATGCGGATTTAAGCATATCATTTGCTATCTTTATTTACTTGTCGGGCTAAATATTATTTTCCAGCACCTGTCGAAGAGGATGTGCAGATTGTATCAATTATCGATCAGATACTAGAATATCGATTTCTATTATTATATCGATATTATGGACAAGGGACAAAACTAACTGTAAAATTGTATTCTAACTCACGGTCTCTTTCCATATAGGATCTAATTATATTCTACAGTGATATGCCATATTATTAGACCCATACTAGTAATTGTGTTTAAAAATCACTTATTTGTAATAAAAGACGACAATATCCATTCTTGAGAGATAAGCATTAATTCCCACAAAAACGTTGCGTATAATGATTTACTTTCACGATATTAAAGTAAGCACAACTATTCTTATTTCTTGAATTTTAAATTCAGTTTGTTCGTAGAGTATTAATTATGTGAGGTAGAAAACTGTGCAGTAACAGCGAAATTGATTGGCATTTGGTTTTTTGAATAAAGGAGTTGAGTTTTACAGTCTATTAGACTTTTCCTGTACGATCAGTTGAGAACATAGAACATGAACATTGATCATGATCATAGTTTCTACTGCCGAACGATGAATCAGATGGATACTAACACCGAGGGGAACGGACCTTCTCAGGACCCGCCGCAAGTACTCTCGCCACAGGATATGGATGCTACAACAACAAATTCTAAGGGAAGTGAAAAAGTCAGCCCAGAAGGAATGTGTCGACAAATTTCAACGGCATTTAAAGAAATGGACGTTATTGACACTATTGTTGTGCAAGCGCAACGATCCGATTTGCCTCAAGACTACATTCAAATGAATGAGAACTTGCTAAAGAAACGACAATACCTGGTGGAATGGGTGAGTCGGTTTCATTGTCCTATAAGTGAATGTACATTGCATAATCCTAAAAGTAATAATAGTAATGTTGTAAATAATAGTAAGGTTAATGTAGGTTCTGTAAATAATGGCAAGCTTAATTCTAGTCATGTAAATAAAAGTAGTCTCAAAAGTAAAGTAGATGTACCTGTTAAGAATAAAAGCAAACGTAATGCGAGTCAAATCGCTAGCTATGAGGGAACCAAGGACTCCGGGGAGTTTCAAACTCCACATAAAAAACTGATTGCGAAGGCAACCTTTACTTATAGTAAAGACAAAGTAAGTGATGCTATTGTCACAAATAATCAGTTTTTTGCCTTGAGTACTGACGCAGCAGCTGAAGATGAAAGCGTCACCGTGATTCGGAAATTACCGTCAATCATGGTTAAGCCAAAAGCCAATTTAAACGACATGTTAAAACTGATTGATACTAAATTTGATGGCGATGTACATATAAAGCTAGCTGGAGAAATGATAAAAATCTTTCCAAATTCCGAGGATCAACATCGAGAGATCACTCGCTTTCTAAATTCTAATGATATAGAGTATTTTGTAATTACTCCTAAATTTCTCCGTCCAATAAAGGCGGTCATCAAGGGTTTGCATCGGGACACAGCTCCGAATGAGATTAAAGCTGCTCTGGCTGATAAAGATTTTAATGTCGAGAAAGTAGTACAGCTGACCAGGACTAGGGATAAGCAGCCTCTCCCTATTTTTCAAATCACATTGCCACGATCGAATAAAAATCAAGAAATTTTAAAGTAAATCGTCTCCTGTATTTAGCTGTTGTAGTTGAGAAATTCAACAAAAAGCCTGTTACACTTCAGTGTTTCAAGTGTAATTTTTTTCACCACAGTTCAAACAACTGTGGCTTTAAAGCCCGGTGTTTGAAGTGTGGTGAGGAACATTCACATAAGGACTGTAAACTATTTGATAAGCTTGAAATTCCAACTTGCATTAACTGCGGACAGTCGGGACACACAGCCGCCTGGAGAGGTTGCGCCAAGTTTCCCAAAATAAAAGTTAACTCCACCAGGTACGCCACATACCCAAAACACGTACCAGCCAGACAGGTGACACCAAACTTTTCCTATGCTTCGGCAACGAAAAATCAACCACCATCTCAACAACCAGCCACTACTGCCACCATCAACAATGACTTCTCCCAAAATCAATTGACTCACTTACGGAGCATCGCGGATCAAGCCCCCTTTATCCAAAATGCTTTGCTACTTATGAAAGAATTTGTATCCATTTTCTCAGAATTAAAAAACTCTGGAGAACTTCTCCAACAAATTAGAAACGCGGATAACAAGGTAGATAAATTGCAGGTCTTCATTAATGGCCTAGCAACTCAAACAACCCCTAATGCTCCTAATGTTTCTTTTTACAACCCCTAATGTTTCTTTTTATCCTTGGTCCTGGTTGCTTGTCTTAGGGTCGCGTTGAGTGCGCGTTTGATTGTTTGTATTTATGATCTGCTGCTGCGTGGGTGATTATTTTTACTTCGGTTCTGCTTCTTTTGTCATTTTCTGTTTTGTTTCTACTTTTATCTCTGTTTTTCCTTTTTCTAAGTTTTTATTTTTACTTTAAAATTATGCAATGTGTTTTACATTTACTATGGGCCTTAAGCCGACTGACAATATTTTTATGTTGCAACTAGGAGGTTTGGTCGCTCCGCGACCAAGGTACTCCGTTCACCTACACCGATTCAAGACGACAATAACTACATCTTTTCATTAAATTGAGTTGTGGCACGTGCTGGCAACATCTATACAAATATTGTTTTAAGAATTGGCAACACTGAATTAATAAATAACACGTGTGCACGCGCATAAAATAACACGTATTTTTTCGAATTGAGCTTTTCTGGCTTATCTCTTAATTCAGGTATGAATTGTTTTTATTTTATTATTTATTTTTGATTACATAATAATGTATTATATATCCATTGATTAATATTTTTTATTAAATAATAGTGTTATAAAATTTTGTTGTGTTTCAGAGTGGGAAAGGTTTCAGCTCTGTCACCAAAGAAAATTGGCGAAATATCTGGTTTGTCAAAGGTAAATATGCTGTCATGGTATGAAATAGCTAGTATTGTAGGAGTGTCAAGAAGTTCGGTAAAAAACAAAATGAAACATGGAGACGTAAAGGAAATTATTGGAGGAAACACTTAACAACTCCACGAACAGACAGAAAAATCTGTGATACATATCTAGAAAATTGAAAAATTTCTAAACGCATGTCAACTAAATATATCAAACACAGAGTTATTCAAGTTTCACAGGGTACCTTGCAAAGACGACTTGCAGAATTTGGTTTTGATAGCAAGAAAACCATATCGCAAGCCGAAGCTTACTCGGACAATGATTTAAATAACGGTTGGAATGGGCACGAAAGCACAAACACTTTTCAGTAGAAGATGGGAAAAGGGTAAATATGAATTGTGATAATTATTCTCTATCATTGTCAGTGTCTCTGTCGTGTTATTTATTAATTCAGTGTTGCCAGTTTTTCAAACAATATTCGTACAATGTGTCAACAAGTACCACATCTGAATTTAATGAAAAGATGTAGTTATTGTCATTTTTAATCACAAATAAATGATTTTTAACACAATTACTGGTATGGGTCTAATAATATGGTACACCAATGTATGGTGCATTGAAAAAAAAAATCTGGAAAATCCCTAGACCCATCCAGAAAATATCCATTATATAGATGGACTGTTTTGTAAGATGCTCACAAAAGATCTTCAACGAAGCTCTTTCTCTCTCTCTCTTTTTCCCCAAGTTAGAATGTATTTGTAAACTTTTTGCAATATTTCATTACTTAAAATATATTTTAATAATAATAATTAGAGAGCTAAACGCTAATTTGATAGTATTAATAATAATGAAAAAAATTACAATTTTCTCAACAAATAAATTTATAAATAAAAAATATTAACTCTTTATAACAAAATAATAGTCAATTTCGAAATAATTGATTATTATTTTAGCGCAAGGCAAAAATATTTTCTGAAAAAAAATATTAATAATTTTTGTTCTGAACTAATAATATTTGAATATAAATTAAAGATTTTGATTATAAATACCTTGTAAACAAACAAAAAACTTACCTTGTAAACAAACAAAAAAACAAAGATAAAAAAAAAAGGAGAAAAATATTATGCATGTAATAAGCTTATGATACTAAAGCAACAAAAAAAAATCTTCAACAAACACTATAATTTTGTTTTGTCTAGTCCTTAATTCAGTCACTATAATTAATATTTATCAACTTTTAAAATTCAATGTTGAATAAGAAATTCACGCGTAAAAAATGAATTTTCCAAAAAAAAGCGGAACATTTGATAACACAGCGGAAAAACGGGTGAGATTGGAAGTACAGAAAATGGACCCTAAAGTAAAACAGAAGAAAGTAAACATGGATGGTCATGAAGCAACCAGATGTTTTTGCTTCGAGAACAGCTGTTTCGTAACAAAGTGTAATCGGCCGAACAAGCAGCCAGTTGTCGGCAATAAATAAACCCGAGGTGCTTATTAATAAGTTTTAGCGATTTCGTATTCCGACAGCCTTGAAATTTCGTCCGGGGTTTCCGTGTTAACTATTTTTTTCTTTTTATGTAACTAATCTGTTAATTTTAAATCAGTGTCTGATAAGCTAAATAAATGCAAATTGATAGCTTTTCTTATTTTTTGTGTGTGTCATGGTCATCGCTCTACGGTCATCGTGTGCACACGAGGGCTAAACAGACCGAGACCTACAGTTTAACGTGGATTCCGAACCACTCACAAATATCCATGCCACCACCAGGATTCGAACCTGGAGCCTGTGGTACCAAAGGCCGGAGCGCTAGTCAATTGGCCATCAGGACACCGATGTGTAGGGGATTGTATAGAAGACACGAAATATAGGAGTTTTCTATGTATTAGAGATAGTATAGAAGCCTAGATGTATTGGAGATAATATAAAAGCCGCGATGTATAGGAGATAGTGTCGGGGTCTCAGAATATAAAAAGTAATATAGGAGTCTCGATGTAATGGAGATAGTATATGACCATCGATGTATAGGCGATAGTATAGGAGCCTTGATGTATAAGAAAAAGAGTAGGGACCCCGATATGTAGGAGGTAATGTAGGAACCGTGAAGTATAGGGAATAGTATAGAACACTCGATGTATAGGAGCAGTACTGCATTAAAGATCTATGTAGAAGTCTCCATGTCTAATATAGGAGTCGTGATGTATACGATGTGTACGACCAGCGGTGTATAGGAGTCGTGGTGTATAGGAGTCGTGATGTATAGGGTATAGTGTAGGAGTCATGATGTAAACGATGCAGTGTAGAAGCCTCAATGTTTACGATATTAGGAGGTTCGATACATAGTAGGAGCCGCGATGTATAGGAGATAGTGTAGGAACTTGGGTATCAGAGCAGAGGGAGGAGATTATATCCTGCCTGTAATATTTTTAAAAGTAACATAACTGCCCCACATTTTTCTATCGCATTAGAAAAACCTATCACAGTCATATCACAGCATTACTATCGTCACCGATGTCACCACCATTTCTGAAAACAATAGCCGCAACGCTCGCAAGCGGTGTATTGTTTGCTGTGGATTACCAGTGAGTGACGAGTTCCGCGACTTTAATCGTTATTATCAAAGACATCTGAAGTAATTTATTAAATTACACAATGGTCAATAATTTTTTTAACAAGAGTATTTCTTTTAGAATTGTAGTAATAGAAAACATTCTATTGTAGATATCATTGCAGCTAAAAATAATTATTTTAAAATTACGTATTAATTACGAGTTATCCATTTTAGTAACAGAAGGAAAATCAAATTAAAAACCAATCCATCATAATTTTTCTTAAGAACAATTGTGTCCAATTGTTCGAATAAAATTAGGTTAGATCTAAACGCATCTGACATTAACAAAATGGACTCAAAATATATCCCCTTAGAATTATTCGTTACGTAGAAAGTCGGGATTCCTTTAAGGACGAAAGCGATCCGAATTCTTTTTTCAGAACGAAATGTAGGTTAAACTCGGGGAAATAATTGTTTCGACTTTTTCTTGAACACGGAAATAAACGATAGGCACAAAGCCATCCAACACTTGCGATTATAGGAGCGCATCGAAAAAAGGAGGATGCTATTGACACAACGGATGCACCAGTTTCGGAGTACCTGCTAATTTCATTAGAAATTGCGCTGACGGAGTAATTTGACATTTTGCAATCGTAATGCTTGCTGGAAAGTCCATTTGGTGACAGCAATAGTATATTTTATTCTTGTTGTATATATTATAACCCTGTTAGTTTGTTTGTGACTAATCCTCAGTGTCCAGCAGTGCGGGACGGACAATCCATGAGTAATCTACTCATGGATGGAGGGAAAGGGGGCAGCTTCAGTTGTGATGGAGCACCCGTAGGTGGCTCCGTGATGCTCTTTACAGGCAAATGAGACCGGGACCTACGGCTTAAAGTGGATTCCGAACCACTACAAACATCCATGGCACCGTCGGGACTCGAACCCGAAACCTGTGGCGCCAGAGCGCTAGACTCTCGGCCATTCAGGCCCATATTATAACCCTTATTAGATCTATTAGATTATAACTGGGTGTGATTGGGTTAAGATACTTGAGGCACAGGTTGTAGAACTCACAGCACTCACAGAATAGCACAAGCACCACACACATACAATTAGAGACATACAATATTCAACACATTTGAAGACAGATAATTATAGATTTGTGGAGGGACCCTACTTCTGAGACGAAAACCCGATGCACAACTATCCGCAGGATACTTCCTCTCCGGCTGAAAAGGTTCGAATTCTGGCGATGGCATGGATGTTTGTTAGTGCTTCGAAATCCACGTTAAACTGTAGGTCTCGATCTAATTAACCCAAAGTGACTGTAGAGCGACAAACCTAAGGGTGAGAGTCTGTAGGCCAACTAATAAGTAGGGTCGAGTTAAATATATTTCTCTAAGGATGAGAGACTATAAACTAAACGTTTCTTAGCGGGAGAGCAAGTTGTGCTATACTTCCTCTCGGGTTAGAGTGTCGAGGTCTACTGACCATTTCTCCTGAACGCCAAAGGGTAGCACTCTTGGCAGTGTGTAAGAGGAAGCACAGTTACAAGAATAATAAGCTTGTCTTTAGCTGTGGATTTCTTGAAAATAATTAATAAATACTTTTGTTTATCTATTTATTTCCGGTTTTTACAATCAGTTTTTGGCATTTGAAATGCATTAATATGCCAAAGATTAATTGTGTTTTATTTTGTATAATCGATTAACTCATCTGTTTTAATGTATAACCATATTTTGTATTAAAATAATATTTGTTAAAAAAATAATAATTAATGCCTTGCAAAACATTGCAAGAATCTAATATCCATAATACTCCGTAAAATATAAGAATTTTTTTTCAGTAGACTTTTTATTTTATCTCCCCATAAAATTCAGTGGAGTATTAATTGGTGAAGCGTTTTTTTTATTATCAAAAAAGATCTATAAATTGAATCATTTGATGTGGGAAAAGTCCCTCGACCAATGAGTTATTTGCTTAAGAAGAGACATCACAAGCTACCATGTTTCACGGCTAACGCAGGATGGGTCAAAAATTGTAGTTCAAACGTGGCACGAAGAAGATAAAATTCTGTTAAATCTTTTTTCAAAAGGAGAGCTACTTATGTATTGGTTTGAAAAGGAAAAGAACTTAGGAAATGGGTTAAATCAGCTTTTGACATCACTTTCAAGGTGATCGCATGCAAACTAGTAATTCTCGTCATAACCGTCTTAAAACAGTGCTAGTTTACAACAAGGTCATATATAACAGAATAGTTATTCTTCATAGAGAATTTCCTTCGAGTCTTTCACTAGTATATGTGTGATTCTTGAATTTTAAAGGGTTTTATTAAGCGTACAAGTGTGGAAGTTAGTATTCTTGAAGAAAGACGAGTTAAGACAAATAAATGACAAAGACTCTGATGCCGTTAAGTGCTATTATCACACTTGATTTATTAAAATATTGGATAATATTTATGGATAATTGTAATTAGCTGATCTGTAAGAGAGCGTAATGATTCCAAATATTTTGAAAAACAGCAATTTACACAATTGGTATATATCATTATTTTGAAACATGGTTTAGAAAATAAAGCCGAGCCTGTGAAACTCAAAATCCCTATTCAAGTTCTAGAAGGACGAAACTATATGCAGGAAATCATACACACGGTGTTCAAAACTACTGTGCCATTTTCCAACTACGTTAACATAATGCCATCCCTCTACCGTAGTAAGTCTCTATTGACTTCAAATACATCATTAAATACTAAGCAAAAATGACCATAAAAGCTAAATTAATATATATCATTAAAACTAACTATAACAGTTAATATTGAAATTGCAAAGAGTTGTGATTAATCCTCAGTGCCCGGCAGACCCCCATGAACACCCCATGAGTAGTCTACTCATGGATGGTGAGAAAGGGTGGACTGCTTCTGTTGTGATGGTGCACCCGTAGGTAGAAGTCTGATTTGGCTTAGTGTTGCTGAAGAAGAAGGGCATTTGCTTATTATAAAGAGAAAACTCCTACCAGGCAGTCTGTTTAACGAGGCAAGATACTGAACATCCCAAACACCATCGAATCTCCGCGTTTTATGAAACAGTATCTACAACCATGCCGCCTACGGATTGAACGTCAATCCTAATGCTAAGCAGCAGCGCAGGTTGCCACTGAGCCACAAGTTGGACAATTACTGAGAGATCTAGAGCAGTGATTCTTAAAATCCTTTTGGTTCGCTATACCCTTTCAAATTTCCTTCAAAATATATCCAATTATCATCGAAAAAATCATTATTATTATATAATTATTAAAAATCACCTTTAAAAAAATTTCTAAATATTCACAAGGACTAAAAATTGAATAAAAGTGATTGTAGTACTTACAACATTGTAAATAAAAAAAATAAAAATTAAGAATATTAATATTAAAAAGTTCAAAGCAAAGTTAAAGTAAGACATTCTTTCAAATTTTTTTCGTAAACCCTTTGAGGATCGGGACACTCACTACACAAACAACTGATCTAGATTTCATAAATAATATGCCATCTGTATAAATTCAATCTAAAACTTACTGAAATTTTTTTATAAATTAACGAAAATAATTTTTTAACGTTGATTTAAGAATAAAGCGATAATCACACATGATATAAAAAAAAAGTATTTTACTATATAAATAGATAGAAGTTAGTAATGTTGATAAGTACCACTAATACCGAAATATCTAGAAAGACCTTGACCTAGTGAGACGACATATTTCATCTAGATTAAATATGCTAGCCTATATCTAGACTAGCATAAAACTAAACTAGCAGACTAAACATTTAATATGAAAATAGAGAAAAGAGGCATTTTTCCAAAAACATTTCAGCTCTCATTAGGACCGAGACGCCCTTTGAGAGAACTACAGATCTAAATAATTTGCCACCAATATAAATTCACTTCAAAAACATATTAGACATTTCTTTGTAGATTAATAAAAATGTTGATTCAAGAGTAAATAGATAAGTATCACTAAATGAAAATTAGCAAATGTTGATACCGCAAGACCTTGACCTAGTGCAGACAGCATATTTCATCCAACGTTTCCCTCGTCCCTTCTTCCACGACATCCAGTGAAAATATTTTCTATAAACATCCGGCCGGCTGCAGATAACGAGTTGTTCTATTTTTTATTCCATTTCTCGAGAGATATGTGAATATTCGAAACCAACCTCTGGACCGATTCAGCGGAAAAAAGCATTGGGCAAACTACAGGAAAGCTTATTGACTTCGATTCTGATTCGTGGAAAAAAAAGATCAGAGATTGCGAAAGGATTTATCACGAACTGAAAACGATTAAGCACTTAAGCAGAAAAAAAAACTGATGTTGATGTGTTAAATAAAAAACTGTTGATCATTGGAATTCTATTGCATGTTTTTTTCCCAGAGTTTTAAGAATCATATGTAGCTGTGGAGTTTCCCAAAATATTTTATTATTTCATGATTTAAATATCATTTAAATCAAGTTTTAAAGCAATTTATCATAATAATAAAACCATAAAAAAATTAACTGTTTAAAGTACGATAATAATAGATCGAGTGACTAGCGCTCTGGCACTCAATGTCACAGGTTTCGTGTTCGAGTCCCGGCGGTACCATGGATGTTTGAAGTGGTTCGGAATCCACTTTAAATTGGATTCCGAACCACTTCAAACTGTAGGTCTCGGTGAAATATGACTGTAGAGCGTTGGGCGTAGGCTGACAATTCCATCCCGTAAAAAGAAAACATCTCCAGTCTCGAAATCTTCCAGTAAGCAGATGGCCTTGGTCCATTATGTAACTGTACGCCACTGATAATAAAGAAAATAATAATAAGAATAAAAAAATAATCTTAATAAATAAAAAATTAAATTTGAATTAACGATGCATTAAATACTATCATCATCAGTGGCGCAACAGCCTCACGGTAAGCCAAAGCCGTCTGCCTACTGGCAGATTTCGAAGCAGGAGATGTACTAAACAATCCTACTATCACAACTAAGCTATCACAATACTAAATGCTTAATTGTTACACAAAATTCATAATTGTTTAACTAAACTTTCTTCTTCGTTGACGCAACAGCCCCATGGTGGGCCCAGGTACTTTGCCTACTGGCAGATTTCAAGACAGGAGATGTTTTCTTTTTATGGGGTAGAGTTGTGGATCTACGCCATTGCTCTACAGCCATATTAGACCAGGACCTACGGTTTAAAGTGAATTTCAAACCTCTACAAACAAACATGGTACCGTCGGGACTCGAACCCGAAACCTGTGTCACCGAGTACCAGAGTGCTAGTCACTCGGTCATCAGGTCCCTATTAAACATTTGGCCTTTGGTACCACAGACTTCAGGTTCGGAATCCACGTTAAACTGTAGGTCCCGATCTAATTAGCCTAAAGTGTATACAAAATGCCAATAGAGCGACAAACCAAACTACAAAAATATTAAATACTACATATAATTAAAAAAAAATCATTTCTTAGGATACTAGTCTATTTTTGGGATAAATTGTATTAAATTAATTGAATGATTTTTATTACAATATATGAAGAATCTAATATTATTTCATAACCGGCGTAGACAAATATAATAATTTAGATGTCTCGATTAATATGAACGATAAGCAACAAAAATAACTGTCTAATTTAGCTATTGTTTATGTATGTCTATACGTCCTTATATAGAATACTCTAAATTCCAGAAAATATCCCTTGCGTAGGTTCTCTATAAATTTATATTTAGAATTTGGCGCAAAAAATATCACAACACTAATTAGCTAAAAAGGCAGACTTAAGCGTATATTCTTATGTCCCGTTGCCATGACAGCAGACAGTGAAAGTTAAAAGTCGCGTCAGAAGAAAATACCGAGTAGGGAAGATAATGGGGAAAAAAATAGGGAAATAAAAACAATAAATATATAATGCTATAAGCATTCAGTGTTTTTTAAGAAAAATAAAATTAACTATGCTTTGATATTTTTCTTCACGATTAAAAGATTTTTTTCTTTTTTAGATTGCACAATGTGCTGTTTCCGAAATATGAGCAGATTAAAATGGTTTGTTGACGTAAATGCGTTTTAGATATATAAACAAAAAGGCCGACACAGAGAGATGATTTATTTATTTTTTTATTTTTCAAGTATTTATTTTATAAACTTTATGTAGATAACTTTTTAGTTTTTATAAATTTTATAAATAGAAATTTAATGGATATTGCAGCAGAAAAACATGTTTGAATTTATAATATTTCTAAACTTGATAAATGACAATTATTTTTCCAAAATCAGTAAAGTGGTAGGTAATTTTTTTTTTAATGATACTTTTGAATAATTTTAAAAGCCCTTTTATGTGATTAATTACTATTTTTTGAATGGTAAATTCTTATAATGGGGCCTGATGACACAGTGACTAGCGCTCTGTCTCTCGGCGCCATGGGTTTCGGGTTCGAGTCCCGGTGGTACCATAGATTTTTGTAGTGGTACGTCCACTTTAAAGTGTAGGTCCCGTCTAATATAAGTGGGGCCTGATGGTGGAGTGGCTAGCGTTTTGTTGCTCTGTACCAAAAGTTTCGGATTCGAATCCCGACGGTGCTATGGATGTTTGTAGTGGTTCGGAATCCACTTTAAACTGTAGGTCCGGTCTCATGTGACCATAGAACGTCACAAAGCTCAATCAGTGATGTGATGTGGTGTAGTAGTTTAATACGAGTGTAGAACGTTGGACGTAGGGATGACAACCCTACGCTCTACACTCATATTAGACCGGAACCTACTGTTTAAAGTGGATTCTGAACCACTACAAACAACCATGGCAACGCTGGGACTCGAACCCGAAACCCGTGTCACCGAGAGCCAGAGCGCTAGTCACTCGGCCATCAAAAAAAAAAATTTTTTTTTTTTTTTTTTTTTAATTAGTATCTACAAATTAATAACGTATCCTGCACAAAGAAAATTTTGAAAACAAATGATTATGCCCTTAAATTAGGAGTTCTATAACGTTAAAATAAATTAAGCAAACGAATTTCATAAATATTTACGTAATTAAAAAAACCAATCGTATAAACATGACAAGTAATTTTCACTTTTGTATAACCAGCAATTTCATTTAAAAATAGACTGCATTGTGTTTGAGTACGAATAAATTGAGAACCGTCCACTCAAAGAAAAGAAAGAAGAAAAAAACCAGGTAAAGGTCACACCAGAAGAATGCAAATGATAAATCACTAACCTTAAATATTCAAAAAAGCAAAACAAAAGGAATGTAATCAGATATAGATAATTTAAATATTCCAAAATCTTCCTCCTTCTCATCATCAGCAACAATTCGCATCTGTTTAAAAAAAATAAAATAAATATCGTTTCGCATATCAGGGTTAAACAGTTTTTACTGGCAACTAAATCCAGCAATGCGTGGCCATACTGATCGTATTTAACGCGAGGAATTTAGAATTTTACCTAACTTTAGCCAGATGGAACAATTGAAGCGATGCCAGAGCCCTCTGGCGATCCGGAAATTTTCTGCGGAATATTTATGACCGACATGCGGTTTTCAAGGTTATGTTTCTTTTTGCAGAACGTTTTCGTTAGTATTTTCTTTTGCGAGCAAAATGCTTAAATTATTCGATTGTGCTGCTCGCAGAGATTCAGGAAACGGCAAGAAAGTTACGCTTGGACGAGTCTGTGCGCATACGTCTAGAACTTTTCCTGTTCGTTCTCGCTTTTTTCCCCTGTCGACGGCCCACAGGATTCTTTTAAAAACGGATAAGGAATTGGAAATCGCGATAGGTAGTAAGGAAATGGCATTCAGATGTCGTTGTACCGGGAAGGATTTTCCCCATATCTAAATAACAACTTAATTAAGCATTATTCGAGAGTTGTTGCCATTAGAATACTTGGCGGAATGAAAAACGATAACATATCAAGTATCAAAAGATTTATTTATGAAAAAAAAATTCCTTTTAATTTCTTTTTTATATAAAAGAACAATTTCGAACAAAATTTTTATTTCAATAATGAAATAGGAAATGTTTTATTCGTTGCCATTACAATACTCGGCGAAATGAAAAACAAGAAACAACATCTCAAGAATTACAACTAGTTATTCATGTAAAAATTTCAGTTATTAGAGAGTTTTTGCATACCGTACGTTAGGTTACCGTAGGACGTCCGTTAGCTTTTTCTTCTTAGCGCGCATGCTCAGTTTCCTATGAGCATGCGCGCTAGGAGAAAAAGCTAGCGGACGTCCTACAGTAACCTAACGTACGGTATGCAAAAACTCTCTATTTTTTATTATTTTTTTGATGAAAGTGCAATTTCTAACAAAATTTTTTATTTCAATTTTGAAATTGAATTAAAAAATTTTTTTTTTTTTTTTTTTATTATTCTATATGTTACAATGAATGATTCGAATTCTTTGAGTGATTCACAGCGTTCGGATAAATTTTCATACAGACTATATATCAAAGAAGTTTTTTTATACTGGTTCATTTTGTTTTAGATACTAACTCGAATGCAGTGTTTTCAACTTTGTTCAATTATGTATTTTTATTAGTTTTAAAATGATTATGAGTTTACTTCCTTATAAATTGATTCATATCATTTGAATGAATCAGAATGGATTCGATCCACCTTAAAAATATTTTATTAACATATATTAAATAAATACATTTGAAATCAGAAGGTAAAATATTTGAGAAAAAGCTCACAAATATTAGCAAACTCAGCTACTGACAAGGACAATTAAGCTCAAAATAAATAAATGTTTTTTTTTCTATGCTATACCTATTTTTAAAATTAAAAATTGATCAGTTGGAAAAAATTTTGTTCTACAAAATAATAAATAAATTTAAAAAATAATAATGAATAAATAAATAATAAATATATAAAATTTAAAAAATAATAATAAATATATAAAAATAAAAAATAATAACGAATAAATAAATGCATTTTTTTCTACGCTATGCCTATTTTTAAAATTAAAAATTGATCAGTTAGAAAAATTTGTTCTGCAAAAAAATAAATAAATAATAATAAATAAATAAATAAATAAGATTTAAAAAATAATAAATTAATTAATTAAATTAAAAACATTTAAAAGAATATAAAAAAATAAATAAAATTTAAAATAATAATAATAAATAAATAAAATCTAAAAAAATAATAAATAAAAACCGGTGCCTAAATTAGTCGTATTCTAAGTAAACAAAGAAATTTCCCGCCAAATCTAGACGCCCACTTTTACTACAACAAACCCGGAAGACAAAACCATCTCACAACTTAAAAGAGAGAAGAAAAAAAATCATAATAATAACAATAATTCCACACAATCACGCGTCCGTCAAAAGGCTTCTTCATAGCTGTAAAACTGGATTAGACATTTTATAATTTCCATACGCCAGAGAAGAGACAGAATCAATAACAACGTCTGGTTCTGCATTTCTATACGCGAATGTCTAGAAGCCAGTCTACATTCATTTTGAGCCATAGCAAAACGAACTGTCTATCCAAAGTCTAGACTACAAAGCAGATTTTTGCGAAATTCAAGGAAATATAGGGTTTGCCAAAGTCAACTAAGTCGAATTTCATTCGATTTTATTTTTTTTTTTCTTTATTTACATGATTATTTGTGGAAAATAGATCTGTTTTTCGACTTTAAATAGTTGTGACAATGGAAACCATTGGGAAAAACAAACAACTGCGGTTCGCATGGATAGATTCCAGAAAGTAGGGGAAATAATTACGCAAATAAAAAAAAAAAGAATTTTAAAAGTTTTTTTTTTTTTTTTTTTTAATTGAAGGTTGTTGTTTTTTGAAATCTTTTTTGATTGCAACTGCAGCAGTCTATATATATATATATATTTTTTTTTTGAATAAAATTATAATTGCCAGTTTTAAATATATCATGCAAAAATCGGTAAAAGAAATCAAGTTTCGAGTTTTAAATGTACATATATAAAAAAAGATTTTAGTATTAAAATATTAATTTCAAAACCTAGGAACTTATGGAGCCTGATGGTCGAGTCACTAGCGCTCGGTGCCACAGGTTTCGGGTTCCAGTCCTGTGGTGCCATGGATGTTTGTAGTGGTCGGAATCCATCCCTGACTCATATGACTACTACTACTACATCATACCACATCTCGCCTAGAGCTGATTTGCCCCTTTACAGTTTGGGAATGATGTGGGTGAGAGGAAGTCTGATTGGGCTCTGTGAAGCTCTACGGTCATATGAGACCGGGCTTAAAGTGGATTCTGAACCACTACAAACATCCATGGTGCCGCCTGGAATCAAACCCGAAATTTGTGGTACCAAGCGCCACAGCTCCAGCCACTCGGAAAATCAGGCACCCCTAGTCTAATATGACTGTAGGGCATTGTGCGTAGGGTTGATAGCCCTACTCCGTAAAAACATCTCCTGTCTCGAAATCTGCCAGTAGGCAGACGGCCCTTGGTCCGACCATGGGGCTGTTGCGTCACTGATGATAATAAGTAGGAGGAATTTATAGCAAACAATTTAAATAACATACATCCAAAATATCTTTTATTTTATTTCAGACACAAATTTTCCTTTCTATATTTTAGTAAATATATTTCAATTCGCGATCACTTAGCTGAAATTTTAATTTATCATCAGATTCAATTTTAATTTTAAGGTTAAGAAATTAAACCCCTCAAATATAATTTACATATTTTAGTTTTTGTAATATTACGAATTCTTAATTTAGGAAACATATATGTGTATATATATGTGTATACATATATATATATATATATATATATATATATATATATATATATATATATATATATATATAATGAACTTTCACATGAACAAGAATAGCAAAGAGAAAAGAAGTTTTCTCTTGAGTCTGAAAATTTTATATTTAAATTTTTTATTTGAAGTAATCTTTTTTATTTCCAAGAAATTCTGAATTCTAGGAAATGAAAGGCCAATGTCTCTCAATAGGGACATTTATTCGCCGTCATAAATTTTCAACTGCAAAGTGTGATCAGGCATTAAGATCAACGTCTTCTATAGTGAACATTATTCTCACCTCAGTACCACTTGAAGGAAAAAAAAAAATCATTGCAAATAAAAATAATACTAAAAAAGAGGTAAATATAAAAAAAATATCCAGATTTAAACCCTATAATAAGATGTATGTTTATCTATTTTTTTTTTTTTTTTTTTTTTTTTAAATAAAATCCCTTAATTTTTTCCCCTTTTTAACTTTATTATTAGGATTAGCCAATCAGAACCTGAATGGGTATGAAATCAGGCGCCTGATTGTTTGGCGTTCAGCAACGTAAGATTTTAGTATCCAGTGGAAACCCAACTCCAATGCTGTATGACTCACCAACATAAATTTCTTTATTTATTTCACATCTATATGTTTCCTTCCTTTTTTAATTTTATTATTACGATTAGCCAATCAGAACCCTAAATGGCTATAAAATCAGGCATCCGATAGGATGGTATTTACTAACGTAAGATTTTAGTAACTGGTGGAAACCCAACTGTAATGCTCAAAGTCTCAAATACATGGATTTTTTTATTTGTCACATTTATATATTCCCTTCCCTTTTTAATCTTATTATTAGGGTCAGCCAACCAGAAACCTGAAGTATGAAAGCAGGCATCTGATAGGGTGGTGTTGAACAACGTAAGATTTTAGTATCTGGTGGAAACTCAAATGTAATGCTCAAAGACTCACATGCATGGATTTCTTTATTTATTTCACATTTATATATTTTTTTCTAATTTTTTCTGGCTTGTTAAATTATAATTGATATCAAATAAGTATGAGATAAGCAAGCAAAAAATTAAGTCAGCTTTGTTCATTTAAAAAATTTCGTCCTTGGAAAAGGTTAAATACAGAATTTAGCTGAATTACAAAAGTAAATAATGCTAATCATAATAAATGTTACATAATTTTAAAACTAAATCTTTAGAATTTATCAGTATTGATGCTAGTTTTCGATTGCAATCAACATTTGATAAGAGGATGATTTTTATTTTTTATTATTTTAGAGAATGATTACTTTCGTAACTACTTTCTTGTTTTTTCTAAAGAACTTCGAAGAAGATAAAAACATTATTATTAAAATAGCTTTTCTTATAATTCCCTTTTTAGTACTCAGAAATTTCTTGGATGTTATTTGCCACACGTGTTTTAAAATTAGAAATAAAAAGAAAACAGTTTTTCTAATTGTTATCTAAACCATTGATGAGAAAAATGATCAAGATGAATTCTACGCATAAATTGTACTACAAAAGTGTAATAAATATCATACAAATTAAACAGGAAACTAATAGAATAAAAACTTAAATAATGAGTTTTTAAAAAAACAACAACTTTACTCTAACAACAAGAGATTTGATTCAAAAATATATGGGTTTTTTTTATTGTTATCTAAACCATTGATGAGAAAATAGATCAGGATGAATTCAATACGAAGTTGTGCTATAAAAAAGTAATAAATATCACCAAAATTGCGATAAAAATAGAATTACTAATTGCGATAAAAACAGAATTACTAATAGAATATAACCTAAATATTGAGGGTTTTTTTAAAGATAAACTTACTCTAATAACGAGAAATTTAATTAAAAAATAAATAGTTTTTCTAATAGCTATTTAAACCATTGATGAGAAAATAGATCAGGATGAATTCTATACTAAATTGTGCAACAAAAAAGTAATAAATATCACAGAAATTAAACAGAAAACGAATAAAATTAAAACACTAAATAATGATATTTTTTTAAAGAAAGACTTTACTCTAATAATGAGAGATTTAATTAAAAAATGAATAATTTTTCTAATAGTTATCTAAACCATTGATGTGAAAACAGACCAGGATGAATTCTATACCAAATTGTGCTGCAAAAAAAGTAATAAATATCTCAAAAAATAAACAGGAAACTAATAAGAATAAAACCTAAATAATGAGTTACTTTTTAACGAAAAACTTTACTCTAATAACGAGAGATTTAATTCAAAAATAAATAGTTTTTCTAATTGTTATCTAAACCATTGATGAGAAAATTGATCAGGATGAATTCTATACCAAATTGTGTTTAAAAAAAGCAATAAATATCACAAAAATTAAACAGGAAACTAATAGAATAATAAAACTAAAATATTGAGTTTTTTTTAAGGAAAAGACAGTAAAATGTTTCTTAAAAAAAACATTTTATTCTAATAACTTATCTAGGAAAGATTTAATTCAAAAATGAATAGTCTGTCTAATTGTTATCTAAACCATTAATGAGAAAGTAGATCAGGATAAATTCTATACCAAATTGTACTACATAAAAAATAATAAATATCACAAAAATTAAATAGGAAACTAATAGAATAAAAAAACAATTATTGAGTTTTTCTTTTAAATAAAAACTCTAATAAAGAGAGATTTAATTTTAAAATGAATAAATATTCTTAGCTAAAAATACGTTCCAAAATCTATGTGATGACTCGCAAATGAAATAAGGAATCTTTTTAATGCAAGAATTTCTACATTACAGAACTCATAAATAATATTATGATAACTTATTTAAATTCCAAGTCTTATCAAGTCAGTGAATTTTTCTTCATTCTTTTGTCTGCAAATGGAAAGGGAAACGCTATTTAATCAACATGGAATCTATAAGAAATACGTTTAAAAAATTATAAAGTTTTAAAAATATGTTAATGGATGTGATGACTCGCAATTGAAATAAGGAATCTTTTTAATGCAAGAATTTCTACATTACAGAACTCATAAATAATATTATGATAACTTATTTAAATTCCAAGTCTTATTAAGTCAGTGACTTTTTCTTCATTCTTTTGTCTGCAAATGGAAAGGGAAACGCTATTTAATCAACATGGAATCTATAAGAAATACGTTTAAAAAATTATAACGTTTTAAAAATATGTTAATGGATGTGATGACTCGCAATTGAAATAAGGAATCTTTTTAATGCAAGAATTTCTACATTACCAAAGGAAGCACGTTAATAAATATTATAATAACCTATTTAAATTTCAAATCTAATCAAGTCAATGAATTTTCCTCCATTCTTTTGTCTGCTGCAAATGGAAAGAGAAATGCTATTTAATCAACAGAGAATCTATTAGATATACATTTAAAAAAAATTGAACGTTTAGAAAAATTATAAAGTTTTAAAAATAAGTTACAAAAATGGATGTGACAACTCGCAATTGAAATAAGGAATCTTTTTAATTTGAGAATTTCTATATTCTCATAGAAACCGCATTATAATATTATAATGACTTATAACTGACAATATTATAAGGACTTTTTTAAATTTCAAATTTAATCATGTCAATGAAGTTTCCTTCATTCTTTTGTCTGCAAATGGAAAGGTAAACACTATTTAATCAACAAGAAATCTATTAGATATACATTTAAAAAAATTAGAACATTTTAAAAATACGTTACAAAAATGGATGCGATGACTCGCGATTGAAATAAGGAATCTTTTTAATGAAAGAAATTCTACAGAAGAAGCCCATTATAGAACTCATAATATTTAATAACCTATTTAAATTTCAAATCTAATCAAGTCAATGAATTTCCCTTCATTCTTTTGTCTGAAAATGGAAAGGTAAACGCTATTTAATCAACAAGAAATCTATTAGATATACATTTAAAAAAATTAGAACATTTTAAAAATACGTTACAAAAATGGATGCGATGACTCGCGATTGAAATAAGGAATCTTTTTAATGAAAGAAATTCTACAGAAGAAGCCCATTATAGAACTCATAATATTATAATAACCTATTTAAATTTCAAATCTAATCAAGTCAATGAATTTCCCTTCATTCTTTTGTCTGAAAATGGAAAGGTAAACGCTATTTAATCAACAAGAAATCTATTAGATATACATTTAAAAAAAATTAGAACATTTTAAAAATACGTTACAAAAATGGATGTGATGACTCGCGATTGAAATAAGGAATCTTTTTAATGAAAGAAATTCTACAGAAGAAGCCCATTATAGAACTCATAATATTATAATAACCTATTTAAATTTCAAATCTAATCAAGTCAATGAATTTCCCTTCATTCTTTTGTCTGAAAATGGAAAGGTAAACGCTATTTAATCAACAAGAAATCTATTAGATATACATTTAAAAAAATTAGAACATTTTAAAAATACGTTACAAAAATGGATGCGATGACTCGCGATTGAAATAAGGAATCTTTTAATGAAAGAAATTCTACAGAAGAAGCCCATTATAGAACTCATAATATTATAATAACCTATTTAAATTTCAAATCTAATCAAGTCAATGAATTTCCCTTCATTCTTTTGTCTGAAAATGGAAAGGTAAACGCTATTTAATCAACAAGAAATCTATTAGATATACATTTAAAAAAATTAGAACATTTTAAAAATACGTTACAAAAATGGATGCGATGACTCGCGATTGAAATAAGGAATCTTTTTTTAATGAAAGAAATTCTACAGAAGAAGCCCATTATAGAACTCATAATATTATAATAACCTATTTAAATTTCAAATCTAATCAAGTCAATGAATTTCCCTTCATTCTTTTGTCTGAAAATGGAAAGGTAAACGCTATTTAATCAACAAGAAATCTATTAGATATACATTTAAAAAATTAGAACATTTTAAAAATACGTTACAAAAATGGATGCGATGACTCGCGATTGAAATAAGGAATCTTTTTAATGAAAGAAATTCTACAGAAGAAGCCCATTACATAACTCATAATATTATAATAACCTATTTAAATTTCAAATCTAATCAAGTCAATGAATTTCCCTTCATTCTTTTGTCTGAAAATGGAAAGGTAAACGCTATTTAATCAACAAGAAATCTATTAGATATACATTTAAAAAAAATTAGAACATTTTAAAAATACGTTACAACAATGGATGCGATGACTCGCGATTGAAATAAGGAATCTTTTTAATGAAAGAAATTCTACAGAAGAAGCCCATTATAGAACTCATAATATTATAATAACCTATTTAAATTTCAAATCTAATCAAGTCAATGAATTTCCCTTCATTCTTTTGTCTGAAAATGGAAAGGTAAACGCTATTTAATCAACAAGAAATCTATTAGATATACATTTAAAAAAAAATTAGAACATTTTTTAAAAATACGTTACAAAAATGGATGCGATGACTCGCAATTGAAATAAGGAATCTTTTTAATGAACGAAATTCTACAGAACTCATAATATTATAATAACTTATTTAAATTTCAAATCTAATTAATCAAGTCAATCTAAATAATCAAGTGAATTTTCCTTCATTCTTTTGTCTGCTGCAAATGGAACGGGAAACGCTATTTAATCAACAGGGAATCTATTTGATGATGCACAAAGCATTCGACTAAAATCGTCTGTTAGAGGTGCCAACACAACAAGAACTTATCTGAAGTTCTGGACAATCACAAATCAACACAAGGCAGATGTTCGAATGATCAAAGAGTAATTAATTTCACCACTCCAGCCCTTCGAGGAATAATTTGGTGCAGATGCATATATTAACTCGTATTTTAGAGAATGCGTGCAATTAGCTTTGCATTTCACGATATTAAATGCAGTCTCCATCGACTTACAAAGACAGGAAATCGTACGAACGACATTTAAAATAGAACAGATGCTTAAGTGAAATTGGCGCAAACAATGCGAAAGTTTGGTTTGTAAGGGGAACAACAGAAAATTTTGGAAGTTAATGTTAGCCATATTAGTATCGTAGAAATTTAATTTCTAATCTAACTGTGAATGACTATTAAACAGATAAAAGCATAATTTAGAGAAATGAAAATTAAAAACATAATTCATTTAAGAAATTCTTTTAAAAATCCCCCCTTCCAACACCACCCAAAAAATATTTAAGAACGCAATATAAAATTGAATTTCGAGATAAAAACTACAATTAAAAACGAAGTACTACAATTAATTCGAAGTATTAATTCGTATAATTAATATTGTTGATGTTGTTCTAATGCATCTGGCAATACAGAGAAATTAATCTTCATGCCATAAGCAAGGGCTGCGCCGCTGTTACTCATTTAGCACTACCCAGGGGCACGTGTAGCTTGAGGATATGGTACGGTCGCGAGTAGCACTACCCCCACAGCATTCTACGATCCTATTAGACCGTCACTCGAACCCGAAACCTGTAGTATCGAGCACCAGAGCGCAAGCCACTCGGCCATCGTATAATTAACATAAATTTTAATTACTCATTTAAATTAATTAATTATTTTAATAATTATAAAATTTTAATTAATTATATTAATTTTAATTAAATAATTTAAATTAAATAATAATGTGATAATTTTAATAAATTTTAATGAATTAATTAATATAGTTTAATATCACGTTAAAAAAAGATTTTTGTTAACGTGATATTAAACTATTAATTAATTAATTAAAATTTTAAAAAAGAATTTTTTTTTAACACATGCTTTTATTTTTTCAAAAAAAACATTTTAAATATAACTTTTACAAAGAACAACTTTTAATACAGGAAGATAAAGTTGATCGTCTCAACTAACAGAACTTCGAGCTCCAAAACAGTTGATTAATTGTTCTACAGAAATGCTATTTATTATGATTTTTTTTTTTTTTTGTACCGGATTTTTCTCCCAACATTTTTATATTGATGGATAATACAGATACAATCAATTAATGTCATTCTTCACTCAACGACTGCTTTAAATTCACGACGTGTTTCTAGGTTCAGAGAGAGATGATCTAATTAGGTTTTTTCTCGTCATTTCACGCTCTCGTGATCACACACTGAAAGAAATAAAAGTATTTTTATCGCAACCGGGAGAGAAAAATAAATAAAAATAAAAAAAATGTGCGATCTTAACTAGTGAACAGGATCTTTTGAATCCATGACTTGGGAGAAAAAAATTATTGCCATCGTAAAAATATCTTGTAATCTTGACATTAAAAATCCCTACATGAATCGGGATTTTTTTCCCTTTCCATTTAATGAGCAAACCCTGTCATTATACACAAATTCTTTTATCGTTATAACAGCACTTATTTTTATCACAAGTAGTATTTCTGTTTCTTAGATTAGATTAATAAATTTTGTGTTATATCTCCATAGATCATTCTCATCAATTGTATATACCAGAATCAACAGATTGATTATGGTATATACAATTGATGGGAATGCAACACAAAATTTATTTAAAAAAAATAATAATCCTAATCAATCTATTGATTTTTAAAATTTATTAAAAATCAACAGATTGATTATGGTATATTGATTTTGTTAATAATTAATTATTGTATTGAATATTAATAATAATAATTTGATAATTATAATTATAAAAAATAAATTAAATCAATTTATTATAATTATAAATATTATATAAATAATCGATTATTTTTTATAATAAATAATTTATTATTTATTATAATAAATTGCTTATTAGTTAATGAAGTTATTATTAAATAATAAGTAGTTTATAATTTGTTTAGTAAGTAGCAACTAGTTTTATAATTTGCTTATAATTTACTTTTAGAAATATATCAATTAACTTATACATAATATTGCCACAATACTGTTCAATTTAATTAAAAAAAATCAAATCAATTTTGAAAATATATTTGCTTAACTTTTTACCAATATAATATCTCGTATAAATAATGCATCAATTTATTGCACCCTACTAACTGAAAAGTGATATTTTAGGGGAAAAAAACTGACATTACATACATGCTGATATGTAAGTAAGATAATTTCACAGTAAACAACATTAGACATAATAAATATGTTTTTTCAATTGGCGAAAGAATAATTTACAATGGTTAAAAAAAAAAAGGCTTAATTTGTAATTTGATTGTAATTAATTTCAAAACTGCTTATAAAAATATTTTGAGTTCTTATTACAGAAAACTAATCAACCATTATCACATAACATAATATTTTCTTCGGAAAAAAAAAATTTCACTTGTATTAATCCGAAATTTTCACTTGTATTAATTTGATAAAGCCAATTCAATTCCCTTTAAACCATTAACAGAAAAGGGAACAACAACAAAAATAAAAGGGAAAGAAAAAATCCCCAATTGGCTTCCATTTGGCGAGAACGGGCGTCTGCCTAATGTTGGCGACGAACGCTTTATCGATTTGGCTGGAGTCTGAGCATCGCGACGTGAACTTGACCCCGTTTCTAAATAGGTTCTAGTTCCAGGGCCAAGGTTGCGCGTCGCTGTTGCTTTCACTGCCAGATGATGTTCGGGAACCGTAACTAGTGGCGTTCTAATCCATTAAAAGCGCCTTTTCGATCGTTATCGCGCCGTTTCTTAGAATAACATTTTTCCCCGCGATAAGGTTGGCGCGTGTGCCCATAGCGATGGATACGTCTACGACGACTTGCTGAATTATTGATGAGGGTCGGGATAGGGGTAAACTGGGGTTGACCCAAACATCACACTCGGTTATGTTGATCATTTGTTCTATTTGAAGCTCTTCGATGGGGAAATGGAACGGGGTTGATTGAAGTGAAATGATAGGATGCCTTCATATTTTGATATATTGAAGTGGGAAATTGATAAGTTTTTTTCACGGAAATGATAATTTGGCTTTCACATAAACACATATTGGCTAATTTTTATTAGGCAATGTTACATTAGTACTACCACGAATTTACGTTAGTTCTCTACATAATAGATACATAAAACTGCCCCCATGATATTATTGTTAAATTCTTACGGTTGATTCCCTGGTTAACTTGTTTCTCACTCTGTTTTAGTATATATATATATTCCTTTTGAATCTATCAATGCAGATCTCGCTGTTCAACTTTTGATGTTTGTATGCATAAAATGATTATTAAATTCGTCGCTGCAGCTTATGCGAACTTCGAAACTTTAATAATTTCATTTTCAATTCACACCCTCCTTCCATGAGACAACAAGGGTTCTTCGGCTTGGTCTAGATGTTGCTTGTCTACCAAGTGGGATAAGAAACACCAAATTTATATAAATTGATCGTGTTTCTAAATAGTTTGTCTCCCTAATCCATTTTGAATTTTAACTGTGTGTGTGATTTCTCTAATTAATTTTTGCACTACTAAGTAAATTAAAACATTATTTAAACATTTTTTCTAAGATCTATTTGTGACTCAGTGATAGTGTGCGCTAGCTAAATAGTTCCATTCCAACGGTGGCGTGCATTGCAGTCACTGATTTAAAAAAAATGAACAAACTTTGACAATTTCGAATAGTTTCTTTGGGAGTTTTTCATGTTTTCTCTCATGCGACGCACAAATAAAAGAGAAGTTACCACTACCAAAGTTACCCTCCAAAACTGGAAGTTACCCTCCAAAAAAAAAGTCTTTTATCTTCATATTTTACAATAAGATAATCTTTATACACCGAAATTTCACCAATAACATAAGGTATGTGGCATATAACTTAGCAAGCATATGAGCACACTTTTCTGAAAGTGCTTAGGTGTAGCGAATAAAACATTTAGAAAAAATTTGCTTTTTATGTATGTCTTCAAGACACAACATTATTATTATTTATTTATTTGTTTGTTTGTTTTACATTTGTGCCTGAATTGAGATAAATCTATTACGTGAATAAAATTATTATTGGATATTTTAATAAATGATAAAAAATAATTATATGTATGAATAAAATATTAAATTTAAAATGCATTACATTTTTACTTTAAAAAAAAATATTAAACGTAAATGCAAGATATTGGAAAATTAGTTGCACAAATAATTTCCTAGTTAAATAAAAAAAATTATAATAAATAAAACTGAATGAAAACCTTGCCTAACAATCATAAATTAAACCACAAATTTTTTGTGAGCTTCAAATATATTTAATCGTCTTAAACAAATATTGAAAATAAATGTTGTCAATACTTGAAATTAGATACAAAAGACGTTATTAAATTAACTATTTAACTAGCATTAAAATTCAAACTAAAAAATTAAAAATAAACAATTAAATTCAAACTAAAAATATTAAATTCAAACTATCTTCCTCAAATGCGGAAAGAAAAGAAAAAAAAAAGTGAAATAAACATATGTTGCAATATAACACTCACAAAATATACATGTAAAGTATAAAATACCCATGATTAATACCTCAATATAACTTTTACCTTTGTAGTAATCTCCCTAAATATCCTCCAAAACAAGGCTTTGTTTCTTCAATGCGAAATAACAAAACAGAAGCCCATTTATTACCATAAAATTACAGGGCAGAAGCAGTGCTGGAAAAATCGCATTAAGTAATCGTTTCTTATCAAGGACAAAGTGAAAATTCAGCGGAAACAACCTTGAAAATCTGTGGGGCTTGTTCGTGGTGCAGGCCATTATGTTGCCCAGAAACTTTCTTTTTTATTTTTGTTTTATTGCAGCATCATTATTGTGGGTGACAAAGTCAGTTTTCAGACAATAATACCATTTTATTATTTTTATTTTTATTTTTATCTAACTCTTAAATAAAGCTAAGCCGCTTATTTCTTCTCATTTGATTGTGATTTTTAAACTAAAATAATTATTCAAATGCAAAAATTTATAAAATAAAGTTAAGAAAATTCTTTTGAATTTAATTGGGATATATTTGTTTTGTTTTCGATAATTTTTTTTTTTTAATAAATTTAAATAATGTATGAAAGGTTACATAGTTAGTTCTTTTGTTAATAAAAAGTTACATAGTTAGTTTATAATTATTCTGTCGTTGACAAAACTCAAAAGAGATTATCTAAATAATTAACTTATTATTTAGATAATCTCTTTTGAGTTTTGTAACTGTCTAGACAATATAAACATTAAAAAAATATTAGTTTAAAAATTAACTAGTTTTTAATTAATTAAAATGACTGCCACATATATGCATAAAAATATAGCTACTAAATTTTAAAACTACTAATTTTTTAAAGCTACTAATTTTTAAAACTTTTTAAAGAAATTATGATTTGTTAATTATGATTACAGCTATAAGAAAGGAATTTAATGCAATTATTTTATCTTCTTTTTTTAATTTAAAATAAAAATATTATACTATTTTGATAACAAATTTTTAGTAAAAAAAAAAAAAAAATCTGAATTATTCAAATAATTTGTACTTAAAAACAACACTTTTTAATTTACATCTTTAAGTATAATTTATTTGCAATTTTAATTTATTAAGTTATTTAACTATGCAGAAATATCTTTAAGCTGGAAGGCAATAATAACACATTAATTTAAATATTCTTAAAATACATTAAATTAAATATGTATATATTTAAATGCATAGTAAGAGAAAAAATTAAAAACATATTGCTGCTGTTGTCATATCCCTCATGGAAGGAAGGAAAGGGGCAGCTTCTGTTGTGATGGAGCACCCATAGGTAGAAGTCTGACTTCTGCTCCGTGTCGCTGAACAAGGAGGGCAGTGCCTTCCGGGAGGACTTTTAGAGAAGAATTACCCCGCATTTTCGTATCGTACGGGAGAAAACCTGGAAAACTGCCACCAGGTAGCCCGACTAACGAGGCAAGATGCCGAACATCACAAACGTCATTGAGTCTCCTCGGTTTTTGAAACACTGTCTACAACAAAGCCGCCAGTGGTTTGGCCTTAATGCTCACCAGCGGCGCACGTTACCACGAGTTAGGCAAAAACATATATTTTAATATAAGTGATAAATAGTCTTTTAGTAATTGTTACAATACAGTTCATTTAAAAATATTCAAATACAGCTTATTTAAAAAAAATATGACAAAAATATTTGTTGCATTAATCATTTCATTTGACATTGTCATTTTTATTTTAATAATAGCATACGGTACTTACGTATTAACGGTACCTTGGCGACAGACTTGGCGGTTTTTAAGTGTCGCCAATCTAACAGCTACTAAGGTTACCAAACCAATAGAATAGATTGATGCCACTTAAAAACCGCCAAATCTGTAGCTGCGGTTAGCGCGTCTGCCTTTTATTGGCGCAACTGTCGCCAAGGTACCGTTAATACGTAAGTACCTAGCATACATTTCGTCTAGAACTATGCATCTCTTGTTATATATACATCTTTTGTTATGTGCAATATGCTGTTCAAAACGATAAAAATGTTTTTATTTTTATTTTATTTATCTATTCATTTTATTTTTAATTATTTATATATTCATTTTATTTTTAATTATTTATTTATTCATTTTATTTTTAATTATTTATATATTCATTTTATTTTTAATTATTTATTTATTTTATTTTTATTAATGATTTTTTTTATTCTTAATTAGTTAATTATTTAATTATTTCATTTTTAATTATTTTTTTATTTTATTTTATTCTTAATTATTATTTTATTTTATTGTTAATTATTCTTTTTAATTTTATTTTTGCATCATTTATTAAATTTTTAATTATTAATTTATTAATGTTTTTAGTTATTTATATATTTATTTTATTCCTCATTAATTATTTGTTTATTCCATGATTAATTATTTATTTATTTATTTTATTAATAATTTATTCATTTATTTATTTTATTCTTAATTATTTATTTATTTATTTTATTTTTAATTATTTATTTATTATTTTTTTCCATTAGAAATGCTCCAGTTCAATTTCAACTGTAATCATTCACAGAAGAACAGCAAAGTACACAATTTTTTTTATCGCAAAAAAAAACGTGCGAATGCTTCATTTTTTTCCACTCCTATCCATTGGGGATCTGAATTAGAAGCCTCCCTCAAGTACTGTTTATTTTTAACAGCGGCTGAATGAAAGAGACGCGAGTACGAAGTTCGTTTTTTTTCTTTGTTTTGTTTTCTTTAGTGTTTGAGATGCGTAAAACTCAGACGTGAAAGAAATTCTTTTATTAATTTTTTACGAGCATAGCGATCATTCATTTGGCATGTCATTAGGTCATAATAAAAAGGGACAAAACTATTCTAAGTTTATTATAATTTTTGAGTGGCATTATTAAAATACTTTCATTATGCATTTCATGTTATAAGTTTTATTAACAGATGTTGCATTCATAGAATATAAATAAATTAATAATAATAATCCCATAAACGCATAAAATTGATCAAATAACTATTATGAGATAATAAATAAAAATAAACAGTAAAAGCTCAGAGAAACGAATGCAATTTAAACTTAATTGTCATTGCTTTTTATATTTGATACATTGGATTAAATAATAAATTAACGTGCATTTTAACAAAAAGCTTTGCCAATATCGGATTGGCTGCATGGATGTTTCTCTAAATACATGTTTCTCGATGTACGTCTTGGATAAAGCTGAATTTGCTACAAATCTGTCACGCAATAACGAATGTTATAAAATACTGAATATTAAAATAAAAAAGAATAATAAAGTTTAACAAGTATTATACTTCTGAACTTTCAATATTAAATTAAACAAAATTATTAAATAAATTTAGATAATTAATATGATATATAATTGTATTACTTAATTATAAACTAGTACATAAAATTGCTTGAATTATTTACTTAAATCGGGGTAGTTTTTTTATTATTATTATTACCTTTCATATAATGATTAGGATCATGTAAAGTTATAGTCATCGAGTACATTTTCCATATTTATTGCAATGATAATTATTAATCAATTATCATTAGCTTTGCGATAATTTAAAAGCAATTATTTCATTAGTAATCAAACATAATTATTATTTAATCAAGTTCAAGGTTATTCTACTGCGCATTAAAATGTAAAGTTTCGCACGTGTGTGAATTTCGTTATAATTGCCAGAAAAAAAAAGTGGAAATAATTAAAAAAAGGCAAAACATTTCAGTATGAAAAGAACATCAAATAATTCCATTTAAAACAATATGATTTTAATAGATGAGAGATTTTTCAAATTTTGAAAAACAAAAAGAGTAAGAAAGAATATTTTTCAAGCTTAAATAAACATCAAAAACAAAGTTTTTGCACATGATTTAGATTCGTGTTAAATGTGTCTGCTTTATATTAATTCTCGATCGAAATTAATAAATATTAATCGAAATTAATATAAATATTTTTCCAAACATAACGTGCCATATTAAATAAAATTGTCTGATTAGAGTATTTAATTGTTTTTTAATAAATATTTTTCCAAACGTAACTTGCCATATTAAATACAATCGTTTGTTTACAACATTTAGTTATTTGTCAATAAATATTTTTCCAAACATAACTTGCCATATTAAATAAAATCGTCTGTTTACAACATTTAGTTATTTATCAATAAATATTTTTCCAAACATAACTTGCCATATTAAATAAAATTGTCTGATTAGAATATTTAATTGTTTTTAATAAATATTTTTCCAAACATAACTTGCCATATTAAATAAAATCGTCTGTTTACAACATTTAGTTATTTATCAATAAATATTTTTCCAAACATAACTTGCCATATTAAATAAAATCGTCTGTTTACAATATTTAGTTATTTATCAATAAATATTTTTCCAAACATAACTTGCCATATTAAATAAAATTGTCTGTTTAGAAATATTTAATTGTTTTTTAATAAATATTTTTCCAAATATAACTTGCCATATTAAATAAAATCGTCTGTTTACAACATTTAGTTATTTGTCAATAAATATTTTTCCAAACATAACTTGACATATTAAATAAAATAGTCTGTTTTTAATATTTGGTTGTTTGTAAATAAATATTTTTCCAAACATAATTTCCCATATTAAATAAAATCGTCTGTTTATAATATTTAGTTGTTTGTATATAAATAATATTTTTCCAAACATAATTTCCCATATTAAATAAAATCGTCTGTTTATAATATTTAGTTGTTTGTAAATAAATATTTTTCCAAACATAACTTGCCATATTAAATAAAATTACAATTATTTAGTTTTTGTCAATAAATATTTTTCCAAACATAACTTGCCATATTAAATAAAATCGTTTGTTTACAACATTTAGTTATTTGTCAACAACATTTAGTTGTTTGTCAATAAATATTTTTCCAAATATTTTTCCAAACATAATTTCCCATATTAAATAAAATCGTCTGTTTACAACATTTAGTTATTTGTCAATAAATATTTTTCCAAACATAACTTGCCATATTAAATAAAATTGTCTGATTAGAGTATTTAATTGTTTTTTAATAAATATTTTTCCAAACATAACTTGCCATATTAAATAAAATCGTCTGTTTACAACATTTAGTTATTTGTCAATAAATATTTTTCCAAACATAACTTGCCATATTAAATAAAATTGTCTCATTAGAGTATTTAATTGTTTTTTAATAAATATTTTTCCAAATATAACCTGCCATATTAAATAAAATCGTCTGTTTACAACATTTAGTTATTTGTCAATAAATATTTTTCCAAACATAACTTGCCATATTAAATAAAATCGTCTGTTTACAACATTTAGTTATTTGTCAATAAATATTTTTCCAAACATAACTTGCCATATTAAATAAAATCGTTTGTTTACAACATTTAGTTATTTGTCAATAAATATTTTTCCAAACTTTACTTGCCATATTAAATAAAATCGTCTGTTTACAACATTTAGTTATTTGTCAATAAATATTTTTCCAAACATAACTTGCCATATTAAATAAAATCGTTTGTTTACAACATTTAGTTGTTTGTCAATAAATATTTTTCCAAACTTTAACTTTGCCATATTAAATAAAATCGTCTGTTTACAACATTTAGTTATTTTGTCAATAAATATTTTTCCAAACATAACTTGCCATATTAAATAAAATTGTTTATATTTAGTTATTTAATTGTTTTTTAATAAATATTTTTCCAAACATAATTTCCCATATTAAATAAAATCGTCTGTTTACAACATTTAGTTATTTGTCAATAAATATTTTTCCAAACATAACTTGCCATATTAAATAAAATTGTCTCATTAGTATTTAATTGTTTTTTAATAAATATTTTTCCAAATATAACCTGCCATATTAAATAAAATCGTCTGTTTACAACATTTAGTTATTTGTCAATAAATATTTTTCCAAACATAACTTGCCATATTAAATAAAATCGTCTGTTTACAACATTTAGTTATTTGTCAATAAATATTTTTCCAAACATAACTTGCCATATTAAATAAAATCGTTTGTTTACAACATTTAGTTATTTGTCAATAAATATTTTTCCAAACTTTACTTGCCATATTAAATAAAATCGTCTGTTTACAACATTTAGTTATTTGTCAATAAATATTTTTCCAAACATAACTTGCCATATTAAATAAAATTGTCTGATTAGAGTATTTAATGGTTTTTTAATAAATATTTTTCCAAACATAACTTGCCATATTAAATAAAATCGTCTGTTTACAACATTTAGTTATTTGTCAATAAATATTTTTCCAAACATAACTTGCCATATTAAATAAAATCGTCTGTTTACAACATTTAGTTATTTGTCAATAAATATTTTTCCAAACATAACTTGCCATATTAAATAAAATCGTCTGTTTACAACATTTAGTTATTTGTCAATAAATATTTTTCCAAACATAACTTGCCATATTAAAAAAATCGTCTGTTTACAACATTTAGTTATTTGTCAATAAATATTTTTCCAAACGTAACTTGCCATATCAAATAAAATCGTCGGTTTAGAATATTTAGTTTTTTATTAATAAATATTTTTAAAACATAACAATTACCATATTAAAACAAAATCGTACGTTTGGAATATTTAGTCGTTTGTGAATAAATATTTTTATAAACATAGCTTGCCATAGTAGATAAAATCATCTGCTTAAAATATTTTTTCAAACATAACTAGCAATATTAAATAAACTCGTCTGCTTAGAATATTTTTCCAAACATAACTTACCATATTAAAAAAAATCGTCTGTTTACAACATTCAGTTATTTGTCAATAAATATTTTTCCAAACATAACCTGCCATATTAAATAAAATCGTCTGTTTAAAATATTTAACTGGTTTTTTTAATAAATACTTTTCCGAATATAATTTGCCATATTAAATAAAATCGTTTGTTTATAATATTTGGATTTTTGTAAATAAATATTTTTCCAAACATAATTTCTCATATTAAATAAAATTGTCCGTTTATAATATTTAATTGTTTGTTAATAAATATTTTTCCAAACATAACTTGCCACATTAAATAAAATCGTCTGCTTAGGATATTTAGTTGTTTTCTATTAGTGTTTATACCGATAAATAAATATACTAACTAAACGTTTGTTACTACTTTTGCCATCAAAAGAAAGTCGAAATCGAAGCGCATTCAATCTATTCTTAGTATTTAAATTTGCATGATAACATTGAAACCAAATGCACACCCGAGGGAATGTAGGGCGAAGAATGTTGTTATTTGAATAAAAGATTAACAAACTGTTCGAATATTGATTCTGTTTCGATTTATTACATAATCCTATGGAGGTCTAGGAATAAAAAACCACCGATATGAAACGTTTACTTTCTACGCAAATAGCCCTCGATTAGTATGCCGTTTCGCATCTGTGCATTTAATCCTGTTTGCATCAAATGAAAATGTTCTCCATCAACGAACATGCTTGTCACTGAAGATGAAAATTGAGAAAGAAAAAAAGAATTTTTTCTTTTTTTTTTTTTACATTTCGTAACGGAACAGAAAAATTGCAATGATTTTAATTTTTCACATAATCATGTTTTGCATAAATATTTAAATAAGGTTTTTTTCAACTTGAATTCCATTTTAATGCGAATTTATTATTTATTCTGCTTAATGCACTTTTCTAAAACTTGAAAACAGTAAACAATCCTATGAATTGCTCTACGTAATTACTTCTTGTTTATTTTTTTTAAATACACAAACAAAGATATATATATATAGAGAGAGAGAGAGAAAAATTGCATTTCTTTTCTATATTTTGTGGAGCCTTTTTTACACGCTTTTTCAAATAGTGAATTTTGATTTCATTTTCTCGTTTTTCAAGATGTTTTTGTGCTTTTGTCATTGAAAATATTTCTTATGAATTTAAATTATTTTAATTCTATTAAAAGATGCCTAAAATAAGTATATATTAAAAATAATTAAAATAAATTATTTTTGCCCTTCAATTTGCCCAACTAAATCAAGAAGGAAGAAAACGAGAAACATAATTTATAATAAAAAAATTAAAAAAAAAAAAAAAAAAAGAAATATACTAAACAATAAATTGCATAAAACATCAATTAAAATTTTTTTAAATTATCCCGCATATTTCCAAAATAGTTGGTAGCTGTAGTATTATTTTATTTAAACCGGAAGATGGTTTTTAAATTATTTCAAACAAGATACAAAAAAAAAAATCTTTAAATTAATATATTTTACAGCGTTATATGCCCTTTTTAGAAAGTACATTAAATTTTATAAAAATAAAAAGGTCACCATTTTAACTTGAACTTGAGTTTCTCATGAACTTTGAAATATTATTCCTTCTCTAATTATCGAGTGTTATTAACTAATATTTTTATTTTCGTGTACTGAAAATAACAGGCAAAAAGGCAACAGAAAAAGAATCCTTCAGTTCATTCACATCTGAAGATCGCTTTATAATAGAAATAAACAAATAAAAAAAAAAATTAAAATATGCGGAAACGGAAGTTAAGTCTTTACGGAGAGCAATTGAATTTCATAAGCGCATGCGCATCCAATGAAACAAAAACATCGTGACGTCATGCACAACAGGAGAAAGTAAAGCAATTTTCCCTAAAAAAAAAAATTCCAAATGGAACGCAAACCACAAACAACCGGGAAAGGAAAACTATTCCGTTATGTTTGGTTAAAACTAGTTTCAATAACAATCAACAGATTAAATAGAAAAGGAAAAGCAAAAAAAAAAAAAAAGAAGAATATTTGTAAAAAAAAAAAAAAAAAAAAATCCCTCCATGCGGTTCAACGTACTTTATGAGCGAAGAAGTTTTGAAAAGTTTTTTCCCTACGTGAACTTCTTTTTGCAACAAAACTAACTCCTCGCGCAATCTTCTGCATTTATTTACTGCAGCGAGTCTTTTCAAGTCCAACATACTGAATATAAAAGCATTATTTTTTTTTTTTATACGGGGATATAAACAAGAATGAAGGTAAGATTTTCCTTTTCTGGGGTTGGTAATTGTTTACAAAAGCAACTTAGCGGTCAAAAACCTCTGTGCTAAGTGCACCATTTTCTCACTCATCCACCATATAACTGTTTTCTCCGAACAACAAGCAGTGAAACAAAAGAGGTGGATTCTTTTTTTCTCTCCCCCCCTCCATTACTTATTTATTTACTTATTTATTTATATATCTATATATTTATTATTTTTTTTTCTATCGTCTGAAGGTTTTTTCTTTTAAAGAACGTTGGTGTAAACGAACGATGATAAATCTTCGGCTGTTAAACTTTCCGCCTTATGAATGAACATTGTGGATTTCTGTTGCGGTACGGTTCAGCAGTTACCGTTTCGGATATAGTTAGACCAGGTTTTCTCAGCTAACTAACCGATGGGGCCAGAGGTGAACGAACGGATGTTGGGGATGCAAACAATAGAACTTATTTTCAATCACCTACCAATATCGTATACAAAGTCATTCGTCCAAAAAAAAAAGAACTTCATTTAAAATCAATAGCACAATTAAAAAAAACAAAAAGAAAACTATAATCTTAGAAAAAGAATAAATAAATAAATAAAATTTTTTATCAACTGTGCCGATATACAGGGTATCCATAAAATTCAGAATTTAATGTAAGAACAAAATGCATAACAACAGTCTTAAACAAATAAAAAAAAAGAATTAGTATCAATAAATCATATTCAGGCAATAAATTAAGTTCATATTAGCTATCGTTCAAAACTGAAGAAAAGAAAAAAAAAAAAAAATAATAATAATAACAAAATACAGGATTTCCAAACGATTTTATAAAAAAAAAAATAAATAAATAATAATAATAATAATAATAATTTAGAAAGAAATTAATTAAACTAATAAGAATAGCTCGTGAAAGAAATTAAAAAAAGTAATATGCCAATAATAAACATTGAAAGTGCCCAAGGAAACGGAAAACCCCATCCCGAAAACAATGTCCGCTTTTTTTATGGATAAAAAAATTCTTGATTATTCATCATACTTAAAAATAAACTTTCATTTATTCTTGAAATAAAATTGATGTTATAATTTATTTTGTGGAAAATTAATAGTAAATAAATTAGATCAAATTCTAACAAGGTAATCTTATATCATAAGTTAGATTATCATGAGTAATATAAGATATTATTCTAACGAATCAAATGCATGATATACTCATGAGATAATTAAATAAATAAATTTTTAAAATATTAAAAGATATATTAATATATGCTTAATCAAATAATGTTGTATTAGTTTTTCCTTTCAATACCTTCTGAAACAGTATTATCTATATTTCCAAATTAAGAATAACTCAAGAAACATTCTAAGAAAATACACTATAAAAAGTTCACGAATTCAATTTAAACACCAATAATCCTTTTGTACAGTCACATATACATTTAATTAATCTAAAGTCACACTGAAGGTGCACCTTTTTGATTTCTCAAAGTCTCCTTCAATCCTCAAAAAACTGAGTTGGAAAAATAATGCCTTGCGGAAGATGCATAAAAGTTGGCAGGCATGAAATCTATTGCGGTCGATTTCAATTCTTGCAGACATGACAAACTAGGCAGCAAACTTTACAACCGTCGCTGTCATGAGCATGCGTTATGTTTGCGATTCTTCAACAATGGCAGGCCCTCATGGGGCGATTACGAAATTCTTGTGGAATCCGAAGTTCTGCGGAGGTCATGTCGCCAGACTGTCGAAGTCAAGTTCTTTGTCAGCAGCAAATGAATCGTTTCCATGTAGAAAGGAAACGGCCATTCCCTCGAAAAATATGAGGGCTCACAACAGATTAGATGGGACGTGGAGCTTTTTCCTTTGAGTTCATTATTTTCGGATGATTACATACAAATGTTCAAGGAGTCACCACTGCGAATGAAATATAATGTTAGCACAATAACATGTACCATTGCGGAGTCTCCATATTAAAAAGAGTCTGAAGTAATATTTAAAAATTTCGAATAAAAGCTAACTGTATAATTTCTTCTTCTTCTTCTTTTTTTTTTTTTTTTTTTTTTTTTTTTTTTTTTTTTTTTTTTTCCCCATATTCTAAAAATGTACCAGAATAAAAGAATTAATCTTGAAATACATAAATAAAATAATCACAATTCATAAAAAGATTAATGCAAGAGAAAAAAAAAATGTGTTGAAAAAGTTTAGAAAATAATCTATGGTTTTCAACCCTAACATTTAGAATGTTAGAAAAGTTTAGAAACCAAAACACATGCAAGTCCATTTTTAACGTTAAAAAAACATTTAACCGATCAGGTTTAAAAAGTCTATGAATAGATCTTGAAGAAAATATTTGTGTATCTAATATGATTGTTGTGTTGCTAAGATCTTCAATTTTTCTTCTTTTTTTTTCAATAACAATGAGATTGAATGTAGTTTTTTTTTTTTTTAAAGACTATGAAATATACATATTTACTCTTCGTCAATGGCGCGACAGCCCCATGGGGGAAGGGGGGAGCAAGGCCATCTGCCTACTGCCAGATTCCGAAACATGAGATGTTGATTTCCTTTTTACGGGGTAGGGTTGTCAGCCTTACGCCCAATACTCTATAGTCATTTTAAACTGGGACCCACCAGTTCGAAGTGGATTCCGAACCACTACAAACATCTATGGCGCCGCCGGGTCTCGAGCCCGAAAGAATGTGGTACCTGTGGTGCTGAGATTCAGAGCAAATATACATATTTAGTAAGAAAAAAATAATAAAAATATATGCTGGGAAATTTTTGTTCTTTTTTTATATTGGCAATTATATATGAAATTTTTTATACGTGAAATAACTAGTTTCAGTTGAACGTAACTACACTTAAGTCTTCATATAACATCAAGCATTATGCAGTCTAAAAGAAAATGAGATCTATATCGATGTCTTATAAAATAAGAAAATGTCGCAAATTTTACAAAAATTTAAGATTAGAAAAAAAGAAATTGCAGTATTCTACAGACAGAACTTAAAAACATGCCATTGATGACAAAATTATTCTTCCATTAATTTTTCTCAAAAATGTATTTAAAAAAACTGTTCTCCAAACCATATTATGCATCAAATAACATATGATATTATAACCAAATTTTTTAATAAATAGCTTCAACGAAGCTAACGTTAATTTTTAACGCTGCATTTAACAAGCCAAGCTAGTCTATATAACATTAGACGTTAACATCACTGACATGCGAAAACTCTCTAATGAAGAGATATAATGAAAGACTAGTCTAATAACTAGTCTAGTAACTAGACAAGACTAGAATAACTAGACTAGACTAATGAAAGACTAGTAGAAGTTTTCCAAATCATATTATGCATCAAATAATATATGCTATCATAAATAGAATTATTTTTATAAACTGTTTCAACTGTTAAAGAAGTTAACGTTAATTTTTAACACCGCATTTCAGTTTATTAACTTTAACGCGCCAAACAAGTATATATAGCATTAGACGTTAACATCACTGAAATGCGAAAACTATCTAATGAAATACTAATAGTTTTCCAAACCATACTATGCATCAAATAGCATACACTATCATAAATATAATTTTTTTATAAACTGTTTAACGTTAATATTTAACACTGCATTTCAGTTTATTAACTTTAACAAGCCAAACTAGTATGTATAACATTAGACGTTAGCATCAGCGAAACGCGAAAACTATCTAATGAAACACTAATAGGAATTTCCCAAACCATATTATGCATCAAATAACATACGCTATATTAAAAAGCCCTATAATAAATAATTTTAAAAACTGTTTCAGCGTAGCTAACGTTAATTTTTAACACTGCATTTCGGTTTCTTAACTTTAGCAAGCAAAACAAGTATATATATATATAACATCAGAAGTTAGTATCACTGAAACGCGAAAACTATCTAATGAAACACTAATAGGAGTTTTCTAAACCCTATTATGTATCAAATAACATACGCTATCATAAATAGCACTATAATAAAAAACTAGTATGTACAACATTAGACGTTAACATCATCGAATCACGAAAACTATCTAATGAAACCCTAATAGGAAAAAAGAAACCATTTTAAATCAGAAAAATCAAAATAATCTTTATGTAGCAGTATCACTGCTTTCACGCGACCAATAAGCCTTGAATAATTTATAGGTTGAGCATTGAGGTTAACGGAATAAGAAAGAAAGATACGCGAGAAAAAAAAAAAAAAAAAGCAGCGCCATTTCACCCACTTCTGTATTCCATTACCTATACTGATGAAAGCAGGTGAAAGTTAACTCATCACGCAGTTCAATGTAGAGGACGGGTTTTTGCATAAATAAAGGGTATGAATGGAAACAGGTCAAATTGACAGAACACTTTTTTATTATTATTCACCCTTTATTTATTATTTTTTTTTTAAAGGTAAAGTATACTCATTGAATATTCAGCACAAGATATAAATCTCGAACGAGTTTAAATGAATTGACAGAAAATGAATATTTTCGACATCTCTCTTTTGGCAACGTCGTTTTATCAGACGATCTTAATTGGGTTAATATTGGAAGAAAAAAAGTTACTTGAAACGCTAAGAAATAAGTTTTACGTCTAATTATTTAAAGTGCTTTTTTCCCCCTTTTTAAGTATCTTTTTTTTTAATTTTAAATAAAATGTCTGTAATAATTATTTGCATTTTAAATAAAGAAGTATATAAAAATAAAAGAAAGTAAATTTTGTGTTTTATGTTTCAACTTCAAGAAGTTCTTTTCGGCCAACGTAAGTGTTCTTTCGTCATGCATTTCGTTTTAAGATATAAAGAAAAAAATTTAACCTCATTTTTTTCAATGCCAGAAAGTTTAAAAGAAAGAATCACTGCTCTGACACCATTTAATTTAAAATGAATAATTTTATCTTAGATAGACTAAATGTATTTAAATTTATAATATCAATTTAGATTTCAATAAAATCTGTAATAGTGAATAATTTATGTAATTTGAATAATGAATTTAATAGTGAATAATTTTTGTAATTTAAATAATGAATTTAATAGTGAATAATTTTTAATTTGAAATAGTGAATAATTTTTAATTTGAAATAGTGAATAATTTTTAATTTGGAATAGTGAATAATTTATGTAAATTGTTTAAAGTTCAAAAATCATATCAATATATTAAACTGAAAAAATTATTTAATAGAAACTTACAAATTTACGTTAGTTATTGGAAATCAAAATAATACTTAATTGAAATATCGAAAATAATTAATCGAATCGAATTAAAATCGAAACACTATAATTTGGATGATATTTTTCAATTAAAAACTGTAACGAAAGGATGGAATTGAATATTTTTAAATATTAACTATCATGCTGACATTTAAAATGTTAAAATTGAAATATCTTTTAACATAGAAAAAAATAACCTATCTATTGTTTTAATAAAAATAATAAATTAGTAATAAAATTAATATAATTTATTATATTGTGTTAGTTATTTTTTTAAAATTATTTTGTATTGGGTAGGTGAATAAAAAAAAAATCTAAATATTAAAGCTTCGTAACAAGGAAATGGTTTACAAATTAGTTTATTTATAATGATCGTTAAAAAAAAAAAGTTTTTTTAAGATTAAAATTTGTTCACTTTGCACTTAGTTTAAAAGCATTTTTCAGCAAATAATAATCGAAGCGAAAATGTGGTTTTAGTTATGTCTACGCATTTTAAAGAATAAAATTTAAAAAAAAACATTTCAAGGATAAATAAATTTCAGAAAAATGGCGAATCAGCACTATTAAAATTCAAAACAAATTAATTAGAAGGAGAAATAAAAAACAGATTCAAACATTTTTCGACGCTGAAATTGATTTTAAATGAGCAAACTGAGAGAAAAATTAAATATATGTTTAAATTCTTCAACAGAAAAAATATAATTTGTTGAATTAGTTATTGAATAGAATAAATAAAGAATAATTTTAAAGTAAAACTTTTTAAAAAGAAAATTCATTTTAAATTTCAAAAAATTGAATAAAAATTATTTTTTATGAAGAATATATAAATATATAAAATAGAATTGCTGTTATATGTGAATAAAATTAAAAACTTCGTTATTAATGCTACAAATTTCTGAATTAAAATAAACAAGATAATATATATTTTTTAATTTTAAAAAGTACCTTTAAAAATAAATTGTACAAGTTTTTATATAATGTTTTATTTTGAAAAATAGTAACTCGCAGTAAAAAAAAAATATACATATATATTTATAATGGATATCAAAAATAAAAAGATGAAACAGAATTGTAATATTAAAAATATAAAATATAGAATTAAAAAAATAGCATAAAAATAAATAAAATAATATAAAGTATAATAAATAAAGTTCCATATTTAGGGAAAATTTCATTTTGGTTTATAAATTTCATTCCTTTTTGGCCTGCATTTTATAAAAATTTATTCATGCATTATTTAAGTATATCAGTGCATAATTTGATATTTAATGAAAAATTATACCTCATGCTCATATTATTAATTATTAGTTACATATTTAATATACATGTAATCTTGTTTACATGTTTAAATAATATATATTATTGAATAAATACTGCAAAATACAACTTACTTATGAAGTAAGTACATCTCCACATAAAGTTATTTAGGTTATAACGTAAGTACATCTGCACATAATTTGATGTTCAACGAAAAATTATTCCTCATTATTATTGATTATTATTATATATTTAACATGCATGTAATCTCGTTTAAATGTTTAGATAACATATATCATTGAATAAATACTGAGGAAATACCACTTACTTAAGAAGAAGAAGAGGAGTGACCTGGGGTCAACCACCCACCAAACTGAAATGAAATCAAGTTGGAAAGTCCCAAATATCCCTTTCTACGGAGCAGGGGGAGCATGCGAAGGAAGTGGCAGAAGTTGAACCATTAATAACTATGATGCCAGCAGATCTGACCATGGTCCAGGGTTCTCCACAAACAAGATGCCCATGAGTCAGCTGGACAGCGTCTGTTTTTGGAAAGGTTAGTGAACTTCACCACCTGCCACCCGAGAAAGGGCTTTCTTGAGAGGGGGGAGAGCGAGATAAATAAACTGATGGAACAGACGATTAATAGAGCTATTTTTAGCCGTTTGGAATCCGCAGATGTCTCAGCCTGGAGTCATAAGCCGGGTTGTGGGTGAGTCGTAATTTCTCCTTACCAAAGTGTATCTTTTTGCAAGAAAACCAATTTCTACCAATAATTGCTTGATGATGAAGTGGATATAAATATATTGACATTAGTAATAGACAATATAAAAGTAGTAACTATGTAATTAAGAGATTTCAAAGCTCAAACACAATAGTTAATAGACTTTTTTTTTTGAGGCAAATTTTTTTTTAAAAATAGGGAAGAAAAATAAAACTGTAATCTAAAGGATCTCAATATTTAAATTATCATTAAGTTTATATCAAAAGTATAAAAACTTATAATATTAAATAATGAAGAACAGTTAAACTTAAAAGTTCCCAACGATTTATGATAAAATGTAGCATATAATATCAGCTTCTATTTGAAAAACACAATTGAAAATGTAAATATATATATAGCATCACAATCTGCTTCTATATAGGGCATATTATTATTAGTCAATTTTGTATCATATTTATTTATGGTATTGTATCAGTTATTAATTTTATATCATATTTATTTATAATTTTGTATCATAGTTATTAAATAATTGTGTATCATAGTTATTAAATAATCGTGTATCATATTTATTAAATAATTTTGTATCATATTTATTAAATAATTTTGTATTATAGTTATTAAATAATTTTGTATCATAGTTATAATTTTGTATCATAGTTATTATATAATTTTGTATCATAGTTATTAAATAATTTTGTATCACATGTGTGTGTAGGAAGGGAGAATTATAAAAAGTTGCAGAACATAACGATACAAAATTATTGAATAACTCAATGCCCTATATTAAAGCAGACTGCGATACATCGCCACAAATAGTTGCGATACTTTATGGAATAAATCGCCAGACATATCTTTCACGAATCAAGGTCTAATCGAAAGTGAAAATTTGCCAGCGCTAGCATGGCCTGCTGTTCCAGACACATAATTTTCTATTTTTCTTTTTAAAAAAAAATAAATGGAGTTTTCAGCATCAGGGTAAAGGACGGGCGAACCAAGGTTAATGCATATGCACCCACTAGGACGCCCATCAAGGTCAGTTTCTCTCCTGACCGGATGTTTTTTTCCCCACTTTAAAGACCCTTCCGGTTTGTAGGTTAAAAAGGCCCACAGGAGATAGAGTAAATAAAAACAAACTGCTCCTCAAAAAAACACCTGGCCTTTTTGTACAAAGAGGAGGGAATTGGGAATGACTCGTAAAAAATAGAAAAAAATGCTATTTTCGGTTGTGGGGTAAATAATGAGGCGGACAGGATTGGTTCAAGGTCAAAAAGTGAAAAATAATGTAAAACGCAGAAAGTGAAAGAAAATATTTTATCGGAATTTTTTTTATCAGCAGCAGGGACAAATTTTTGAATGAAGGGGAAATAAATAGTTTAATTTATCGTTAATATTTTATACCGACAGCTATTAAATTGGCTAGAATTTTTTTTAAAAAAAAAGATACATATATAAATAAATAATGTTCACACTTGTGACCCTTTCAGAAGATTCTTACAATTTTCCCTCTAATATATGCAAGTATAGAATAATTATTTGTATACATATATAATAATTATTTATATATGAAATTATTATTATATATAAAAATTATTTACGTTTTTCCCAAATGTTAATGCAAAATTTTTCAGTTACATATTTTTTGGAGACTCGCACTATATATTTTAAAGCTATATAATTTAACAAAGCAATTCTATAAAGTGGAATAAATTAGTGATTTTATAGTCAACGACACATATCCAACTTATTTCATTTGTTTTTCAATTAGAATAATTTAAATTAAAAAAATTAAACATATAATTAAACTATACTATGTTATAATGAAATATAAAATTAATAAAAAAAAACGTTAAAAAAATTTTTTTTTTGAAAGTGTCTATTTATCTTTTTTGTATAAAAGTGTAGAAAAAAAATAATTGAAAAAGTTGAGTAAAATTAATAATTATTAAAGTTTGTTTTCAAATAAATATATTTCAGCCCATGATTTTTCAGCGAAATGATGATGCAAATGATGCACCACAAATGATGTTACATGTTGTAAGAAATTTAAGTCCCTATTTCACCGTAAAATTTTTTTTTTAAATTAAAATATCGAAAATTATTATAGATATTTCTAAGAAAAAAAAAATTGTTAAATACAAAGACCATTTAAATGTAATTGATGCAGTATTATTATCTTTACGGAAAACGTGCTTTACGGAAAAAACAACAGTACGACATTCTGATACGTTTTTATTCGCTTTCGGTACTTCTCTAACAATATAAAATCGAAATACATTCGAACCTCGATCCATGAATGCGGAACAACGCAGAATTTCATAAGTGCTATTGACATACATTTCGATACTGATGTAGATATGTATAGCACAGAAAAAAAATTAGAAAACTTTTATTTGCCAAGCTGTATAAAATTAAATTAAAAGCAAAATGACGTAATTATTCATTTATTTAAAATTTTTGGTAATTGTAATTTTGCATTGAACATTTGGGCATTTTTTAAAGCCAAATTTACACATGCAGTACTTTTTTTAAATAACTTTCTCAGTACTTATAATATTATATAAATAAAATTTGTCACGGTTTACCAAAGAAATCTACGACGATATATGATTGAAAATATTCTTTAGTGGAACAATCAAAAACTATTTTATTTATATTATAATAACAATAATTTTAGTGGAATAATTTAGACTGGGGGTGCGATAATTAAGATTAAGGTAAAACAAACCGTTAATGCAGGAAAACGAACGACGAATACAGCGAGGTTCTACTATAGTATTGTAAGAAAGCTGAGTTACAGGAAACTTCCCCTAGTTTTCAAAATGCATTCAAGAGGGAATGGGTGACTAGGATTGGTTGTCGCTCTGCGGTCTTACACCACATCACTGTGCCAAGAGCTGAGTTGCCCCTTTACTGTTTGGGAATGATGTGGGTGAGAAGTCTGACTAGGTTCTGAACAACTCTCTACGATTATACGAGACCGGGACCTACGATTTAAAGTGGATTCTGAACCAAACATCCATGGCAACGCCGGCATCGAGCCCCAGAGCGCTAGCCACTCGGCCATCAGGTCTTAAACGATGAATACAGCGAGGTTCTACTATAGTATTGTAAGAAAGCTGTGTTACAGGAAATGTTCCCTAGTTTTCGAAATACATTCAAGCAGGAATGGTTAAAAATTACAGGTACTTTATTAAACTCAGGTTATAGACAGTTTTAGGTTAAAGTGATAGTCAGAATGTTTCAACTGTGTTATACGATGGCATTTATAATTAAGATAAATCAAATGCAAATTAAAAGTGCATTGAAAAGCATACATGTGACAGAGTACGAAAATCACCTTACCTAATAATAAATATGCAAATCCTTATTTGAATAACTTCAGTACAACATAAGAACTTCAGTTACAGTATAAGAACTTCAGTAAAACTACACACACATCGACGAATTAAACTGGAATAAAATGTTCCGTTTCATACGCTCAACAATGCCGTTTCAACAAGTAAAAATAAGCATGCTGTAGTAATACGAGTCTACGCTCGTAGTAAAAAATTCAAGGCTGGTTCAGTCAGTCACCTTCACATAGTGACACTGTAAACTCCGCGCAGACACAAGAACATTGACCTAAAATTCTCGCAACATGTCTCTTTTATATACACACACATGGCGAACACGGTTCAAAACATCACCAGATATTCTGTGCGACAACACACTCTTGGTGGTTATTTTTAGATCTTCCAAGGAGAGATGAATGTGGGGTGGCAAAAAAAAGTCCCGCCCTTTTAGCGCCCGGTATTTTTCGTCTGAGAACAAAAGATTTCTTAAAGCAAGGCGAAAAGAAGAAAAAAATGTCACCGTTCATTTCCCACTAAAAACATTTTCGTACATGAATGTGTGTGTGTAGTTCTGCGATAAGTTCTAAAAAGAGACATTTTCCATCCTTTTTCCAGTTGGATCAGGACTGGATATATCCGGTTTCTGACAGACCCCCGGAAGTAGAGTCGGGTGTTTTTGGAAAATCTAGGAAGCAGTGGTGAATGCTACAGGTGAGGGTCTAGGCGGGTGGACCTAGGGGTGACAAAGTTGACCTTCGAGGACTACTACCCTAAAAATAGGTTCAGAGGGTCGAATTCATCTCCCGACCAATACCGATCTGATTCAGGGAAATATAGTTTATTGTAAATTAAATATGGATTGTAGACGGTCAGGGATTTGACCTATTATACATTTACCATTGACCTATTTTATATTTTTATACCAGGTATATTTCAAAGTGAATACGAATTTCACAAAATAATTGAAATAAAAATGTCGATTTTATTTGATGAAACTCCTTTACTTATTTTATAAATTCAGTGTTTGATTTATATATGAGTATAGTATAACTAACCATTAGTCCTCTTTAAAATGAGCGCAAAGTAAGTTTTTTTTTTACTTAAATTTCTACTACAGATGCATTTAGGGGACCTGATGACCGAGTGATTGGTGTTCTGGTGCCATGGATGTTTGTAGTGGTTTGGTATCTCCTTTAAACCATAGGTTCCGGTCTAATATGACTATAGAGCATTGGACATAGAACTGACAATCCTACCCCGTAAAAAGAAAGCATCTCCTGTATCAAAATCTGCCAGTAGGCAGACGGCTTTGGCCCATCATGGGGCTGTTGCGCCAACGAAGAAGAAGATACATTTCTCACCAATATATTTTAAAAAGTAAATATTATGAATTATTTTTATGCGGATAAACTTATGAATAGTACTATCTAAAGTAAGCTATACAAAAAGATAGAATATACTACAGAATTATTTATAAATGGTATCAATATTAGATGGATTGCATCAATATCAATAAAATAATAATATATCACTGCATGGAAACGTTTTTTCTAAATTTCAAAAATATATTTTACTATAGCAAAAACTAATAGTTATTAAGAATATTACATAGCAAATATATGCTAATTTGCTAATTCTCTAGAAAATTTTCTATGCTGAATTTTTAAAGGAGTTAGTTATATGACTTTAAAATATAGAATGCTTTGAATCATTATATAATATGCATTGGCATGACTACAATTAAATTTATTATGATTTATCGTGTTATTTATGTTATTATTATATAATCATTTTATAATATTAAATATTTACGAAAATAATGACGTCATTTTGGAAAAAAAACATTTTTTTAGAACAGTACGAGAACATCGTGCCTTTAATAAAAAAAATAATAATAAATAAATAAAAATAGATAGAAATTAATTTTCGATGGAAATTAAATAAATTGCATTAACTGATTACTACAATATGCATCAAAAAGCACACTAATTACGTATTGATTACACAAACCATTGGCATTATTTTGTTGAAAATAATACCCAATGTGGAAAAAAAAAATATCTTCCCGGCAACCATTTTTTTTCGAAGGTGAATATCAGCAGTTCGGAATCTCCTAGGAGAAGTAAACTAAAAATAGCTCCGTGGATAACAACCCTGGTTTTCTCCAGAAAAAGATGAAAGCAAAGAAAAATAGAAAAGGTGGAGGGGGAGGGGGAGAGAAGGGACCTCCTCCTCAACTTTTAGGGGGAGCAGCAATGGCAACCAAATTGTTGTTCTCATCGACACAAAAATCACCTGTGATTTCCCGTGGCTCATTGTGTGTTACGTTTTGGGGTTTTTATTTTTAGTTCGGAAAGGGACTTTGTCCGAATCCGTACGCAGTGCACGCTGTGTCTATTATTCGAGCACCTATTATGAATTGAGGGATTTTTCGGCATTTATGTAAAAACCTTGAGAAAATTTTTGTTAAGAGACTATTATTACGTCTCTATCCGGAAATGGAAGAACACCAGTGTGAAAAGTCAGGAGCATGAATTTTTTTCAATAAAAGAAGATTTTTCGGTTATTTATTATTATGTAATTCTTGCAGGTCAAAGTAGAACCAGGAAGACGCGACGAGGTCACAATTTGTTAACGCTCATACCATTAATAGCATTTCTGTTTAATGTTAATGTTAAATGATAAAACGAGATCAATTTTTACTCTTTCAAAAAATCGTATATGAATACAATAAATCAGATTAACGTTTTCTTCAAAATTGAATCAAGCGTATTAATGACAAAACGAGATCAATTTTTACTCGTACTAAATAAATTTTACTTTACTAAATAAATCGTATATGAATGCCATAAATCAGAGTAATGTTTGGTTCAAAATTGAATCAAGCTTATTAATGACAAAACGAGATGAATTTTTACTCGTTCAAATAAATCATATATGAATGCAATAATTAAAAGAAATTTTTTATTCAAAACTGATTTGAACGATGAATTTTTATATTTATAATTCAACAGAAAAGAGCTTTAAAATAAATTAATTTAAAAAGTTATAGAAATTTTAATTATAAAAGCATCAATATATCAAGTTAATTTTTTTTTTTTTTTTAAATTCATTAACAGAAAAAGATACACATCCAAAAGTGATTCAATGCAAAAATGAATAAAAATCATGAAAACTCTTTAGTGATCATAAAGAATAATACAAAAACAATTTTTAACAATGCTTATTATTTATAGGGCATTTTGTAATTTAGGGTTCTGATTTCGCCAAGTTTCTTTAACCGCGCCAAATGGAATGGAATGGTTATGCTAAATTTTTTCGCTTTAAAGAAAAATATTATGATTATTATGCGAATATTTATTGTTGATTTACAATTATACACCACATGTACTCGGTGAGATAATTGTCAAACATTTCGCAATAAATTTTCTTATAATAGTGATAAAAGTTGCCGTTGAAGCAAAAAAATTTATCATAATAGCAATTAGTAAAAGGATAGCGTAAAATTTTTTAAAGCAATTAAAAATTAAAAAAAAATATTCACATAAAGATTCTAGTACCAAATTTGAACATTTTGAAATCATCGTTTGTGTGAAATTGACTTGAAGAATTAAAGATGAAACAGAAATCCAGAAACCGAAGCAGTGTAAACACAATTAACGAAACCAATTTCCATCGACCAATCATAATGAACTATTTACAATGGTCAATCATCGAACGTCATTCCGAAAAAAGACTTGGCACTTTTAGCCACTATAATGTTTAGAAGGGGACTTGGCGAAAACCGGAAGGGCAAAAAAAAAATCGCCAAATAAAAAAGCTGAACCCTAAAATACAGAACTTCCCATTTATAAATATAGATATCCACAATAAGAATTAACATTTTAGTTTGCTAACCGAAACAGAATTATTTCATAAGTCTCTTTTATGGAGTTGAGTTGCAGTATTGTCTCTGTTGCGGAAGTTAATAATAATTTCCAATAAATACAGTCTCTGTTACCGAAGTCAATAGATATTTTCAACAAATACAGTTATCTAAAAACTTTAATAAATAGCGTTAATAAATTATTAAAAGAATATTCAATGAATTATTTAAAAAATTTAAAAATTATTAAAGAAATTACGAATTTATCTGAATTAATAAATTATAATAAAGAAAATATAATTATAATATGAACTGAATAAATAAAAAAAAAACCCATAAGTATTAAAAAATTGCCTCTTAAAAAACGAGTTATAATAGAGAAAAGCATTAATTTAAAAAAAAAAAAAAAAAAAAAAAAAAAAATGGCTTGCGGAAAAAAAAAAATTGCATTGTATTGCAGATTTAATTTTGGTTTTTATTTAAGAGCTATTCAAATAATAAAGAAAACTTAATTTGACTTTAAAAAAAAATAATTAATCATCCACTTGTTTATTTGGCGATTTTTTTCCCTTGTGGTATTCGCCAAGGCATCATCTAAACATAATAGTGGCTAAAAGTGCGAAAACCCTTTTTGGAATGCGGACGATGATTGGCCATTGTAAATAGTCCAATGTGATTGGTCGATGGAAATTGTTTTCGTCAGATGTATTTACTCGCTGTCGATTTCAGGGTTTCTGTTTCATCAATAATTCTTCAACTCAAATATCGTACAAATGATAATTTCAGAATGTTCAAATTGGATACTAGAATTTTTATGTGAATCTTTTTATTTCGAATTGTTTTCAAAATATTTAATGCTGTCCTTTTACTAATTGCAATTATGCTAAATTTCATTACTTTAAAACCAACTTTTATCAGTATTATGCCAAAATTTTTTACGAAATTGCTATTACGCCAAATTGTATCTTTTTAACGCCAAATTTCAGAATGTTCAAATTGGATACTAGAAATTTTATGTAAATCTTTTTATCTCGAATTGTTTTCAAAATTTTTACACTTTCCTTTTACTAAGTGATGTCTGTTTTTATTTGTATTATCTTTTCTTATTTATTTTTTCTAATCTCTTCTCAAGAGTAATTGTTATAAATTGAGATAAAGCAGCTAACGCGAACATAAATCTCAAAGATGTACTAAGTAATGGATGAAAAAAGAAGCATATAATATGAATGTTAATATAATAATGTTTAAAAAAATTGAAAAAACTGTAACGAGCTATTCAAAGCATTGGTGTATGAAAAGAAACAGGCTTTTAATTAAAAAAAAAAAAAAAAAATCAAAGTTCGATTAAAAATTCAAGACACTTGTGAATTTTGTTAAGATAAAAACAAACTTACAGATAAAGAGAGAAGATGTGTTAAGGATTTCTGAAATTGTGTTCCCAGAAAAACTATGCAGCATCTCCAGAAAGTAAGATGTAATCTGTGAAAAAAAAAAAAAGAATGGTTATTAATTAATTATGTTAAAAAAAAAAAAAAATATTTTCAAATTATAAATTCTACAGTTGAAGTAATCTTCTTTTAGATGCAATCGAAACTAGAATATTAATTAGCTTTAAAATGAAAAGATAAAATTCTGGATCAATTCAAAAAACAATCAAAATAATTTGAAATACAATTTAATTTTTATTACACTGTTTAAAAATGATGTAGCTGAAGGTAAAAGTTAAATTAAATAAATTATTTCATTTTACAATAAATTTATTATTATTAAATTAACTAATTAAATAAAAGGTTAATGTTAAATATAAGCTTTTTAGGTTAAATCTCAGATTTCTTTTAAATGACATGAATTGACTTTTGAAAAAATTGCAAAAATATTAGCTTACCTAGGTATACAAATATACATATCTATACATGCACACACACACATCTATATATACATATACATATATAAATATATACATAATAATCCAAAATAATTTGAAGTACAATTTAATTTTTTACACTATTTATAACAATATAGCTGAAGGTTAAAGTTGCATTAAATAAATTATTTAATTTTAAAATAAATTTATTATTATAAAATTAAATAATTAAATAAAAGGTTAATGTTAAATACGAGCCTTTCATGTTAGGTCTGAGCTTCATAATAAAGATCATATAAATTTAATTTTGAAAATATTAACTTACCTAAGCAAACAGATATTATCCTTATATATATATATGTATGTACGTACGTAGACAAAGACACACACACACACACACATATATATATATATATATAATGTGCTAATATTTTTAATTAATCCAAAGATCATTGTAAAATCTAAAGTATATAAGTATGTGTTACTTTAACGTAAATCTTCATATTAGATGCTATTTTGGAAACATACCGTTGATTTTCTTAAATTTATGTAAGTATCCATATGTTATTACAGGAAAAAATTATTTTAAAATAATTATAAGGAAGAGTTTTCGATAAATTTTCTAAAAATTAATTATTTAATAAAATTTAAAAAAATCAAGATTTATATATTTCTTTACGTATTCATAAGATTTTAAATTATTCTAACCAAGGATTTCACCTTAAAATAATGAATAATTTAATCCGAATTAACCCAATAACTATAAGTAGCTAACATCTACCAAGATGCTAACTATTTATCGATAAAAAGAAGAAAAAGTTTTTAAAATGTTGCAGTGCAATAAACTACAAATGAAATGATTGGCAACCAGTTCACGTCCACAAAAACTTCTAAAACTTGCCTCACCATTGGTGGCATTTATTTTCATCATATAAGTTTTTAAAAAAAGAAAAAAGAAGAAAAAAAAAAAATTGAAAGCCATTAACAAACAAGCAAAAAGAATCCGGAAAACTTGTAGATCTTGTTACCAAAACGAATAAAGAAAGGCGAGATAATATTTTTTTTTTTCCCTCTCTCTCACTCTTAACACTGATCAATGATTTACAGGACAATGACTTTAAAAACTCGTAGAATTTGTCATCACCATTGAAGAAATTCTTTTCGAATAGCTTTGCTTTGTGGTTCGAGCAGGAAAAATATAGCCAAGAGAGGTTTTACGTGCGTATAATTGGGGTTTTAAAAAAAGAAAGATTCCTTTTTAAGTAGGAAAAATTTCTTGACTCTGATTAAAGTAAGTATTTTTAACTAAACTATTTTAGTAATTGAAATACCTCAAGAGAATTTGGAGGTTAATAGACTTTTAAACGACAACTTTCCAATAAACATTCTGGCAAAATTGCCATTTTATTTACGAAAATAGAATTAAATAAAACAGCATTTCGATCGCTTGCGGTTAATTATCTAGAATAAAAAAAAAAGATTTTTGTTGTAGCTTTTTAATGGAAAAGTAAATTTTCTATAATTTGTGACAACTTGTGTTTTACATTTGGGTTATTAAAGGGGTATTTTTTTTCCCCCAAAATTTCTTAATAGGTTCAAAGAAGATTTTTTTTTTCCACCTTCAAAGAGTTCACAGCGGCCTCATGGCCAGTTGGCTAACACTGTGGCCATTGGTACCACATTCTTCAGGTTCGAATCCTGGCGATGGCATGAATGTTTGTGAGTGGTTTCGGTATCCATTTTAAATTGTAGGTCCTTGCCTAATTAGCCTAAAGTGTGAACAAAATGACCGTCGAGCGAGAAACCGACAAACCACAACCAATTTTATGCATATTGTTGCTAGCACAACCAACTTTATGTATATTGTTGTTAGCACAACTTGCTGCACTTGTTCGCGCGGCATGTTACTTAAAACTTTATGCATTAGTAATAGCAATTTCATTAAATTAATTTTTCGAGTCTGTGTATTTACTTAAGCGGCCTGATGTCCAATTGATTAGCGCTCTGGCCTTTGGTACCATAGGCTTCAGATTCTAATTTTGGCGGTGGCATGGATGTTTGTTAGTAGTTTGGAATCCAAGTTAAACTGTAGGTTCCAGTTTAATGAACCCAAAGTGTGCATGCATAAAATGACCGTAGAACGACAAACCAAATTAAAGAGTTCAAATTCACTAAAATAGAGAAAGGGATAGAATAGAAATAAAAGTAGAGAGATAGAAAAAATTCAGTAAAATATATTGGAAATGAAAATTATGAATGAATATTACCACAAAAGAAGTGCTATTTTATCTACTTCACAATAAAATAATAATAGATAATTACACTTTTCTAGCAAGTTAACAAATAATACTTCAAAATAATAATTTCTATTGTTTTAATTCTAATAAATATAATTATTAAATTAATATTTTAATTAGTATTATAAAATTAAGTGTAATTATGAAATTAATATTTTAATTCTAATATAAAAATAAATTCAATTCTGTAAATATAATTTAATTTTAAAACACTATGTTTAAAAAAATTATATATGTATAATTTATTTTTAAACTTTAAGAGTAATTTTATAGCTTAAGAAGTAATTATATAATGTTTAATTTTACGCGAATATTTTTTTCCCCAGACATATTTTAAGATTTCAACAAATTTGAATTTTTTTTTCAACATAACACGAGAAGAAAATACAACTACAAAAAATATCTCAAATCAAGAAGAAATTAAGAAATTTTTGATTTTTATATTGTTTTCATGAAATCAACCATATAATAAAAAAAAATTCATTACTGCTTTTAACTTTTTTTTTAAGTTCTTTTAAGATCAAAATAAATAAATAATTTTATACGAAAAGAAAGATTATTTTTCTTTTATTTATATGCACTTTTCTATTTATATTTATATTTATATTTATCCATTCAATTTATTTTATGTTTCAATACATTTATTTTGAAAAGAAAGTTTCAGAATAAATAAGAGAGGGAAAAATTCATTAAAAACTTGAAATGAAATAAAAGAGATGAGGTATAAGCTGTCGGAAGTTCATTTACGACGAAGGAAATAGAAAGGGAAGTGTTCCAAATAGGGTAGCTTTTTTTTTCATCTTACGAATCAAACTTTTTACATGCGTATCGTTTACGAACTTAAAAACACAAACAATTCAAGATAGCGCGAACTGCTGCTGAATTCATTGATATTGTTTAGGATTGTTGATACTGTTTATTTATCATGTTGAATATGTTTTAACCAATTTTACTTGTTTGCTTTTACCATGTGTATATTTATTATAAGATAATTTTTATTTAAATTTAATACAGTTATTTTATATTATAGAAAAAAAGATTTAACATGTCCGGAATTCTCTATTCAAACTCTATATTCTACATCCATTTCTTATAATTGCAATTAAAGTTCGGAATTTTATATTCGAACTCTATATTCTATACTTATTCTTATAATTACATTTTAAGTTCAGAATTCTATATTCCTTCTTAATAATTGCAATTAAAGTTCAGAATTATTTATTCAAAGTCAATATTCTATATCCATTCCTATAAATGTAATTAAAGTTCGGAATTCTCTATTCAAAACTCTATATTCTATATCCATTATTATAAATGCAATTACAGTTCGGAATTCTCTATTCAAAACTCTATATTCTATATCCATTATTATAAATGCAATTACAGTTCGGAATTCTCTATTCAAAACTCTATATTCTATATCCATTATTATAAATGCAATTACAGTTCGAATTCTCTATTCAAAACTCTATATTCTATATCCATTATTATAAATGCAATTACAGTTCGGAATTCTCTATTCAAAACTCTATATTCTATATCCATTCTTATAAATGCAATTAAAGTTCGGAATTCTTTATTCAAAACTCTATATTCTATATCCATTCTTATAAATGCAATTACAGTTCGGAATTCTCTATTCAAAACTCTATATTCTATATCCATTCTTATAAATGCAATTAAAGTTCGGAATTCTCTATTCAAAACTCTATATTCTATATCCATTCTTATAAATGCAATTACAGTTCGGAATTCTCTATTCAAAAGTCTATATTCTATATCCATTCATATAAATGCAATTACAGTTAGGAATTCTCTATTCAAAACTCTATATTCTATATCCATTCTTATAAATGCAATTAAAGTTCGAATTTCTATTCAAAACTCTATATTCTATATCCATTCTTATAAATGCAATTACAGTTCGAATTCTCTATTCAAAACTCTATATTCTATATCCATTATTATAAATGCAATTACAGTTCGGAATTCTCTATTCAAAACTCTATATTCTATATCCATTCTTATAAATGCAATTACAGTTCGGAATTCTCTATTCAAACTTTATATTCTATATCCATTATTATAAATGCAATTACAGTTCGGAATTCTCTATTCAAACTTTATATTCTATACTTATTCTTATAATTACAATTTAAGTTCAGAATTCTATATTCCTTCTTAATAATTGCAATTAAAGTTCAGAATTATTTATTCAAAGTCAATATTCTATATCCATTCTTATAAATGTAATTAAAGTCCGGAATTCTTTATTCAAAGTCTATATTCTATATCCATTCTTATAAATGCAATTACAGTTCGGAATTCTCTATTCAAAACTCGATATTCTATATCCATTCTTATAAATGCAATTAAAGTTCGGAATTCTCTATTCAGAACTCTATATTCTATATCCATTCTTATAAATGCAATTACAGTTCGGAATTCTCTATTCAAAACTCTATATTCTATATCCATTCTTATAAATGTAATTACAGTTCGGAATTCTCTATTCAAAACTCTATATTCTATATCCATTCTTATAAATGCAATTACAGTTCGGAATTCTCTATTCAAACTTTATATTCTATACTTATTCTTATAATTACAATTTAAGTTCAGAATTCTATCTTCCTTCTTAATAATTGCAATTAAAGTTCAGAATTATTTATTCAAAGTCAATATTCTATATCCATTCTTATAAATGTAATTAAAGTCCGGAATTCTTTATTCAAAGTCTATATTCTATATCCATTCTTATAAATGCAATTACAGTTCGGAATTCTCTATTCAAAACTCTATATTCTATATCCATTATTATAAATGCAATTACAGTTCGGAATTCTCTATTCAAAACTCTATATTCTATATCCATTCTTATAAATGCAATTAAAGTTCGGAATTCTTTATTCAAAACTCTATATTCTATATCCATTCTTATAAATGCAATTAAAGTTCGGAATTCTCTTTCAAAACTCTGTATTCTATATCCATTCTTATAAATGCAATTAAAGTTCGGAATTCTCTATTCAAAACTCTATATTCTATATCCATTCTTATAAATGCAATTAAAGTTCGAATTCTCTATTCAAAACTCTATATTCTATATCCATTATTATAAATGCAATTAAAGTTCGGAATTCTCTTTCAAAACTCTATATTCTATATCCATTCTTATAAATGCAATTAAAGTTCGGAATTCTCTATTCAAAACTCTATATTCTATATCCATTCTTATAAATGCAATTACAGTTCGGAATTCTCTATTCAAACTTTATATTCTATACTCATTCTTTATTTTGAATTCCTAATTGCCATCAGTTGTGTATTTATGATGGTGAAAGTATAAGATGAAATATATTTAAGACTCTGAGTACCGTTTATTAGTCCCGAAACAAATCATAATTAAATAGGAATTATTAACAACTAGCTACTAATTAAGCATTTTTTTTTTAAATTATTAATACCAAAATAGATATTTAATATCCGAATCTGTCATACATTTATCAATCTTTCTTTACAAAGTTACAACTGCGAGTGTAACAAAACGCGGTGGGGACATGAGCCATTCCAGAGTGAATCAATTAACAGTTGCAACAAGAAAAAAAAGAATAGCAACTTCCACGAAAAAGAGCAACTTGGCGACACAATTTGCATGGCGAAAAAAAAGTGGCCTTCCCCCACGCACTCACCTAGATAGCACGCTCTAAACGGAGAATTAAAAACAAACCGGAAATTTAGACAGCATCTTCCTGAATCCGCGGGAAACCGTTTACCAACTGGCAGGCTCGGCGAGTCTTTGGGCAAACAGGATGGCATGAAATAATAAAACTGTAGCATATGTAAATGCCGCGTTGTAGGTGTGGGCTCATCTTCCTAACGTGACCTACAAAATTCTGAGTAGGCCAGCCGACGTCACGAGCCAGCTGACACCTAAAGTCAATATTTCCTATCAAGTGAGGGGGGGGAATAAGGTATGCAGATGAAATCCATTGTGTCTGCTCTAGGAATATACCTCAAAATAAGAGGTTCATAACCCTCTAAAGGCAAACGGACAAGAACCTAAGAAGATGGCGTCTTACTGGTTCAAAGACTTCACAGGCATATGCGGATAGTCTTCTGTTGTATCTTTTATGTGTAAAGATATACTTGTTCACCTTTGTGGTGAAATTAATTACAACTATCATGTTGGGTTTTGTTTTTTTATTTGGTGTTATGTACAGGTTTTATAGGGCCCGATCTCTTGGAGGATACCTAGATACCTCGTTTGATATAGAACTGGATTTGGTAATCCTGCTTAACAACTTTAAGCGAAGAAGCGTTTTCTAAAACTAAGCTGAAAAGGTATTTAGAAATGCAAATTCCTACCGAAAAAATCCTTTATTTATTTGTTTTCATGTTAAAATGAATCATTATAATCTTTGCGGAATGAAGAATGAGGAACAATTTTTGAACTTTCTGACAGTGAATCCTTTTATTAATTGTGTGAGAAATTTTTTTAGTTGATGTTAAATATATAAAATATAAATTGAATATTAAATTATTTTTGACTATTTCTTTTGTAAATTAGGAATTTTCATTAACAAGACTAAAAAATTACAATAATAAATTTATTATCATTGTAAGTTTTAATCATGAAAAAAAAAAAAAAAAAATTCCTAGAAAATTAACCAAATTTCTCGGCAACTTTTCAAGCTTACCGCCAAATTAGTACTATATCTAATATTTACTTAACTCATTAATCACGTTATTGAAAATTAATCAAAATTCCTCGCCAGCTTTCAAAGTTTGCCGCCAAATTGGCAATATATCTAATGATTATTTAACTCATTTTTGAGAAACGAATGTAATTTTTAATCAGGTTATTGAAAATTAATAATTTCCTAGAAAAGTAAGCAAATTCCTCGCCAACTTTCCAAGTTATGCTGTCAATTTGGCAATATACCTAATGTTTATTTAGCTCATTTTTGAGAAACGAGTGTATTTCTCGAAACAAAATTGCCCACTGATACCTTTTTATTGTTTCATCGGCAATATAATATTAAGTAGAACAGCAATACAAACATTTATAAAATGACTAAATAAATACTTTTATTAGCTGGGAATTGTGCAATTAATTTCATTTATTTTAAAGAATTCTTTGTGATTTTCATAAAATGAAATAATATTAATCTTCTAGTAATATTTGTAAAGAATTCAATTCCAATAAAATTTTACGGTGATTTTTATCACTACTTAACATTAAATAAAATTAATAATTAATAAAATAATTAAATTAATAATTAAAAATAATCAATAAAATTAAATAATTAATTGTTCAACAGATTCAGTGGACAATTTCTTTATAGAAATACATTCGTTTCTAAAAAATGAGCGAAATAAGCATTAGATATATTGCCAATTTGGCGGAAAACTTGAAAAGTTAGCGAAGAATTCGATTAATTTCCCAGGAAATTATTAATTTAATATAAATTATTCAGCGGACAATTTCTTCTGAGAAATACATTCGTTTCTTAAAAATGAGCTAAATAAGCATTAGATATATTGCCAATTTGGCGGAAAACTTGAAAAGTTAGCAAAGAATTCGATTAATTTCCCAGGAAATTATTAATTTAATATAAATTATTCAGCGAACAATTTCTTCCGAGAAATACATTCGTTTCTTAAAAATGAGCTAAATAAGCATTAGATATATTGCCAATTTGGCGGCAAACTTGAAATGTTGGCGAAGAATTTGATTAATTTTCCAGAAAATTAATAAATTCCAATAAGTTTTCTGAATTCCTTAGAAAATTTTACGATAAAACATATAAAAAAACTTCAAATACCAATGTCTGATCGGCAACGAAGACAATTTTTATTACATCTATGTTATGCAAATGATGTATTTTCATTCTTTTTTGAACTGAACAAAACGCATATTTTGGACGAAAAGCTTTTCACCAAGAAATTAAAAATAAGTATAACATTTCGAAAACGAGAACTAAGCCGCAGCTAATCCAGGAATCCAGTTTATCGTCCCAATCCTTGCGATATATCGCCAAACAAACAGGACATTCCAGAGCAGAGAGGAACCTATCCACAGGTGGTTCAGATGGTCTTTTTTCCCCGGTTCGCCAACAGCGCTGCGATAAAATCTGGCGCCGCACTTTACATACCAGAAACGTCAGCGACCACTTAGTATCGTGTTCCGGTATTGCCCTGCTTTCTCGCACATTTTATGTTTTTTCCGAGGAAGAGTTGGTATCCACGTGGGAGGTAGGGGGTTGCTCTTGTTGTTCTACAACAGTTAAGCGATTTTAAAAGCCAATTTAGAATCGATTTTAATGCTCAAGTTTTAGGAAGAAAGTCGTCGGTTTATTGCCACATAACGACAATATTAGGGCCATAAGCTTTTTTACGTGTAACGGACTTTCTGTAATTATTACATATGTAATGCTGATGCAATTATTAGGTATGTAATGCTGATTTAATTATTACCTATGTAATGCTAATTTAATTATAAACTATATAATGCTAATTTAATTATTACCTATGTAATGCTAATTTATTTATTACTGTGTAATGCTAATTTAATTATTACCTATGTAATGCTAATTTAATTATTACCTATGTAATGCTAATGCAATTATTATCTATGTAATGCTAATTTAATTATTACCTATGTAATGCTAATGCAATTGTTACCTAATTAATGCTAATGTAATTATTATCTACGTAATACTAATATAACTAGTATATATCACTACAACCAAATTAATTTATATTCCATACAATGGCAACTCGCGCAACGCATGCGCAGGAGGGTAGAAGTTCAAAATCAGCTGCCTTTAGGCAATGTTTTCAGGGAAATTAAAATCAATTACCAGGAAATAATTGATTATTTCAATTATGGGGAAACAATTGATTGTTATTTCAATGACAGGGAAATAATAATCAATTGTTTTTTGCACCAAAATGCAAGCTTTGTTATAATCGTCATCTTATTTCTTCTATCTTTTCACTGTACTATTTATAGAATACATATAGAACACGACTTCCTGGATTTATAAAAAAAAGTTAAATATTTAGTAGGAACAGCATATTTGTCTAAAGTTATATGCATTAATTCCATAACATATATCGCAAGTTGAACGATGGCTCAGAATATCCAATGGCAAAAGCAACTAAGGTCACATTGCAACTTATTAAATGTTATACATTCGTTCTTCCCAAGTTGCATTATAGAGAATCCTTAATCCATAAATATTAAAATAGGCAAGATTTTATAACAAGACAGCCTGTGATATCTCTTTCAAGAACATTCAAGTATGAAGGGATATTATTTAAAAATTCTGAATCTATTTTTTTAAAAATATGAAAATTTTGTTTTAAAAATAAAAGGAATAAATTAGGTCTATCCTATCCTATAAAGAACATTTGTGTGTGGAGAAATACGATTTCCAGTAGTATATCTATAAGTTTTTGTTCCTTAAAATGTACTCCAGCATACGGAAGGACATTGTTTAGAAAACATGACAAATTAAAATCATTAAATCACATTTAAATTAAGAAAAAAATAAATTCTTTATGCATAATTTTTTAAATCAAATATATATTATTTGCAAAAAAAATTCAATAAATTAAAAATTAATAAGACAATTTGTTACTATACTTAAAATGTGCTATTTTTTTAAAAGAAAATATAGATAACAAAAATACAAAAAAATTTCAGCAACTATAACATTTATCCTACCGGCATAACTGTACAATACCTTATAAATATAAGCAATATATTTTATTTTTAAAAAATATAATTTCAAATAATTATAAACCATTAATTTATATTTTTATCAATAATTTATCAAAACATAATAACAGATGTCATTAAAAAAATAATATTTTCAGTTGACTAAAAAATATCGTTAAAAGAAAATAATAATTGTACATTTCTGTGTAAGTACATAAACAAAAACTCAACGATAACTACTAAACCTCTTTCATATTCATTTCTTATCAAAACAACACAAATGTTTTTGTTAAGATGACACTGAATGCGGCGACCACATATATTACCTTTCTGCAGTCGAAGACAGCACTGTTTGGGCAACCATTCTTCCATTTACATTCTGCGGTAATTAATCAATTCCGGAATAAAAGCAAACCTATATTTATTTCTTTGGGAGAGGATGTGTTAGTAGCAGCAGCCAAGGCTGCAAAAGTGAAATGCCGAAAAAACCCTCGGGCGATTGACGTTCGAACCAGGTTATAATTTTGTAACTCGCTTACGAAATAGGTCACGTGATTTGGAAGCAGTGGGTCGCTCCCTTCCATTTCATGTGTGCCCTGAAAAAAAGGCACTGGGATACGGGCACTTTTTCAAAAGTGCTTAACTGAGAGCGCGCTTTGAATGTTTTTTCAGCTGCTAATATGGTTTATTTTTCGTTAACAATCAACAATAAGTTCGACAAACATTTCATGGTTATTAGCATATGTTAAAATATTGCATAATGGTATGAAATTCACTTGTCCATAAAATAAAGATATAGACTGATGCTTTAATTAAATTATTAACATATCTTAAAATATTGTACAGTGAAATGAAATTCAACTGATGTTTTTGCCCGATTTGAAATAATTGTTAATTAAATTATTAACATATTTTAAAATATTGTACAGTGGTATGAAATTCAACTGATGTTTTTGCCCGATTTGCAATAATTGCTAGTTAAATTATTAACTTATGGCTAATAACAAACGTTAAAATATTGTACAGTGGTAGGAAATTCAACTGATGTTTTTACCCGATTTGCAATAATTGTTAATTAAATTATTAACATATGGTTAATTAACATATTTTAAAATATTGTACAGTGGTATGAAGTTCACTTGCCCATAAAAAATACTGACTAATGCTTTTGCCCGATTTGCAATAATTGTTAACTAAATTATTAACATACTTTAAAATATTCAGTGGTATGAAATTCAACTGATGTTTTTGCCCGATTTGAAATAATTGTTAATTAAATTATTAACATATTTTAAAATATTGTACAGTGGTATAGTATGAAATTCAACTGATGTTTTTGCCCGATTTGAAATAATTGTTAATTAAATTATTAACATATTTTTAAATATTGTACAGTGGTATAGTTTGAAATTCAACTGATGTTTTTGCCCGATTTGCAATAATAGTTATTTAAATTATAAACATATCTTTAATTAACATATTTTAAAATATTGTACCGTGGTATGAAATTCAACTGATATTTTTGCCCGATTTGCAATAATTGTTAATTAAATTATTAATATATTTTAAAATATTGTACAGTGGTATGAAATTCCCTTGTCCATAAAAAATACAAATTGACGGATGTTTTTGCCCGATTTGCATTAATTGTTAATTACATTATTAACATATGGTAATTAGCACATTTTAAAATATTGTACAATGGTATGAAAATCACTTGCTCATAAAACACAAATATCGACTGATGCTTTTGCCCGATTTGCAATAATTGTTAATTAAATTATTATTAATATATTAAAAAGCATGACAACAAATTATACTTAAAATAGACATTAATTACTAACATATTTTCAGTTGATTAAAAAATATCGTTAAAAGAAAATAATAATTGTACATTTCTTTGTAAGTACATAAACAAAAACTGCCATGCTAATCATGCTATTCAATTTGAGTTTCTTTTAATATATCGTACGATAAAAATGCCACAATAGTCTCGATTATTTAATGGATTGAATAGAATTACAATGACAAAACATTCGATATATTCTCTTCTATAATTCTATAATTTTGAAAAGAACACAATTTTTTATTTCGAAAGACTAAGAATGTAGAAAAATAAAAAAAAAAGCAAAATAATAATAAATGGATGGGACGATATACAGAATACCCATACAATTTAGAAGTTAATGTAAGAACAAAAAGCATAACAGCAATCTTAAAAAATAAAATATATATAATTCCAAACGATTTCTTTTGAAAAACTCATTTTCACTTTGAAATAAAATCTTTGCTTTCAATAGACGATCTTTCAGATCAATTTTAATTATTTAATTGCATAATTATTAGCTAGCTAATGAAATTTAAATAAATATAATGTATAAAAAAAGCTCGTAAAAGAAATGAAAAATAATACGCATAAAAAAGCTAAGGAAAGAAATAAAAAATATTACGTATAAAAAAGCTCGTAAAAGAAATTTAAATAAATATTATGTATAAAAAAACCAGAGAATGAAATTTAAATAAATATAATGTATAAAAAAAGCTCATACAAGAAATGAAAAATATTATGCATAAAAAAGCTAGTGAAAGAAATTTAAACAAATATATTGTATAAAAATCACGTGGAAAATATTTAAATAAATATAGTAAAAGAAATTAAAAAGCTGTATAAAAAAGCTCGTAAAAGAAATAAAAAATCTAATGCATAAAAAAGCTCGTAAAGGAAATTAAAAATAATATAAATGTATATAAAAGAAATTAAAAATAATATAAATATATATAAAAGAAATTAAAAATATTATGTATAAAAAAGCTAGTGAAAGAAATTTAAACAAATATATTGTATAAAAAAGCTCGTAAAAGAAATTAAAAATAATATAAATATATATAAAAGAAATTAAAAATATTATGTATAAAAAAGCTAGTGGAAAATATTTAAATAAATATAGTGTATAAAAAAGCTCGTAAATGAAATTAAAAATAATATAAATATATATAAAAGAAATTAAAAATATTATGCATAAAAAAGCTAGTGGAAAATATTTAAATAAATATAGTGTATAAAAAAGCTCGTAAAAGAAATAAAAAATCTAATGCATAAAAAAGCTCGTAAATGAAATTAAAAATAATATAAATATATATAAAAGAAATTAAAAATATTATGTATAAAAAAGCTAATGCAAAATATTTAAATAAATATAGTGTATAAAAAGCTCGTAAAAGAAATAAAAAATCTAATGCATAAAAAAGCTCGTAAATGAAATTAAAAATAATATAAATATATATAAAAGAAATTAAAAATATTATGTATAAAAAAGCTAGTGGAAAATATTTAAATAAATATAGTGTATAAAAAAGCTCGTAAAAGAAATAAAAAAATCTAATGCATAAAAAAGCTCGTAAATGAAATTAAAAATAATATAAATATATATAAAAGAAATTAAAAATATTATGTATAAAAGCTAATGCAAAATATTTTAAATAAATATAGTGTATAAAAAGCTCGTAAAAGAAATAAAAAATCTAATGCATAAAAAGCTCGTAAATGAAATTAAAATAATATAAATATATATAAAAGAAATTAAAAATATTATGTATAAAAAGCTAAAAATATTTAAATAAATATAGTGTATAAAAAGCTCGTAAAAGAAATAAAAAATCTAATGCATAAAAAGCTCGTAAATGAAATTAAAAATAATATAAATATATATAAAAGAAATTAAAAATATTATGTATAAAAAAGCTAGTGGAAAATATTTAAATAAATATAGTGTATAAAAAAGCTCGTAAAAGAAATAAAAAATCTAATGCATAAAAAAGCTCGTAAATGAAATAAAAATATAATGTATAAAAACCTCGTAAAAGAAATAAAAAATATTATGTATAAAAAGGGTAGTGAAAGTCATTTGAATAAACCAATAGTTCAGTTTGTCGCTCTACGGTCACTTTTTGCACATTTTAGGCTAAACAGACCGGGACCTACAGTTTAACGTGGATTTCGAACCACTCACAAACATACTGAATTCGAACCTGAAGCCTGTGGTACCAAAGGCCAGAACGCTAGCCAATTGGCCAAGAGGCCGCAAATAAACCAATAAGAATAGTTCGTGAAAGAAATTTAAAAAAAATAAACAAATAAGAAACATTGAAAGTTATAAAAAATAATCATCAATGAAACGAAAAACTCCGTTCTCCAAAACAATAACCATAATTTTATTTGTAAAAAATTATTTTTATGAACACTACATAACACCCAATATTTCAAAACTAATATTTGCAACTTCAAATTTAACTGATTTAAAGCTTAAGCACAAATAAAAACCAATAACGGAATTGAAACCCGGGTCTTCCTAGCACCTAACAAACGCGCACTACCCTAGGTCAAGAACGGAATTAATTCCGACTTATAAGCCACATCATTCCAAGACAAAAATAAAAAAAGCAAAAAGAGCGAGCGGTGACAGACGCCAATATATCAGCAGCAGTCAGCATCAAATCATCAATGAAAACATCATTTTTCATAGGTCAGAACGTGATGACACACGGACGCTCGTGTGCTATTAGACACGCAGAACTTTTTCATCTCGATAAAAACTCAAACACTCGTAAAACGGAGAGTCCGAGAAAGAAGGAAAAATAATAAATTACGACAACTCCTCCACAATTTCCACGTTTTCAAGGACAAGTTCCGCTCAAGGCAGACGGAAAGAGAGAGAGAGAGAAAAAAAAAAAAAAAGGGTTAAGGTCTATATCAGCTGTGATTGATAGAATGACCCTCATTTGATATTTTACCAGATAAACGTAAGCACAAAATGCATAAATTACAAAATTTTGCTTAATGCTCAAAAAAAAAAAAAAAAAAAAATTGTGTAATTTCCTTTTCATGTATTATGCCTAAGATTTTATGTAAAACCAGTACAAAATAAAAGTAATTAATCAATGAATCTTTTAATATAACATTTAGTTGAAAAATATAATAAAGTATATCGTATTATTATTTTTTTCAAACAAAACGAAATATACAACGAAAATAAGACGAAATATATAACGAACATAAAGCGAAATATACAGGGAAATACATAACGAAAAATAATGAGAAAATTCTATACAATAATTAATAAAATAAAGCATTAATAAAAAGAACTTATCGCAAATTCATCAATAGTAAACTCATACATAAGAAAATTGCATAAAATATCACGAAACTTTCCAATTTTCGTTTAATTAAAATATAATTAATTGATTATTGTATAAAATATATGCAATATTAAATAAATATGCTATAATCTACAGACATTATATGTAATAAATATTTTATTTATATCAAATTTTCTTATGAATTTAAATTCTTTTAACTATAAACTATATTTATGGAAAGAAATTTAATAATAATAAAATAGCATATATAATAAATTCAGTAAATAATATATTATATGAGGAAGTCTGATAAGAAACAGTGGACTGTTATATCATATAAACTTAAATTTATGTAACAGTGATTGCATGATAAACTTACGTTTATGTAATCATATGAAAAAGTTCACGATTCAAAACATGTATATGTTTTGAATCGTTAAATTATGAGATTATCATTAAACCATTATGTTATTATCGTTAAATTATGACAAAATATATAATCTAAAATTATCATATTTAATAAATCTTTAAGTTTAAAAGTTCTCTTAAAAAATTCCTTGTTCATAAAATAAAAGCATAAGAGTAATAATAAATAACAAAAAGTAAGAATGAAATAACACATAAAATATTCATATCAATAAAATAACGCATATATAAATAACAACAGAATGAATAAAAATTTGAAAAGTTTTCTTTTTACGTAATATTTTTCAGTAACTTATACCTTAACTTACTTTCTTTAATTTATTTCGTTACTTTAATAACTATTTTCAGCAAAAAATAACTATTTATTAAAACAAATTTAATTTAATTAACTTAGCATAATAAACAATTTGAATTATTTATTAAATAACTTTAAATTGCATTATTAAATGCGATGTAAAACTAGTTGTAAATATTTTAATTATGGAAGTAATAAAAAAATATTTGCTAACTTCATTATATCTAAAATATAATAGATTTAATCTATCTACTTTACTATATTTTCTTATATCTAAAATTTTCTTATAAAATAAAAATAATTTTCCTTTAAAAAATATGGATGCACTAATAATCAATAACATATTAAAATAATTATCAACAATTCATTCAACTTAAAATAATGTAAATATAATTGAAATTTTCAATTGTTTAATGATATAATCAAGTTAAAATTTTAATCCATAATATCATAATACAAAACCTAACTTCACTTACTCTAAAAAAAGGTAATGTCATCCTCAATTTGAATAAAAATACAAATTTAACAAAGAGTTTCGAATGCAAAATTTAAAAAAAAAAAAAAAAAAAAAAAAAATTCCAAACCAAAATATTTTTGAGGATTTCCTTATCTTTCCATTATATTAAGAGAACCAAGTACAATTTAGATAACGCACAATGAAGCATGTCCCACTCCAGCATTATTATTCTCGAGGCTGACAATCCTGCTACTAAATGCATGTCGCGTGTTTATTATGGTGCTCTTCAACATGACAGATACAATTTTATCTTTTTTTCCCTCTAGACTTAAAAAGAAAAGAATATTAAACTGCACATAAAATTGTTCTTCTGTATCTTTTATTTTCAAGGATTAATTTTTACCAAAATATCATTTTTCTAATCTATAAAATTGGTCTCAGGCATGTATGATTGGATTGTAATGGAAATCGCAGTATCATTTACGATACCACTCACGAATATTTATTTATTTTTTAAAATTATGTATCATAATTCCCAAGTAAATATATTACTGAATTTTGCTCCCTTTCTTCTTTTTTTTTCCATACATAATTTTTATATGGGTTTTATAATAATAATTTTAAAAAAGGCCAAATATTTAGTGATGACCACAAAGTGTGCAGCGGTAACACTGGGTAGGAAATTCATTGTTCCGCTTCAAATGCTTGCTATGTAATAGAATGATTGTAAGAAGATTCTTTTATTGATAAAGTATATATTAAATTTAATTTTTAAAACTTAAACAGGAATTATTGTTTTTATTATAATTTTTTGTTTTTAACGAAATTCTCACTCAACTTGAAAATACAGGTAATTTTTAGTGTGGAATACAATTCAAAGACAAATATTAAGTATTTAATTTTTTTTAAAGAAAAAAACTAAGAATATATAATGCATTAGAAATAAATAAATAAATAATCTCAGTTAAAATTATGTAAGGAACCTTTTCGAACTGTATTGTTATCTACATTTTATATAAATATTCATGTAAATTTTTCTCATAAAATTAAAATTTTCATTTGTGGAATTATAATTTCATATAAGTAGAGCTTAGTTTCAAAACGAATATTTTTAAAGAAAACATTATTAAAATCTTAAAAAATTTTCTCGAATAAAAGTATGCTTATATTTAAGGAGAAATTCTAAACCGATGAAAAAATAATTAATAAAGTAAAATAGATTATATGCAGATTTTTTTTTTTTTTTTTTTTCCAATTCATAAGTACGACTTTATCAGAAAGTAATGGATAGCATGTTCGTAAAATTAATGCAATGATATTTACTAAGCAATAACTCTAATGTATACATGAATAATGTCAGAAATTTGATTTTTTTAAACAGTGGTAAAACGTGCAAATTTAAATTACTCCAAAGAAATTTAAGGTGCACGCTTAATGCAAATTACCATAAATAAACGTTAAAATCATTTTTAAAAAGCCAAAAAAATTCAATTAATTTAATTTTTTTAAGCCGTAATAACACGTGCAATTTTAAATAGTTAAAATTACTCCAAAGCATTTTAAGGTGACCGCTTATTGCAAATCACCATAAATAAACGTTAAAATCATTTTTAAAACGCAAAAAAAAATTTAATTTTATTAATCTAATTTTTTTTAGCCATGGCAACACGTGCACATTCAAATAGTTAAATTACTCCAAAACAATTTAAGGTGAACGTTTAACGCAAATCACCATAAATAAAGGTTAAAATCATTTTTAAAACGAAAAAAAAAAAAAAAAAAAATTTTTACGATCGCACGAACGCTGCGTTTAACCTCACAACTATGTAAAAAATAAAAAAAACGAATTTGCATTCATAAATGGATCATTAGATCTGCTAAAGTTTAAATGAATGAAATTGAAAGTAAAAGAGCAATTTTGAGAGAGAGGAAAAGAAAAAAAAAATTATCTACACACACTTTGTCACGAATTTCTCACACACGTCTGGTTCGAAAAAAATTAAGGAAAATAAGAATAAAATAAAAATTAATAAAAGAACAGGGGGTATCTTCAGAAACGAAGGTATAATCAGAACCATGAAAAAAACAGATATATAAAAATACATTGTAACATACGGTTCGGCGCTCTCAGTGCTATTATTTACAACTAGGCTACATTCCCTGTCAAAATGCACCCCCCTTTCTTTTTGGAACGAAACACAATGGTCTTTTGCACGGGATAGCCATTCGAAAAAAAGAAAAATAAATTATAGATATTAAACAATCCCACCAAACGATGCCGAAGGGTAACTAAAAACAAATGTAACAAACAATAAAGAAGAAACATCTTTTTGGCTGCTGCCTGTCAAGAGACTCGGCTCTGTCAGCAACAGTAAAGTCGAAACAATAAAAAAAGAAAAAAGGAGGAAATAATAATAACAATAATGAAAACAAAAAAAAATAAATAAATCATACTAACCGGAAGTGTGTGACTGACCTGTGTGGAGATTTGAACCCGAATGCCTACTACTAAAATCCACTTCAGGTAGTAAACCTGTTTCGCACTAAAAAACTTGTACTTTCAACAATTTTCTACTACGTTGTGTACAACCTCATGTGGCTAGGGCCCGCTAAAGGATGACTCGGAGAACTCGTCCTGTCGCTTTACGCGCGTAAAGCGTTATGAAGCGTCGTGCTTAACACGTTACCGAAACCCAAGTCACAAGGTTGGCGAGATGGCTGCGCGGAGTGGCGCCAACAGAAGCGCGCCAAGCCGGACCGCTTGTACCAGGAAAAGAGAAACGCTGCTACTACCATTTCTCTTACCTTTTTGTTTGGTAACATCTTCCGTTCACTCGATCAAACATCTGTCACTTGCGATTGTGTGGAGTAACGTCGGTGTTTGTAAACATTTTTTTGCAGTGAAAAAAAAAAAAAAAAAAAAGAAATCTATTTCAGTGGCTTTTAAGCAATGTGCAGTGAAGTATTTCACGGAAGTAAGGAAATATTTAATTAAATAATTTATGTATAACAGGAAAAACTAATTATGAATATTTATTTTAGGCATTGTAAATGAAGGTTTTGGTAAGGATTAATGTAAAATTTTGTATCGGAATGTAGAATTTGTGAAAAAAGGCATTTGGTTAGCTGATAAGATAGCATAATTTAGTCTTCTACAAAAAAAATTTTTTTTTCGAGTTTTTTTAAAAAAAATATTTATTGATAAGTAACATAATAAATTATCACCATCATTTGCACAACAGCCCCATGGTGGGCCAAGGCCGTCTGCGTACTGGCAGATTCCGAGACAGTAGATATTGATTTCCTTTCTACGGGGTAGGTTTGTCAGCTGGACGTCCAACGTTCTAAAGTCATATTTGACCCGGACCTACAGTTTAAAGTGAATTCCGAACAACTGCAAATATCCATGGCATCGCCGGAACTCGAACTCGCAACCTTTGGCACGAAGCGCCAGAGATAATAAATTACAATTTATTATAATACATATCAATACATTTCTACATATAAATTTGTAATAGTCATACATAGGTTGATATGTATGATATTAAAAATTTATATGTATTATACTTATGAATCGATATGTACTAAATATGTTTTGTTATAATTTGTTTTAATACATATCAATAAATAATGTTGTTGTTGTCGTATCACTCATGGAATGAGGAAGGGGGTTGCAGCTTCTGCTATGATGGAGCACTCGTAGTTAGAAATCTGACTTGGCTCCAGGTCGCTGAAGAAGGAGAGCAGTGCCTTCTGGAAGAACTACCCCGCATTTACGTATCGTATGGGAGAAAACCCGGAAAACTCCTACCGGGTAGTTCCGTTTGTGGTGAACATCACAAACGCCATCAAATCTCCTCGTTTTTTTGAAACAGTGTCTACAACAAAGCCGCCAGCGGATGGAACCTCAGCCCTAATGCTCACTAGCGGCTCACGTTGCCACTGAGCTACAAGTCGGGCATCAATAAATAATTTTTATAGTATACATATAATACATAATTAATAATAATTATAATAATATTAATTAAATTAATATTATTATAATTGTAATACACAATAATAATAATACATATATCAATAATAAATTATGATTTAAATTATTATTGACATGTGCATGTATTATTATTAGATTTATTAATATGTATTGATCTTATTTTATACGAAAATAAGATGGACTTAAATCATCAGATACTGCTACCGTAATTGACTGCGAGTTTAAATCAATATCGAGCAAGTTGGGAGTTTTTTAAACTCTGTATGTTTAACACGCATTGTATTACAGTCCTCTTAAGAAATCCTGAATAGAAGATTCTTTCACTTTCAGAAACACATATAATTGACCCCTTTCCATCATTCTTCAAGGTGCTGCTTTGGAAACGCTCTATCTGCTATAAATCTTTCACATTAATGTCGAATGACGTCAATTCAAGTGACGGATATGAGAAATAAAAATATATCAACCCTCTAAATGACAATTTCTGATTTAATAAAAAATGAAACACCAGATAGAAATACCATAACTCGTCATATATTAAACGAACATGAAATAATAAAACACACACACATAAAAGAAAAAGAAAAAGTATATCTTCCAATCAAAGTGATCAATCTAAACAAGATCCAAATTATCGAACTTCTTTATAATGAGTAATCAATCAGATGAAAAAGAAAAAAGAAAGAAAAATAGAAAAGTGATTGCCACATGATCAGAATTTGGCCAAGATTTTTTTCTTTTTTTTTTTTTGGTTATGTGGAAATGGAAGCGAGCGTCAATTTCTGGGAAAAGTGTGCAAGTTCGTTGAGTTGATGAAAGACAGCCCGTGTGCAAGGAAAAAGGAACTTTTAAAAATAATATCGTTTGGGAAGGGGTGGAGAGGAACTGACCTTGACAATGCGAAAGAAGGAGTGTGTTCTCAAGGAGAGGGATAATTTTTCGGTTCCAGGCGGTTAGCTCCGAGCGCCATCAGTATGCAGCGCCATGCGTTTCAGAATGCGGATATGCTGCGCTCGGTGTTTGTGTTCCCTTCCACAACTGTTAGGGGTGACTCATTCTTTCTTTTTGGTTGAGCTGGACTGCGTCCCTCGTAAAAAAAGGCTTGGAACGAAGAAGTCGACGACTTCACTTGCTCGACTTTATGTATATTGTTCCTAGCACTATCAACTCTATGCATATTGTTGTTAGCACGATCAACTTTATGCATATTGTTCCTAGCACTATCAACTTTATGTGTATTGCTAGCACAATCAACTTTATGTATACTGTTGATAACACAACTAACTTTATGCATATTTGTTTCCTAGCACAACCAACTTTATGTATATTGCCAGCACAATCAACTTTACGTATATTGTTGTTAGCACATTCAACTTTTATATCGTTGCTAGCACAGTCAACTTTATGTATATAGTTGTTAGCACAACTAACTTTATTCATATTGTTGCTAGCACAATCAAGTTTATGCATATTGTTGCTACCACAATCAACTTTATGTATATTGTTGCTAGCACAATCAACTTTATGTATATTGTTCCTATCACTATCAACTTTATGTGTATTGCTGCTAACACAATCAACTTTATTGTCGCTAGCACAATCAACTTTATGCATATTGTTGCTAGCACAACCAACTTTATGCATATTGTTGCTAGCACAATCAAATTTATGCAAATTGTTGCTAGCACAACCAACTTTATGTGTATTGTTGTTAGCACAACTTGCTGCACTTGTGGCGTGACATGTTGCTTAAACTTTACGCATTAGTTGCAACATTTTCATTATACTTTAATTTATTTTAAGAATTTACTATAATAATAATGTACATATAATTATAATTTGGCGCAGATTTCAAATAAAATACCTATTTGAATGTAAAGTTGTCCACATAAAAACACCTTGCATCGAGCTCTATGCATCTAGCCTCTATACTATATCTTAAACATCGAGGCTTCTACACTATTACTACATCGCGGCTCCTACACTTATATATATCGAGGCTCTTACACTATATCCTATACATCGACGCCCCTACACTATTTCCTATACATCGACGCTCCTACACTATATCCTATATATTAAAGCTTCTATACTACCTACTCATCACAAATCCTATACTATCTCTTTTACACTGAGGCTCCTATACTCTGTGAAATCCGAGACTATCTCCTATACTTCACGGCTCCTATACAATCTCCTACGCATCGAGTCTCTTATACAATATTCTAAACATCGAGGCTCTTATATTATTTCCTATACATCGGGGCTCCTACACATCTTCTATACATCGAGGCTCCTATACTATATCCTATACATCGCCACTGCTATATTATCTACTTTACACAGCGGCTTCTACACTATATACTGTACATCGGGGCTCCTACACTATCTCTTACATATTAGGGCTCCTATACACATCGAGCTCATACTCTATTTCCTATTATACATCAAGGGTCCTATACTATCTCCAATACATCGAGACTCCTATACTACCTATTATACTCAACTGCTCCTACACTTTCTCCTATACATCGAACGTCCTATACTATCTCCACTACATCGAGGTTCATATTCTATGTTTTCTACTATACTATCAGCAAATTTGTGGGCAGTTACTTTTAAAATTCCTTACGACAGTTAGTGACATCCTTTCATCATCCACTGATGGGTTAATCGTGATATACGTGGCCCACCGAAGATAAAAAAAATAAAAAAAGACTTCAACTTTCAATAAAATGTAAAGATTATTATAATTAGATTACAGGTAAGAAAGATCTATTTAAATTTAGTTGCTAATTTATAAGAGAAAACACGTGAAGTAAACTCGACACTATAACTATTTACACTAAGAAAGAAAACACAGCGCAGACGATGGTCAGATACTCATAATCCTTTGTGCATGAAGAAACTGGACAACTTACTCAAAGGTTGATGCACGCCGGAGTCATTTATTATTCTAATTGCAGGTTTCCTACCTGGCCACTCATAGGAAGACTATACAGAGAGACGCGTGTAGTAATATCTCCACAAAACACGTTTCCCTGGGAAAATACCTCTTTAAAATATTAAACAGTGAAAGTAAATCTCAAGGCGATTCAATACTGCTACGCCTGAGATTATTTTAAAGAGTAAAAAAAGGCTTTGCCCGTGAGCCTTAACGTAAAAGTAGACGAGGGTCAATATTCGCCAGCCTGTGAAACCGGTAAGGTATTAAAAACTAGTATGCCGTTAACCATCCCACTGTCAATAATAGTTTACAAACCACTTTTCTTGCACTCCAAGCGTAAATTAAAGGACGAATTTTAATTGAAGGTTAAATATGTTTTACTATTTTTTATTCAAGAAATACTCACATTTCTGAAATTTGTGAGAGTTTTATTATTATTATTATTATAATTATTATTAATTGATTATAAAATTATAGGCTTGATTTGGTTTTGGTTTGTCGCTCTACGGTCATCTTGTGCACACGAGGGTTAAGCAGACCGGGACCTACAGTTTAAAGTGGATTCCAAATCACTAACAAACATCTATGCCACAGCCCGGATTCGAACCTGAAGTCTATGGTAACAACGGCCAGAGCGCTAGCCAATTGGCCATCAGGCCGCTATAAAATTATAGGGTATTCAAAGATACCTGTGTTGTACCAGAGTTGTTATAATACAAAGAAACGGAGAGTAATGCTTTCCGAAAAGACTTTTAGGGAAAACTGTGCTGTATTTGAGTAATAATTTGGTTTGGTGTGGTTTGTCGCTCTACAGTCAATTTTTACATAATTAAAGTTTTTAAAACAGTGACTGCAATCAACGTCGCTATTAGATTCCAATTTGAACTCTATTACACCTTATCTGCGTACGCTATCAGTGAGCCACGTCTGTCATAATAGTCACTGTCGTCTTTCAAAATAATGACTATAGCGCAAATCACTAATAGAACCGAACCTTCGTCCGTTTGTATGCTAGCTTGTGAATATTATCACTAGGTAACAACTTCTTCTTCTACATTGGCGCAACAGCCCCATGGTGGGTTAAGGCCTTCTGCCTACTGGTTGATTTCGAGACAGGAGATGTCTTCTTTTTAAAGGGTAAAGTTGTCAGCCCTACGTCGAACGCTCTACACTCATATTAGACAGTTAGCTACGGTTTAAAGTGGATTCCGAACCACTAACAAACATGCCATCGCCAGATTTCAAACCTGAAACACCAAAGGCCACAGCGCTAGTCAATTGACCATGAGGCCGCTGCCACAACATCAGAATGCAAACCCTTTTTAAAATACAAAACCGATTTTACACATATAAAAAAGAAAATATAAGCCTGCAGTTTTTCTATAATTCTGTGAAATACATGAAATCTACGTAATGCAAAACTCATTTACATTTTAATTAGTATATTTTATAATATATATACACTTCTTCAGTGTGTTAAACTTGTCGGTTAATGAAATATCGTATAGTATGATAAATGCATAATTTTAACCACTAGGTAAATTGAATTCAGCTCTTTCTTCGTAAAATATCATTACAACTTCCGTTAACATTTTGCTGTGCACAAAGTTTAGTAAAAAAAAACCACTTTTTTCAATTAAAACGCGGCTTCCAACAAAAATTTTGCGGTGTTAAATTATATATCGAACAAATTACTTTCAAGTAATGTTCCATCAGTTATGAATTTTACCACAATTTCCACAATTCGGTATCAATAAGCCTCTATACCACACCGCTCCATACCTACTGGAAAAAAGGCGGAAGAATCCTTAACTGTTTTTGTGACGTAAAATTTCGTGCAATACGTGGTATCTACTTAACTCTAAAACCATCAGGTCAAGTTTCGTAAATAGCAAGAATTAAAAAGTTGCAACCCTCTTGCATTTTCTTAATCGGTGTGCGTGGTTGAATTTGTCAGTGAAAGAAGCAACATAGTAGCATGATAAATGCATCAGTTGAACCACCAGGTTAGTTCAATTGGGTTGTTTCCTTTGCGGCATTTCATTACAGCTTCCGCTCCTCCTTAAATTACATAATAGTGACAGACAATTTTTAATGTTTTTTTTTTCCCTAGAATACAACCGAAGTGACGATTTTAATAAAAATTTTAGGATCTTGTGCTATATATTGAATAAATTACGTTCAAATTATACTCCATAAGTTATAAATAAATACTACCACAACTTTCATTTGGGATCAGTAAACCTCTTAAAACAGCACCAAAATCCCTCTCCAAAAGACAAAAGGGAAAAAAAGTCCCTACTGATTCTGCAATGTATAATATATGGGCAAGAAAGTAATTTTGGTTTTTTCTCTTTAAGTACATTGCATTTATTTCTCTATTTAAGTACATTGTATTTATTTCTCTACTTAAGTGCATTGTATAGTGCATTTTTTTTAACACTTTAGGCTGAATAAAACGGGATTTACTGTTTAACGTGGATTCTGAACCACTCGCAAACATCCATGCCACCGGCAGGATTCGAATCTGAAAGCTTGTGGTACTAAAGGCCAGACCGCTCATCAATTGGCCATCATGCCGCTGTCAGAATTTAAAGATTCAAGAGGATTTTAAGAGTGTTTCAGCATGAAAACACTTCTTAAAATCCAAAAAAGATTTTACACATTTAAAAAAGAAAATATAAGCCTGCAGTTATTGTATAATTCTGTGAAATCTACGTAATGCAAAACTCATTAACATTTTCATTAGTATATTACACAAGTGTGTTAAATTTGCTGCAAATGAAACATCATACAATAATAAATGCATTATTTTAACAACTAGGCCAATTGAATTCGGCTGGTTTCTTCGTAAAATATTATTACAACTTCCGTTTATCTTTACACAGTACACAAATTTTTCAAAAAAACCACTTTTTTCAATTAAAACGCGGCTTCACACAAAAGTTTTGCGGTGTTAAATTGTATATCGAACAAATTACTTTCAAGTAATGTTCCATCAGTTATGGATTTTACCACAATTTCCTTTCGGTATCAGTAAACCACTCGGAAACACCGCATCGTTCCTTACCTACTGGAGAAAAGGCGGAAGAATCCTTCACTGTTTTTGTGACGCATAATTCCGCATACAACGTGTGGTATCTACTTAACACTGAAACCATCAGGTCAAGTTTTGCAAATAGCAAGAATTAAAAAGTTGCAACCCTCTTGCATTTTGCTAATCGCTGTGCGTGGTTGAAGTTGTCGGTGAAAGCAGCAACTTAGTATAGCATGATAAATGCATCAGTTGAACCATCAGGTTAGTTCAGTTGGGTTGTTTCCTTTGCGGCATTTCATTACAACTTCCGCTCATGTTTTCACTCCTCCTCAAATTACATAATAGTGACAGCCATTTTTAATGATTTTTTCCCCCAGAATACAGCTGAGGTGACGATTTTAATATTAATAAATTTAGAGATCTTGAGTTATGTACTGAATAAATTACGTTCAAATTATACTCCATAACTTATAAATAAATACTACCACAACTTTCATTTGGGATCAGTAAACTTCTTCAAACAACACAAAAATCCCTCTCCAAAAGACATAAGGGAAAAAAATTCCCTACTGATACTGTAACCGTATAATAAATCAGGAAGAAACTAATTGCATTGTACGCGCATAATTTGTTAAGTACATAGCATTTATTATTTCTCTATTTAAGTACATTGTTTTTATTTCTCTATTTCGGTTGGTATATTTTGTTTCTCTACGTTAAATTGTTTGCACACTTTAGACCTGGATCTATAGTTTAACGTGGATTCCAAACCACTAACAAACATCCATGCCACCGCCAGGATTCGAATCTGAAGCCTGTGGTACCAAACACCAGAGCGCTAGCTAATTGGCCATCAGGCCGCTATTTCTCTATTTAAGAGTTTGTATAGTATATTACATTGTACATTGTATTAAATACAGTGTTGTTTTGGTGAGGTGCTTTCTTGTAAACCCGATAGTATAATACACAATGCCAAAGTCACCAGGTCAAGTTTTCAATCGTAAAAGTAAGAATTAAAAAAAAAAAAAGCCACGTGGAAGGGGAAGACGGAAAAAAACACTCGAATATGTAAATTTAAAACTCTTGTTCCAGATCGAGTTAAATTTGTCTACAAATAAAGAGTCATGCGATAACAAACACAAAGTTAATTTAACTTGATTTGTCCTTGTAGAGTCTCAATATTAGTTCCGTTCAACGTCTTGCTGTGCATCAAATTAAATTCTACACAAATTACTTTTCTACCAACTACATTTGTACTTGCACTTCTGCTGTATTTTTTGCATTATTCTTCAGCTAAAACGCAGTTTATGGGGTGTTCAATTATGAACAGAACAAATTGCTTTCAAATTAATTTCCATACTTTCAAATATTGTCACAATTTCTATTTGGAAACGAATTTTTTTTAAATCCAAATCCCATTCCATATGTAGGGAAATAAAAGAGAAAAATTCCTCACTGTTTCTATGAGGTACGGGTCCTGATTGCCGAGTGACTGGAGGTCTGGCGCTCGGTGTCACAGGTTTCGGGTTCGACTTCGACGGTGCCATAGATGCTCAAAGTGGTCCGTAATCCACTTTAAGCCGTCGGTCTCGATCAAATATGTCTGTAGGGAGCTGGGTGTAGGGCTGACAACCTTACCCCGTAAAAGAGAAAACATCCCCTGTTTCGGAATCTGCTAGTAGTTAGACGGTCATGGTCCAACATAGAATGTAGTGCCGGTAGTTATTTACGTGATGTAGAATTTGGTATAATATGGTGAATCTACACAATACAAAAGCTACTACGTAAAGTTTTCATTTGTACAAGTAAAAGATAATATTATAAATATTTACTTTAAATATGTCCCTTCTTATTGACTATGTTCCTAAATGAAGAATCATGTAACATAATAATTATAGTTTTTAGATAAATTTTTTTTCTTGGTACTCGTAGAATGTCATTACTTCTGTCAAAATCTTTCTTATCATCAAAATAAATTTATATAAAAACTAGTCTCTGGCATTTTTTCTTTTCTTACTATACTAACTACAGCGGGGTAACAACAAAGTTTATGCGGTTTTTAAATTACGATCTGAATAAATTACTTTCAAGTTTAACATTCCATCCTGTTGTAAATATTATCACAATTCAGGATCAATAAACTTTTTATAATCCAAAACACATCCCACACCTAGAAAAGAAAAAATTCCCCACTATTTTTGGTTGAGGTATAATTTTGTATAATGCGAGGTTTGGTTTGTCGCTCTAAGGTCGGTCATTTTGTGCACACGAGGGCTAAACAGACAGGGACCTCCAGTTTAAAGTGGATTCAGAACTACTGACAAATATCCATGTCAACGCCAGGATTTGAGCTTGAAGCCTATGGTAGCAAAAGCCAGATCGCTAGCTAATTAGCCATCAGGCTCTGTATAATACGTAAAACAATACAAAAGTCATCACATAAAGTTTTAATTTGTACAAATAAATGATAATATCATAAATACCTACATTTAAAATTCTTGTTCACTTTCTGATTGACTATGTTCCTAAATAAAAATATAGTGAAAACTATAGTTTTTAGATCAATTTTTTTCTTCTTTGACCTCTTAGAATCTCCTTACTCCTGTCAAAATGATTTCATATCATAAAATAAATTGATATAAAAACTAGTCTTTGGTATTTCTTTGTATTATTATTATTATACTAACTACAGCGTGGTTACAACAAAGTTTCTGCGGTTTTTAAAATCACGATCTGAATAAATTACTTTCAAGTTTAACATTCCATCCTGTTGTAAATACTATCAACAATTCGGGATCAATAAACTTTTTAAAATCCAAAACACATCCCACACCTAGAAAAGAAAAAATTCCCCACTGTTTTTGGTTGAGGTATAATTTTATAGAATACGAGGAATCTTCGCAATGCGAGAGAGAGACATCAGGTCAAGTTTTCATTTGTAGTAAAAATAAAATAAATAAAAAAAAAGTTCTCAAATATGTACATTTAAAACCCTTGTTCAGGGTCTGGCAAAATTTGTGGTTTCTTACCACAGGTGTGAATGACCTGCACCCTTCTTCTTCCGCGTGCAACTTCTTGCTGCTGCTGCCGCTATAAATTTTTATGAGTTTGGATAGTCGCTGTGTTTGAAGAACGATTGCGAAAAGAGTTCCCTTCCCACCGATGGAAAGCCCTTCACTGAAGTACGCTAGGGTCCTTCTCAAATTGCCAATTTCTTACCTGCATCCGGAGGAGGTCTCACTTTGGAATTTTTTTAATTTTTTTTTTATTATTTCGACATGGGTTCGGTTCGACTTTCTGTTTAGGCCCCTCAGTGTAGTACTACTGTGCCGAAGTTGCAATTATGGAAAGAACACTTTGGAACAAGACTATGTATGGATGGAATAGGTTTTTCAAATGTGTATCTGGTTGGGGTTTTTGGAAAAGGATCTAATTAAAGTTGAGCAAGGTGAATTTTTTTTTTTTTGTTTTTGTTGATAAGTTGATAAAACGGCATTCTTTGCCGCATGTCGAGAAAGGATGGCAGCGATATAGGTAATTGACTTGGTATATATGCGAAAAGTTGAAGTGAAGCCCATGTATGAATAACATTTGAATTCCAGATTATAAATAAATCAATAAAATAAAAAACATCAAAAAGCAGGTTAAGATCGATGATTAATAATTTAAAATTATTATACTTGCTTTAAATTAATATACGTCATATTGATCTCTTTAAGCTAACAGCAAATCTCTTTAAACTAAACAGTTAATTAATTAATAAATAAAATTATTTTTAAAATCTTTTTATTATTGCACAATTTTTAACTCCTTAAAAATATTTTAAAGCGAATTTAAATAGAAAAAGCGTTTAAAAATATGCCTATCATTTAAATAAACGTAAATAACGTTTAATCTGTATTATACTATCAGCAATTAATTAATTAAATTGCATTTGAAACTTTTAGTTATTATAGATTATTGTTATTATTTTTGCGATACGTCGGTGGGCCTCATGTTCCACTTACATATGTCACGAACAGTTAAAAAACGGTGAGTGTATTGCCTTCAGGGCGGACTTTAAGGGGGAGATTATAATACGACACAGTATAAGAGAAAAACCGGAATACTTCCATCAGATGGCTTGCCTGTTGATACTAGACACTTAACACATGTTGTCCCAATCGCATAACTTAATTTCTGAAAGCAGTGACTACAAGGAAGGAAAAGAAGTGATTGCAACAGACGCCAGAATTGGATTCGAACCACAACCCTACTTCACGATAATTATGTACGTTACCAATCGGTTACGAGTTGTGAAATTATTACAGATTTATTCTAAAAAAGGTTTTTTTTTATAGATAAATATATATGAGGCCCTTTCAGGCCGAACTCATCCTTATGGGAAAACTGTAGGACCCGGCCTAATTAGTCTAAACTGTGCACAAAATGAACTTAGTGTGACAAACCAAACCAAACCACAGCCACCTTTTGTTGAGTTCGCCCCAATGCCTCATATACAAACATTAAGTCTGCATAAATCACTTTAAAACTAACATATTATTGTAACAATATTAAAAATAATCTCCATAAATAAAAATAAGTATTTCTTTTTCTTCTCTGCTTCACAAACTCAAAGTGTTTGTTGAAGGAAAAAAAAAATAATAATCAAGGACATATTGAATATTTAAATACACATTTATACTATCATATTCAAATGACCTTTCAATACCCGAAGAAATTCAGACGTGAAATCACCGAGCTCTGTAAAATATCTGGGAGATTAAAGACCAAAACATCTGCTTCATTGGAAGATTTACTAAAAAGCTACAACACTCGCCCCCCCTATTCTCTCGTCAAATATAGCTGAAAAATAATTGATTTGCCCTAAGTTGACTCTAAGACGCTGACTTTGTATCGTGTTTCTTTCACTTTTAGAAAGCAGGGAGCTAGCTGCAAAGCCGCATGCGTCTGTCATTTCAAAAAGGCTTCAGCCCCGTCCTTGCTAGGACTAAATATAGGGCCTCCGTGTAAGTCAAAATTCCAGGTTTTATGTTTTACTCCGCTGATAGATGGATGCATCCTGGAGTAGTTGTTCGACAAAGTATACTTTTCTGGAAGATAAGAGTTCTGATTTACGAGAGTTAAAAAGCATCGGAGGGAAACGGTTTGGGTTTTGCCCTGAAGGTCAGTTGCCTTTTTTGGTTTTTGCCATTATGCCCATTAGAACATTCTCTTTTTTTTTCTTTGTGGCCAACACGAGAGTTTGCCGGGGGCCGAACTCAGGGTGGAGAGTGGGGAAAAACTGTTTCCTTTCACTTTGTGGTGATGGAATTTTAGTGTAGTATTTGCCCTCTCCGACAGGTGCACGGGAATGGATAAAAATCTTTGGCGGGTTGTCATTTCTGGTAGCTAATAAGAAACTCATTTCGAAGGGTTTTTTTCTTTAGTTCTTCTTCTGTGTAAGGCATATGGATGTGAAAAATAAACTTGTATTAGCAAGGATTTGTTTAATTTAACAGCACAGTTCGTTGATCCCCAGGGAAAGATAAATAGTATCAAATGTATCAGGGGAAGGAGAGAAGAAGAGTTATGTTTCGTAGTTATATATGTATTTAAAAAAAAGAGTTGAGAATTGTTCGACATTTGAAATATGTTCTTTACTAATGGAAAACTCGGAAAAAGATTCAGTTGGAATTTTTAGTAATAATCAGAATTGTGTTAATGACGTAGTACACAATCGTATTTTTTTTTTCTTTGTCGCTTTCACACTTTGTGCTAATATGACCGGGACCTACAGCTTAATGTAGATTCCTAACCCCTCACAAACATCCATGTCACCGCTACTATTCGAACCTGAAGCCTGTGGTACCAAAGGCCAGAGCACTAGCCAATTGATCATCCCCCCCACAATGGTAATCAGTAATAGGATTAGAAAAATATTAAAAAAAAATAAAAAAAATTAAGGAAAATATTGAAACTTCAGTGTAAAAGCTGAATAAAAATGTAGTATACGAAAAAATTAAGTATTGTACAAGAATTAAAAAATCTTAACCTAAAATTTTAATTCTTCAAATTTTTTTTAGAAATAAATATCTGTTTTTGTAGGAACTTTTATCTGTTTAATTTTTGGTGAGAATATTCCCGTAAAAGACTTATATAAGCTTATTTGTTGGTATTTGTTCTTCGAATTTTTAAATGTTAGTTCAGGAACATCAAAATATACATATTTGCTAATGAGAGATGTATGGTGTGAGAAATAAAGAAGAGAATTTTTAAAAGTTTTCTAAATGAACTGAATATATATAAATTGTTCAGACAGATTTTGCATCTAAGTTTAACTTCTTCATCAATGACGCGACAGCCGCATGGCGGGCGAAGGTCTTCTGACTGCTGGCAGATTCCGTAACATGAGATGTTGTTTTCTTTTAACGGAGGTAGGGTTGTCAGTCCTACGTCCAACAGTCATATTAAACCGTGATGTACGGTTTAAAGTGGATTCCGAACCACTACAAACATTATGGCGCCACTGGGACTCGAAACCGATAGCTGTGTTGCCGAGCATCAGAGCGCTAACCACTCGCCCATCAGCCCCCTCTCCCCCCGGCCTAAATATTCCCTATTTAAATTATAAAAAAATATTAAGCTAAATATTTAATATTTCAAAACAATGAGAAATATATTTAAAATATTAAATAAATTAAAGTTTCAAACCTATATTGCTCATTAATCAACTAACCGGCACTACAGTCCATATTGGACCATGGTCGTCTACTTACCGGCAGATTCTGAAACAAGATGTTGTTTTAATTTTTACGGGTAGGTTTGTCAGCCCTACATCCAACGCTCTACAGTCATATTACACCGGAACCTACGGTTTATTTAAAGTGAATTCCGGGCCACTATAATCAGCCATGACACCGCCGGGATTCGACACCGAAACCTGTGGTACCGAGCGCAAGTCACTTGACCATCAGAGTCCATACCTAAGACCACCAACTAACACCAATCAAATATATCCCCTATGTATGAACACTATAGAGTACTTTACTTAACTTCTCATATATATTTCTTTTTAACTCATTCCATGTTATATTACTGATTTTATTACACTTTCATCATCAGTAGAGCGACAGCCCCTATGGTGGGCCAATGCCGTCTGCGTAGTGGCAGATTTCTAGACTTGAGATGTTTTTTTACGTGAGATGTTTTTTATAGGGTTGTCAGTCCTACGGCCAACGTTCTACAGTCATATTTGACCGGGACCTAAGGTTTAAAGTGGATGACGAATCACTATAAACATCCATGGCACCGCCGGTTCTCGAATCCGAAACCTGTGACACCGAGAGCTAGTCACTTGGCCATTCAGGCCCCATATTACGTTTTACTAGTAGAAATTCAAATTTGTCATCTAAATATCTATATTATAAAAGAAGTGCAATTATTATTATGAATAAATATCTTCTGCAATAAAACACTAATAGTGAATATTTTTTTAACATCACGGGAAAAAAAAAAAAAAAAATCGCATGAAAAAATGATTTTTTTTGCAGAATAAAAATAATTTTGGTGAAAAATGAACGAAAAATTCTAAAAATCCAGCCAATATACACAAAAATATAAGAAGGTAAATTTCATCACACACCAAATAAGGCACTCGTCATAAGAAAGAAAAGAAATGGCGAGTGATAAGTCGCCAAATGTATCGATCTGGGCGAAACAAAAAGCATTTGAGTGTGAGGTCGAAAAGAATAGAACGAAGAGAAACGAGCAACTGGGGCGTCCTATCTCTTGGACATTAGGCCAAGGTTTGACTGAGTGAACTTAGGAATGGAAAGTGGAGAAACCGTCAGGGCAATGGGGAACTGTGTCTGGGCCTCTCAAGCACTTGGCTTCCCGGAAGTCAATCACAGAAATATCCAGCAAATTAAAGAAATAATCATGGAGATTATTAAAAATCTCTTTTGCTCATTAGAAAATTTAAAAATAATAAAGCAAGAAAAGAAAGTATGTAATTTTATACTTTTTAAAAAGATCTTCAAAAGACTTATTGTAGCGATGCCGCTACATTTAATGACATTTTTACTCTCTTTAAAAAGTTTTTAATATTGTGGAGGTTGGCTTCCCGGAAGTCAATAATAGAAACACCAGCAAATTAAAAAAATAATAATAATAATCATGAAGATTATTAAAATTCTCTTTTGTTCATTAGAAAATTTAAAATGAATAAATTAACACTAGGTAGTTTAAAGAAGAAATTATGTAATTTCATAAGTTTTAAAAAGATCTTCAGAAAATTTATTATAGTGATGATACTTGATACTACTACGTTAAAATGCTACATTCAATGAAATTTTTACTCTTTTTAAAGAGTTTATTTTTACCGTTAAAGTAATTTTAACTCTTATTCTTACTCTAGTAAGCTTATGAATGAAAAGTAGGAAAGTCATCAATGGGTCCGAGACTTTAAGGAGGTTGGCTTCCCGGAAGTCAATAACAGAAATACCAAAAAATTCAAAAAATAATAATAATCATGGAGACTATTAAAATTCTCATTTGCTCATCAGAAAATTTAAAATTAATAAATCACGACTAGGTAATTTGAAAAAGAAATTATGTAATTTTATAAAAGTTTGAAAAAGATCTTCAAAAAACTTATTGCAGCGATTCATAGGAGAATAAGACGGTACATTTAACGAATTTTTTACTTTCTTTAAAGAATTTTTATATGCCGTTAAAGTAATTTTAAATGTTACTGTTCAAGGTTTGACTAGGTAAACTTACGAATGAAATGTAGAGAAGTCATCAGGATTAATGGGGTAACGGTGTCTGGAGCTCAAGCTTTTCAAGCAGTTGGCTTCCCGGAAGTCAATAACAGAAACACCAGCAAATTAAAGAAATAAATAAATACATAATAATAATAATGGAGATTATTAAAATTATCTTTTGCTCATTGGAAAATTTAAAATTAATAAAACAAGATTAAGTGATTTGAAAAAAAAATATATAATTTTATAAGTTTTTAAAAAAAATCTTCAAAAACTTCCTGTAGCGATTCAAAGGAGAATAAAATGTTATGAAATTATCTTATGAAAATGTACAAATTTAAATGTTATGAAATGTAATTTCCTAAACGTTCATTTAATGAAATGTTGACTATCTTTAAAGAGTTTTTATATACCTTTAGAGTAATTTTAAATATAACAGCTCAAGGTTTGACTGAGTAAACTTACGAATCAAAGGTAGAGAAGTCACCAATAGCAGTAGGGGAACTGTGTCTGGAGCTGAAGCCTTTCAGGCAGTTGGCTTCCAGGAAGTCAGTAACAGAAACACCAGCAAATTAAAATAAATAAATGAATAAAAGAGATTATTGAAATGCTCGTTTGCTCCTCAGAAAATTGAATTCGGTATTTACAGTTTTCAGTACTTTCTAATCGATGAACTAAGCTTATTGATTAGAAAGTAATGGAAACTTGTTCTTTTGATGCTATAATTTGCATATCGATAAACTATGTTTATCGATAAATATAATTTATCGATTAGAAAATCGATCGTAAATCGAAATGAATTTCTTTCTAATCGATTATATTTATACACATATTTTATAATTTATTACTTTCTCTATTTTTTCTAGAATGCTATGTTTTGTCATGGTAGAATTTTTGAAATAGACTCTTAAGTCTCCGTTTCATTTGCTATAAAAATTAATAAAAAGGATATCATCTTTTAATGGGCAGTAACTAGTATTTTCTAAGTTAAGAAATACTACTTTTAATAAAAAAACTATCACCCCGTAAGTTTTTACAAACCATTAAAGTATCGCTATAACACTAAATTGTAAATCTCATTGAGCATGCGCATGTGTTTCCGCCTTATGTGAAATAACTAGGATTTTTTTCATTAAATGTAGCATTTCTTAACTTAGAAGAAATGCTACATTTAATGAAAAAACTATCAACCCATATAAGGAGTTTTTACAAACCATTAACGTTATAACACTAAATTGTAAATCTCACTGCGCATGCGCATGTGTTTAGGTCTTACGTGTTTTTCTGTCCATGAATCATTATAAGAATAACTGCTTTGGGTGCAGCTTAAAACCACTTCATACAAATTTCTTTCTGTCAATTTTTTTTTTTTTTTTTTTTCATTTATTTTTCCGCGGTTGACCCCAAATCGAATTTGGTGGTTCTCAAAATTGCAACGTAAATTCATAATTTTCCATGTGCAATAATACTCAATTTCTTCTGAAAACACCATATTGCAGAGGCTTCTATTAGGTTCTTCTAAAAATTCCCATTGATTAGTTTTGTGGTTTTGTTTTTTCTATTACCATAAGCAATTCTTTTTGGAATCAGTTGGTTTCCCCTCAATAGTTATTGAGTTATGGTAGTGTAATAAGCATAAAATAATTAAATCATCTTAACTCATTAAACTACATACAAATTAGGCTACTTGGTAAAAGAGAACAGAGAAACAACAGATAGAATGAATTGATTTTGCTGTATATATGTGTAAAAGCTGATTTGCTAACTGAAATTAACTTACTATGCTTTTCTATTAGAATTCTAATTCTATTAGAAATACAGTTTTATCTTTTTTTCCCCCCTATGTTAAACAGATCATCCTGCTATTGTGTCCAAAACGTAAGACCAAATTTTCAATTTATAATTCCCGGGGCTTATGGAATTTAAATTTTTTCTTTTCTTTTTTAGGTTTCTGGCACTGTCCTTGACATCTGGGTGAAATTTAACGTCAAAATATTCATTAGTGTTTGAGTTACGCTTGGCTTTGCGAGGCGCTGAAACTGATTCCGGCGATTTTTGAAATGCATGAATTAATTGAGAAAAGAACTTGCATTACATTTTGTTTGCGGAAACGAATAGAATGCGGCAGAAGGCATTCGGTGAGCATTCCTATAGCGGAAAGAAATGTTTACAAGTGGTATAAACAGTTCAAAGAAGGCAGAGAACGCGTTGAAAATGAAGAGCCCTCCGGTCGACCATCAATCTCAACCGACGAAGCTCACGTCCAGAAAATTAAATATTTGGTGACTTTTCCGCCAAAAATGAAACCTATATCGTTCCTCAACCACCGTATTCACGCCGTGCAACTTCTGTCTATTCCCTGAACTCAAAAGACCACTCCGGGGACACTGTTTTGAGTCGATTGAAGAGATTCAACGTGAATCGGCGCACGTTTTGAAGGGATACTTGCCGATGACTTTTTAGCATGCATTGAGGATTGGAAAAAAAAGTTGGCGTAAATGCATTGTATCCGGAGGGAATTACTTTGAAGGCGATGAAATAAATTTTTAAGAATATATAAAGAGTTTTCGAAAAAAATAATAATTGCTCTTACTTTTTGGGCACAGTAGTATACGTGTAATAACTGATTTTCCAAATTAACTTACTATACTTTTCTAATTAGAATTGTATAAGAAAACACTTTTATCTTTCTTTTTTTCTCCCTATGCTAAACTGATTATCCTGTATAAAGATTGGTAAAAACATTTGTGTATGTTTTTATAAAATTCTCATCAAAAAAATAAAATTTTATCAATTTAATAATGACAAAAATGTGTAAAAGAAAATACTAATTATCTGCCAATTAAAAGATGGTATTCTTTTTTATTTATTTTTGTAGTAAAAGAAGCGGAGATTCAAATCCTTTCAGATATTCTATCAGGGCAAAACAAAGCATTCTAAAAAAAAGTGGGACAAGCTATAAATTGTGTATAAACATAATAAACTTCGTTTATTGATAAGGACGAAATAAAAATTTGTTCTTTTGTTACTGTAACGTTACGTTGTAAAAGATAATTTATTTGAAACTTATCTGCAGCAAATCTATTTAAGCAATATATATTTTGGATAGAAGAGAAACAAATATATCAGAAATGAATGGGAAAAAAATCGCAATTAAGTGTTCGATACAAAAAGCAACACATGTATAGAATATGTTTCGTTTTCTTATTGACTTTTAATTGAAGACTTTTCAGTTGAAAATGATACAACGATAACACATGGTGTAAATGCCATGAAAATATCTGATTTTAACAATGTTATATTCACAAAAAATATATTAAAAAGCACGCAATCTTCAACACTTTCTTACTTATTTGTTATAAACATGTTTTTCAATAGCGTTAGTTTTAATTGATTCAGTGTCATGAATAATTCCGATTAATAATAAAAAAAAAGAATGGTAAAACAATAACGTAACTGAATTGTGTAACGTTTTCAACGAGTTAACTCATATTTAAAAATAATGTTGAACTTTTACTTTACATATTACTTATTTAATTATACGTACTTATAACTTTACACGTCTTAAAATATCTTTCTTACACTTTTACACTTCAATTTTACACACATTTAAAATGTGACACTTCTTAAAATACCATTCTTATAACTTTTTGCATTTAAAATATCTTTCGAATAATTTTACATTTCTTAAAATATCTTTCTTATAATTTTACACTTTTTCAATTTTACACACACTTAGAATTTTACGCTTCTTAAAGTATTTTTCTTATAATTTTTTACATTTAAATTTAACACTTAGAATTTTACACTTCTTAAAATATATTTCTTATAATTTTATATTTCTTAAAATATCTTTCTTATAATTTTACACACACTTATAATTTTATACTTCTTCAAATATATTTCATATAATTTTACACTCCTTCAATGAAATGATTTCAATATTACCCTTCTTAAAATATCTTTCTTATAATTTTACACACACTTAAAATTACACACTTCTTAAAATATCTTTCTTATAATTTTACACACACTTAAAATTACACATTCTTAAAATATCTTTCTTATAATTTTACACACACTTAAAATTACACACTTAAAATATCTTTCTTATAATTTTACACACACTTAAAATTACACACTTCTTAAAATATCTTTCTTATAATTTTACACACACTTAAAATTATTTTATCTTTCTTTTATAATTTTTTAAAATTACACACTTTTAAAATATCTTTCTTATAATTTTACACACACTTAAAATTACACACTTTTAAATATCTTTCTTATAATTTTATTAAAATTACACACTTCTTAAAATATTTTCTTATAATTTTACATTTCTTCTTAAAATATCTTTCTTATAATTTTAAAATTACATTTTAAAAATATCTTAAAATAAAATCACACTTTATCTTTCTTATAATTTTTTACATTAAAATTACACACTTCTTAAAATATCTTTCTTATAATTTTACACACACTTAAAATTACACACTTCTTAAAATATCTTTCTTATAATTTTACACACACTTAAAATTACACACTTCTTAAAATATCTTTCTTATAATTTTACACGTCTCCAATTTTACACTTCTTAAAAAATCTTTTTTATAATTTTACACGTCTCAAATTTTACACTTCTTAAAAAATATTTTTTATAATTTTACACTTCTTAAAATATCTTTCGAATAATTTTATATTTCTTAAAATATCTTTCTTTTAATTATAAAATTCTTAAATTTTATACACACTTAAAATTTTACACACACTTAAAATGTTACATTTCTAAAAATGTCTTTCTTATAATTTTACACACAGTTAAAATTTTGCACTTCTTAAAATATTTTCAAATAATTTTACACATCTTAAAATATCTTTCTTATAGTTTTACATTTCTTCAATTTTAAACACACTTATAATTTTATAACTTACTCATAATAATTTTTTTTCACAAAACATTAATTTAAATCTATTATATTAATAGCATTAGACAACAATCACTAAATAATAAGACATTCATTTCTAAACTAGAACTTTTGTTCAATGAATTAAGACAATTAAATTACAAATGCAATTTGTACTTGAAGCTCAAAAAGTGCATTCAATTTTTTTCATAAGATTAAACAACATTTCAAGTGCAATACGTCAACAATGGGTATAAATAATGCTTAAAGAAATAAAAACATTTTCAAAAATAAACGCGGAAATGATTCCTTCATTGATTACAGTTGTATACGAACAAACTATTTTTTACCCAAGAAAGATACAAAAGTAAAAACATTTTACCGTTTCTGAACTCTTCAAAGCTCTTTTTTCCCCGTTTGAAATCATTAAATTTAACATTTTACCATAAAACTCATTTCATAAACTTCCCACATCAGAATTTCAAGTCACGAATTCGTAAAATATGACTTCAGTCAAAGCACATTTATATTTCCTGTTGAAATACTAGTCTTCCTTCAATGAGTTCAACGTTAAATTTCGTGCCAAATTTTAACCTACATCTGCGTTTATAAACTTTGTTAACCATTTGAGATTTGGCGATGTTTTAATGTTATTAATTTTCTTTCTTTTTTTTTTTTTTTACATCAAGAAAAGGAAAAGAAGTAGTTCAGATATTTCTTATGATAAAAATAAAACTCTTGGGTATTGTATAATACTTTTTAAAGAAGATAGCAATTCTATTATCACTCATAAAATATATGGATATTGTTGTGAGGGGCGGAGGTTTTTCGTGTCCTTGATCAATTTCAGTTTTGTTTAAATTTCTTTCATGAGCTTTTTACATATTTATAAAATAATTGTGTAATTGTTAAATATTTTAGTAAAAAAAGGTTAATCCAAAAGAAAAATTACTTTAGTCAGATCACATTTATATTTCCTGTTGAAATACTAGTCTTCCTTCAATGTTCAACGTTAAATTTCGTGCCATATTTTAACCTACATCTGCTTTTATAAACTTTGTTAACCATTTGAGATTTGGCGATGTTTTAATGTTTTTATTTATTAATTATTATTATTTTTTTTTCATATCAAGAAAAGAAAAAGATGTAGTTCAGATATTTCTTGTGATAAAAAAAAAAAAAAAAAATGTTTTTTTGAGTATTGTATTAAATTTTTAAAGAAGACTGTAATTTTATTATTACCCATAAAATATAAGTATTGTTTTTTTTGGGGGAGGGGGAGAAAGTTTTTCGTGTCCTTGATCAATTTCAATTTTGTTTAAATTTCTTTCAGGAGCTTTTTACAGATTTACAAAATAACTGAGTAATTATTAAATAGTTTAGAAAAAAAAATTAATTCAAAAGAAAAATTACTTTAGTCAGAGCACATTTATATTTTCTGTTGAAATACTAGTCTTCCTTCAATGAGTTCAACGTTAAATTTCGTGCCATAATTTAACCTACATCTGCATTTATAAACTTTGTTAACCATTTGAGGTTTGGCGATGTTTAAATGTTATTAATTTTTATTTATTAATTCTTTTTCTTACATAAAGAAAAGAAAAAGAAGTAGTTCAGATACTTTTTGTGATAAAAAAAAATTTTTTTTTTTTTCAGTATTGAATTAAATTTTTAAAGAAGACAGTTATTTTATTATTACTCATAAAATATATGAGTATTGTTTTGGGGAGCGGAGGTTTTTCGTGTCCTTGATCATTTTGAATTTTGTTTACATTTTTTTAACGATCTTTTTATACATTTACAAAATAATTGAGTAATTAATAAGTAGTTTAGTAAAAAAATATTAAATCAATAAAAATTATTGTAAAAGTGTTCTAAAAGATCGTCTGGTTAAAGCAAAGGCAGATTTCAAAGTAAAATGTAATTTTTCGAATTTTTGTTGAAATTATTTTATTATTATTTAATTTATTTATTTATTATTATTTATCCATTTAATAATTATTTTTTTAAAAAGATTGCTTTCATGTGTTTTGTTCTTACTTAAAATTCTAAATTTTATGGATAAACCTGTATATCGGTCTAGTTGATTATAATTTTTTTCATTTTATTTATTTATTTATTATTATTTTGCATTGGTGTTTTTTTTTTTTTTTTTTTTTTTTTTTTTTTTTTTTGTTGCTAAAATGTTTTTTTTACCTTTGATATAATTTCAATGAATGTACTATAAATCTTTTTATAAAATGCTTTAAAGAAATTCAATTTTTTTTATACATCGGAGATTCTCGTATGAACATCCAATTGATTGGTGCATTGCCTTCCAGGTGGACTTTTAGAGGTAACTGTCTTTCATTTGCGAACTGTCTTTTGTTTCGTCATTAATAACTGTATTTCATTGCTGGGGAAAACACAGAAAAGTTTCACGAAGTAGACTGACTACCGATGCGACATACTTAAATACATTGACACAATCTCCCTCGAATCTCCGGGTTTTGAAAGCAGAGACTGCAAAGAATGCCCCCAGCGGAATCGATTCAGGGATCTCTTACTTTAATAATTTATTTCATATTTTGATTACTAAAAGGATCTATAGTAGATTATTGTAATATTAACAACAAAATTAACAACAAATGGACATTTAATGTTTACAGATTTCATGCTTATGCTAAATTGTGGTGGCACTCAAAATCCAAATTTTGGATGAGAAAATGGCAATTCTTATTCGCTATGAATCTTTAGCTCTGTCAGACATGTCGTAACTTGATATTCAAGAAGGTGAATTAATATCATATATACTTTAAAAAATTGTTGTTTTATAGTGAGCATAGTTTTGCAATCATCACTAATGGAGTGTAATCAGTAATCGACTAATCACTAATTGATATTCAAGAAAGTAAATTAGCATCAATATTCTTAAAAAATAGATGTTTATATTGAGCAAAATTTTGCTCTGGCAATCATCACTAATTAACTTGATATTCAAAAAGGTGAATTAACATCAAATATTCTTTAAAAAGTAGATATTTTATAGTGAGCAAAATTTTGCTCTGGCTCCGGCAAACATAATATCACTAATTAACTTGATATGCAAGAAGATGAATTAACAACAAATATACTTAACGTTTTATAGTGCGCATAATTTATGCATCTTATAAATTATTGAATTCTTAAAAAATATTAAAATTAATTTATTCATGCATAAAAGAATTTCAGAGAAGAGAAATCGGGACAACAGTACGAAAAATTTGAGAAACATCAAACTTTTACTTCCTGAAAATGATTCATATTAACCTCTGATGCCTAAAAAACATTTCACCACATTTAATTAGTTGAACAGTTAGCTACTTACACAAACAGGTCAACAGATTGCTAATCCAACTGGCAACAATTTGTTATTCGAAGATTCTAATAAAGCGGATGTAATTCAACCATCAATAAACATTTTTGAACCTGAACAGATGTATTGTTCGTGAAAAAAAAAAAGTAAAAAAAAAAATTATTATTTAGTTCAATCGGACACACCTTGGTCCAGAAAGATCATGACCAAAACTATGAACAATAAAAAATATATACATATATATATATCTATAATCAAGAAGAAAAAAAATTCTGAACAAAATCAGCTGCATGTCACACAGTATTTTTAAAGACCCAGTTCATACAGATAAATTGTTCAGCAACAACAACTGGTTCACAAAGATGAAGGTCGAATTTTTTGACCTAAAAAGCTCAGAGACGGCGTAAAATTTCAGGTTTTTTTGGTGGAGTAACCAAACGGTGAATGCTGGACATCTATAGCCAATGAGTTACGAAAGCACGATGATGATGATCCTGTGGGAACGAATTCATCCCCAAATGCCCTGAAGATTAAATGATTGTTAATCCGCGCATTGTTGTACCTCGGGCAGAATTCATACGCGAAACATTGTAGCTTTGTTCCTTGAAATACCACAAATGATCCCATTTTTTTTTTAATTGGATGGCGTTTTATTATGCCATTAACCATATAACTATACTTCATTTGTGCATTTTACCAACCTTAATAGGTTAACGTTGGGCTTGATGGCCGAGTGACTAGCGCTCTGGCGCTCGGTATCACAAGTTTTAGGTTAGAGTTCCGGCAGTGCCATGCCATTTGTAGTGGTTCGAAATTTACTTTAAACCTTAGGTCCCCGTCTAATATGATAGGAATGTTTGGTTTGTCGCTCTACGGTCATTTGGTGCACACTTCAAGCTAATTAAACCGAAACCTACAGTTTAACGTGGATTCCGAACCACTCACTAACATCCATGCCACCTCCAGGATGCGAAGATGAAGCCAGTGGTACCAACGGCCAGAGCGCTAGCCAATTGGCCATCAGGCCGCATGATTGTGTGGCGTTAGACTGACAACACTACTCTGTACAAAGAAACCATTTCTGCCACTAGACAGACGGCCTTGGCCCACGATGGACTGTAATGCAAGGGAGTTAGTTTTTAATAGGTTAACCTAAGATGTATTGTGGAAAAAGAGGAACAAATATACAATGAAGAGTGATACAGAATTAATAACTGCTTTAACGAAGTGTGACAGAGAATCAATAATAATTAATTTTTATAGACTCACATTAATAACCCAATTTCTAAATTCTTTCATTTATATGTTCAAAAATGTGTTGTTGTTATATGTTAGAACACTTGGCAGAAATAAGTCATGATAAATAATGATTTTGACAAATATCTTTCTTTCACCATTTATATTTATGTATATAATTATCAAAATGCTATAACTTTATAAATTGAATGGAGTGTAAGTGATCTGGTTCACTAATATTAATCAGCTTACCAATTCTCATATATATATATATATATAAGAATACTAAATTATTATTATTATTATTATTTAGCGGCTTGTTGGCCAATGTTCTGATATTTTTAGGATTTATTAGAGAGTTTTTGCATACCGTACGTTAGTTACCGTAGGACGTCCGTTAGCTTTTTCTCCCTCGCGCGCATGCTCATAGGAAACTGAGCATGCGCGCGAGGGAGAAAAAGCTAACGGACGTCCTACGGTAACTAACGTACGGTATGCAAAAACTCTCTATTGTCTAAATAGCGAACAGAAATGGCTTGCAAATTGACCAAGCTATGTTGGGGCAGGCGCGAATCTAAAATTTAAGCCGGTACAACATATATTTCTTATCCCACTTGGTAAACAGCAACTTCTAGACAAAGTCCATGAACGAAGGTAAGTTTCATGGGATTAAGGGAATGTATGGGGGAGAGGGGGCACCCATAGGTAGAACCTGTCTGACTTGGCTTCGTGACGCTGAAGAAAGAGGGCATTGCCTTCCGGGAGGACTTTTAGTGTTAACTACCCTGCATTTTGCCTATCGTATGGGAAAAATACCGGAAAACTCCCACCAGATAGTCCAACGAACGCAAGATGCTGAACATCGCATAAGCCATCAAGCCTCCTCATCTTTTGAAACAGTGTCTACATCAAAGCCGCCAGCGGATGAAACCACAGCCCCAACGCTTACCAGTGGCGAGCGTTGCCACGAGTCGGGCGGTACAATATATAAAAGTCTAAAGATATTATTTTCGATCAATTTAAATATTAATAAACAAAATCAACAGAAATTAAGGGGAAAAAAAAAAGATTTTTTTAAGATTTGGAAGTAAAATTTTTAAATAAACAAGCAACTCAATAAAATGGATCGCTATGTTACTAAGTAAATAAAAAATAAACCAACTAAATAGTTGACAAGAATGAATTAGTAACTTAATTTATGAAAACTGTGCACAAGATTAAATAGTGTAATTCTATAATGATGTGTGACAATTTGAGAATCATTCAATTAAGAGAGTTAGCAATGAAATAAAAAAAAAAGAATTCGATTACTAGTTTACATCTCTCAGCAAATGCCAAATTAATTACCCAACATGTTCAATTTTATTTATTGAAAAAGAAAAAGTTACGTCGGCTTATCGTCTAATTAAGCTTATCGGCCCTTAATATAGAATGATTTAGTTACAAAAAAATTCTGAGTGGGATTGAAATAAATTCCTGCTTAATTTTAGTAACAGGCGTCATATTTCAGGAAATAGTATTCCTCGTTAATTGAGAACTGAAGTAATAAAAAGAAATGCTTGACAAGTGAATTTTTGATCATTTGACACATTCAAAATTATTGAATAAAGTCATGTTTAGCAATAACATGCAAAATGCAACAAAGAAATTAATAAAATTAAATTAATGACTTTATTATTTTGATATTTAATGTAATTTTTTCCTGATATATCAATAAATATCTGGTTTATCATAAAGAAATTCAGAAAATTCTCAGTTATTAGTGTAGTATATTATATATATATATACAACAGCGAAACTCAAGATCATTAAACAAATGCAAATACCAAAAGGTTAAACGGCTAACATCCTTTAATTAATTAAAAAACGATAGCGATTTCTTTTTATAGCGACAGTGATTTTTCTCTCTCTCAAAAACACTCTTTAATTAATTAAAAAACGATAGCCAATTTTTTTCTCTCTCAAAAACACTCTTTAATTAATTAAAAAACGATAGCCAATTTTTTTCTGTCTAGAAAACCATCTTTAATTAATTAAAAAACGATAGCGATTTCTTTTTATAGCGATAGCGATTTCTCTCTCAAAAACACTCTTTAATTAATTAAAAAACGATAGCCAATTTTTTTCTGTCTCGAAAATACTCTTTAATTAATTAAAAAACGATAGCGATTGTTTTTCTCTCTCGAAAACATCCCTTAATTAATTAAAAAATGACAGCGATTTCTGTTTTTGAAACGATATTTATTTTACGATATTCGATACTTTTTAATAAAAAAATGCAAATAAAGTTGTTAATTAATAAAAAATTATTAAATCAAATTATATTAAAATTATAATACTGTTATAATTAATTAAAAATTATAACAGTTATTTACATAGAAAATATAACAGTCGTATCTCCGCGAAATCGTTTGCAAGTAACCGAAAAATGGTTATTTTTAGAGAGAGAGAGAGACAAACGACTTCTGCTTGACACCATGTTAAATACTCGTCGTTCACTGGCAAAGGACTTTATCGTCTGGGGAAGATGGAAATGGAACAGCCCCCTCTGTCAAAAGATAAACATGCTACTCGACGCTGGAGACAGGGGTCGGACGGACAGGTGGAAGGGTGCAGAAGACACCCACCTTGGACGGAAAGGGGGCAGAGCGAAGAAGATGGATGGCTTTTTAAAAAGCAACCCGCGGCGTGCAGCGACGAAATGGAAGACTCACTTTTGAAAAAGTGAAACCAGTTAAGGAAAATTTGGGTTTTATTAAAAGATGGATCCGAACGTGACTCTGCCATACAGTGTAAGTATACGGAATCTTCATGTTGAATAGGAAGTTGAGTTTTGCGAAGAGGTTAAATAATTGTTGCTGGAGCTGAAGTTGATGGAACTGTTCAAAATGTTATAAGTCTATTTCATCCCATTGAATAAAACTTTGTAATAAAATTAATAATAATAAAACAGAGTCATTTAAGACGATTCTGACACTAAGCCCGTCAGGGTTCTTAAGACTATTTTATGCCTTTTATTTTCATCAGCATATAATCCATGCCTGTTTTTTGATGTACCATATGCTAATCATGTTTTCTTTTTATACCCATAGAATAAACATTACTTAGTCATAGAATAAACCAAAACGTTTTCCAGTTTTAAAGAGTTTTGTATGCCTCAATTATGTAAAAAGATTATGTTGTTAGTTTAAGATATCGGAAACCGGAAAGAAAGTTATGTATCTAAGAAATATGAAAAAGAAAGCGGCAATATTTTTCCAACGATTTATAATCTCAATACATGCTAGAGAGATGAAAATGTTAATCCGTATCCCAACTCATGAATATTAATATTAATATTTTCATATTAATTAATAATACTAATATTTTCATTTAAGATATCAGGCATCGGGAAAGTCATGTATTTAACATGACTTTCAACAAGCAGCGTATCGAGATCTTCATGTTGAATAGGAAGTTGAGCTTTGCTATGAGGTTGAATAATTGTTGCTGGAGCTAAAGATGATGGAAAGGTTGAAAATGTTACAAGTCCAATTCATCTCGTTGGATAAAACTTTGTAATAAAATTAATAATAAATAGATAGTAATAAAACAGGTTCATTTAAGACAATCCTGACACTAAGCCGGTCAGGGTTTTTAAGGCAATTTTATGCATGTTATTTTAATCAGTATATAATCCATGCCTGTTTTTTGATCTACCATATGTTAATCATGTTTTCATAGAAAAAAATTAACAAATTTTTTCCAGTTTTAAGGAGCGTTTGTATGCCTCAATTATGTAAAAGGATTATGTTGTTAGTTTAAGATATCGGAAACCGGAAAGAAAGTTATGTATTTAAGAAATTGGATGAAAACGAAACAGACAATATTTTTCCAACGATTTGTAATCTCAAAATTTGCTAAAGCGATGAAAATTTTAATCCGTATCATAACTCATTAATAAGAATATTAATTAAAAATATTAATAATTTCATTTAAGATATCAGAGACCGGAAAGAAGTTATATATCTAAGAAATAGGATGAAAAAAGAAAGAGGCAATATTTTTCCAACGATTTGTAATCGCAGTACTTATCAGAGAGATGCAAATGTTAATCTGTATCATAACTCATTAATAAAAATATATTGATATTTTTATATTAATTAATAATATTAATATTTTTATTTAAGATATCGGAAACCGGAAAGAAGTTATCCATTTAAGAAATTGGATAAAAATGAAAAAGGCAATATTTTTCCAACGATTCGTAATCTCAATAAATTTTATTCTGTATCATAATTCATTAATAAGAATATTAATGTTATTATGTGCATATTAATTAATAATACTAATATTTTCATTTAAGATATTGAAAACAAAGAAGTTACGTATTTAAAAAATAGGATAAAAAAGAGAAGCAATATTTTTCCAACAAGTTGTAATCTCAATATTTCCTAGAGAGATGGAAATTTTAATCCGTATTATAACTCATTAATAAGAATATTAATATTAATATTTTCATATTAGTTAATAATATTAATATTAATATTTTCAGATTAGTTAATAATATTAATATTAATATTTTCATTTAAGATATCAAAACCGGAAAGAAGTTATGTGTATATGAAATAGAATAAAAATGAAAATATTTTTCCAACAATATGTAATCTCAATATTTGCTAGAGAGATGATAATTTTAATCCTACCATAACTGATTAATAAGAATGTTAATATTTTCATATTAATATTAAATAATTTCATTTAAGATATAGAAAACCGGAAAGAAATTATGTATATAAGAAATAGGATGAAAACGAAAGAGGCAATATTTTTTCAACGATATGTAATATCAATATTTGTTAGATGATGAGAATTTTAATCCGTATTATAAGTCATTAATAAGAATATTGATAGTTATATTTTCATATTAATTAATAATATTAATATTTTCATTTTAAAATATCAGACACCGAAAAGAAGTAATGTATTTAAGAAATAGATGAAAACGAAATTTAAAAAAAAAGAAAAGAAATTTGCAATGTAATAAATTTAGAACGTCATTTACTTTGAAGGAAATCTACATGGTGAAATATAAAGATTCTTTTTACATGGTAAAATAAAAATATTCTTTTTACATGGTAAAATAAAAATATTCTGTTTACATGGTAAAATAAATCTACATGGTAAAATAAAAAGATTCTTTTTATTTATTTCTTCTGTAGGAATTTATTTGTATTGCATTTGACGATTACAAAAAGGGCTAAAACTAATCAAAGGAATCCCAAAAATAATAGGAAGAAATTCCCCAAAAATTTAGAAGAATTACCTATCAAACTTTTTGTCGAACGCTTATTAAAAATGGCGGCAATCATCTGCTAAAAGCATGAGGAAGAAATCAGGAATTACAAAAAGAAAGTATTTTAAATCCACCATGCATTATTCAACGAGAAATTTTCCAGGAATTATATTTATATTTCTTTTGTTGCTGTTCTTAAAAGTAAAAAAGTTTAGAAATAAAAACGAAATATTTGCAAAGAATTCGGAATACGATAGATTATTTTGCTTTTGCTATTGAAGTTTATCAATTGGTGATCATGTCAAATTTATGAAAACAATTCAACTTCCTTTTCAAAATGTAGAATTACGGTCTTAAAAATCATTAAAAATAAACAAGAATCGGATGTGCTTGAACGCTTGCATGCTGAAATTAATATTATACCGTCCTAGTTTGGTATTTGTGGCTGGTTTCTCGTCTTCACAAGGCGGAAAAGATGTGGGAAAAAAAAAGAAAAACAGGCATTGATTTTCTAATGCTTTAAACTATCGAGATACGTTCCTATACTTTCATCTATTATATTTATTTATTGTTATAGATCTTACGATAACATTTCTTTTATTGGAAAGAATATAATTTACTAGAATTATTTTTACAAAAAACAATACATAAACTGCGTAATCATTTACGTCTGTTTTGTGCTCTTTGTTTTTGTTCATAACAAAATATACCCGACTAAATTATAGTTTTTGTCAATCATTGCATTAATAATTTCAGATAAACTAAAATATTTTCCTTGAACGCTGTAAATATGAAATATTAATTTCAATAAAATAGGATTATATAGTGAATAAGATGATTCAAAAGTTATAATAAATGTTAAATCAAACACAAATTCTTAGGAAAAATAATAGTAATAATATTTGATTCAAGACATAAAATTTATATACTTCCGCATTTAGAAGGAAAAAAAATCATAAGACATAAATCTGAAATTTTAATTCAATAATTACTGGCAGTAGTCAATAATTACTAAAGAAAGTCTTATAATTACTAGTGAAATTTGAATTCAATAATTACTTGTAGTAGTCAATAATTACTATTGAAATTTTAATGCAATAGTTACTTGTAGTAGTCAATAATTACTAGTGAAATTTGAATTCAATAATTATTAGTAGTAGTCAATAATTTCTAAAGAAAGTCTTATAATTACCAGTGAAAGTTGAATTCAATAATTACTAGTAGTAGTCAACAATTATTAAAGAAAGTCTTATAATTACTACTGAAATTTGAATTCAATAATTACTAGTAGTAGTCAATAATTGCTAAAGACAGTTTTATAATTACTATTGAAAGTCTTATAATTACTACTGAAATTTGAATTCAATAATTACTAGTAGTAGTAATTCAATAATTACTAGTACTAATAATCTATCATTTGCGCGACAGCATACAATATTGAATCGTTAAAAATAATTTTCCCAAGGATAAAATCGATGAATGTTTTCCATTCCAATAAATATTAAATTTAAAAATAAAAAAATAAAAATTCGAAAATTAAATTTATTAATAAAGGATAAGATACTTAGCAATGTAAGTGAAATAAAATTTGTTATTTAAGTCTCATACTTGCAATTGAATCCTGGATTGGATATCTGGATATTGGATTAGGCTAATAACTTATATTCAACTGCGAGTAGTAATACATCCAACGGATTGGACAGAAGTGGTTTGAAAAGGGGAAAATATGCGACTTATAAATATTGGGTAAATAGAAATTTAAGTGAAATAAAATTTAAGTCTCATACCTGTAATTGAATTCCGGATTGGATAACTGTAGAAAATTGGGCTAATAGCTTATAGTCAACTGCGTGTAGTACTACTATTCAACGGATTGGATTGAAGTGGTTTAGAAAGGGAATAATACGCGACTTATAAACATTTCAAGGTTTTCCTTGTGGCGTAAGTCCTAGATAAAATAATGCAGAAATCAGCAAAATTTCTTGATTTGCTGATGTGGAGGGATAGGAGTATCAATATCAAATACACACATATCACTCAATTGTTAACTCTTTGCTCGGAAAGATGCTGCTGGTGTGATTCTGGTTTTTATCGCTATCAACGTAAATATTTGCTTGTCTCAGCTTAACTCAATAGCACTCAGAGTCAAGTCCATGGAATGTCCTTCGCACGAGCAATGGATACTGCAGATCTTCAGATAAGAGGGGTGGCGTGTCCTTCAATTGACACGAGTTCATTGACCATTTTTTTTTTGCGGCCTTCATCCACCATTTTAGTCAAATCAGTGTAAAGTCAATTTTTAAGTTAAGGACGCCGTGATTGATATTTCGTTTCTTTTAGTACCTACAAATAAATAGTTATTTGTTGCAAATGACAGTTAGAATCTGAACCATGGTAGCTGCAAGTGTGAAGAAGAAATCAAGTACGAAATCGCTCGAGGCGTCCTGTGAAGTCACTGCTTTCAGAAATGATGAGACTTAACATTCCTTTAAAATCTTAATTTTAATCTTAATCTTAACAATCCTTGCATAGACAGTCAAAGTACCTGGTAGAAGTCTCCGAGTTTCCATATATAAAACACACACACATAATTATATACACTCAAGAGCCAAAACATTATGACCTGTCAATAACGAGTTGGCCCACCTTTGGCGCGCAACACAGCTTCAACCCGCCTTGGCATGGATTAATACCACCACTTAATAGCAGTTAAATACCACTTCCATCTGATCACGTGCCTTCCACGTCAGCCAGGCGAGTTTATTGCAAAATGTAGGGGTGGTCATAATGTTTTGGCTCTTGAGTGTATATATATGTGTGTGTGTGTGTGTGTGCGTGCGTGCTATATATGGGGAAATCAGGAGACTTCTACCAGGTACTTTGACTGTTTATATATATAAATATATATGCTCCATCATAATAGAAGCTGTCCTCCTTTCCCTCCATCCATGAGTAGATTACTCACAGGATGACCATCCCGCATTGCAGGACATTGAGGATTAGACACAACACACACATATATATTCGTATGTATATCAATCTACGCAACCATATATAACAACCCACGGATGTGCTTTAAAAAAATAAGGGCATTTGCACTCTGAGAGAAATTTTTTTGCGTGACTGTCTTATATATCCCTAAAAATCCACCTATAGAGCAAATACCCTTCTTTTATCGCCCATCAGTGGGTTGTTCGTGGCATACGTAATTAAAACACGAGGCCCACCGATGTTCACCAGTAATAATAATAAAAAAATTATTCTATATAAAGAAGTGTCGCGAAATGCTTTATTTTTTAACTGTAAAGTTAAAATATTTTTAAAAAATTTCAATCAAGAGTAAATGTATTATAATTTTATAACAAAAAATTAGGCCAGCTAAAGAGCAGGAGGTCTATTGGTTGGTAGTACACATCAATGCTTTCAGAAACGAGGAGATTTAATGGCGATTGTGACAAAGTGTGTGAAGCGCATCGCATTGGTAATCAGGTTTTAGGTGGGAGTTTTCTTCAGTTTCAAATGCGAGAGTTGTCCTTAAAAGTCCCGCAGAAATAGGTAGAGAAGGGAGGAGGTCAAAATATTTTTAGAATATTTTAGAGATTGGAAAATTAGAAAAGGTTTTTTTTTTCTTTTTTTTTCTAATGCAGCTGGCAAACACTTAGACAGCTTGGTCTTGGATGCCTTAAGGCAAGCGCTGCACAGACGTTACTCACTTTGCATTACCCAGAGGGCGCGTGTAACTTGAAGATAAGCCACGGACGCGGAGTAACAATGCCCCCGCAATGCTCTACGATCCTATTAGAACGGGACCTACGGTTTAAAGTGGATTCCGAACCACTACAAACAACCATGGCACCGCCGGGACTCGAACCCGAAACCTGTGGTACCGAACGCCAGAGTGCTAGCCATTCGGCCATCAGGCCCACAAATTAGAAAAGGTTGACTGTATAATTTTAAACTGTAATTCTATAATTTTTAAAAATAATTTTCTTCTAAATTAGGTTTTTTTTTAATCCTTCGACCCAAACTGACAAAATTTATATTTAGTTACAGTTTATTTATTTTAGCTGTACTCAACTTAATGCGATTTTTGTCAGACCCATCTATCGTTGAAATATTACAGTTAATAAACTCCACATTTCAATAGTTTTTTGCATATAAAAAAAAAGGATTTACGATCACTTTTTCAATAAACGAAATGGAAAACAAGACATTCAATATAAAATAACATCCTCCACATAAAAAAATTTCCCATGATTAAATAAGTGATTTTCTTTCTCAATGCTTACGAAATTTATATTTTCACAGACGAAAAGAAAATATATATCTGGTAATAAGATTTGGCTTTTGTTTGTTAAAATTGATAATCTCGTGGAAAGAGTTGTGGATAAGGGAATCTTGTTGATTGCAAAAACAAAAATCAAGGTTTCAGTTGAATAAACACAGATTGTACTCTACAAAAAACAAACGCAGATTATATAAACAACAATTCCATTTTTCAAAATACAGCAGACAAGCAAGCTATGAGCATTCTTTGAAAAAAAAAAAACTGTTAAATCATCAAAATTACGTTAGAAAATAAACAGGAAGCAGAAATAAATAGAAGCTTTTTTAAAAAAATTCCAGATTTTTTATTATTTCTATTCAATTTTTAAATTATTTGAATTTTTGTGAGTGAACTTACAACTTTCGCCATTATAAACTTCATATATTTAATAATAACGTCATTATTTATAATGATGTAATTATAGTTGAAATGAATAAATGCCCTACAGAATTAAAATATTTTTCAATGTTAAAAATAATTAAGAAGAATTTGTAAAATTTAAATTGTGCATGTTGTCTTCTTCAAGGACAAATTTCTTAAAGTGGAAAAAAAAAAAATTTTTTTGTCTGTTTACTTTTTATTCGTTTTATATATGCAACAATTCAAAGAACTAGAAAAAAAAAAAAAATCAATACAGCTCTACCAAAAGCTTAACAGTTTTGACACTTTTTATTTTCCTCTAAATACATCAAGTTCGTAATCCACATTTTTTTCTCTCTGTCATGACATCCTGGAAAAGTTTTAGTTCAAACTATTTATGATCGTTTTTATCCACATAATTAGGAAGATTTATTTCAGAGATTTTCATCATTTACAATATGGAATTCATATTTAATGGCAATAATTTTCTTTTTCGTTTTTTTTTTTTTTTTTTTTTTTCCTTTGCCAAAACGACAAAAAGACTGTTGAATCAAATTGGCAAATTGTTTTACTTTTTGAAAATAAGAAAAAACGATTCTTGGGAGCTGGCATCACACATCAATCCTTTCTACATATACGAAGTTTTGATTTGGTTTGTCGCTCTACGGTCATTTTTTGCACGCTTTAGGCTAACTAGATCGGGACCTACAGTTTAACGTGGATTCCGAACCACTAACAAACATTCATGCCACCGCCAGTATCAGAAATCAGGATCACCCCCCAGGATTCGAACCAAAACGTCTGTAGTACCAAAGGCCGTAGCGCTTGCCAATTTGCCATCAGGCAGCTACGAAATTTTGAAGTTGGTAATGAATTGATGAGAATATCTCATATAACTTAAAGACTTCTTCCTCCTCAAAAATGAAGCAGCCTGATGACCAATTGGCTAGCGCTTTGGTCTTTGGTAACACACACACACAAAAAAATGACTGTAAAGCAACAAACCAAATCAAAAAGGAAACTGAAATTTCTCAAATCTAATTGAGCTCCATTTAAGTTTTGAAAAACATCGAATTTACCTGTAAAAATGAGAAATCCACTAATCTTAGTTTTAGAATATTGCCAATACGTGGTGAAGCAAATTGCCAACAAACCAAAGAAGAAAGCTCGTGGCAGAATCTGTGCATTCCTGGTTATTAGAACTTGATGAAAAGTTTAAAAACCATACATGTTATCTAAAAATAAGATGTAATCTACATTACGAGGCTAACTAACTAATTTCTCGGCACAACAGCCCATGATGGGCCAAGGCGTCTTCCTACTGGCAGATTCCGAGATGAGATATGAGATGTTTTCTTTTTACGGGGGAGGGTTGTCAGCCCAACGCTCTGCAGTTATATTAGACCGGAACATACGGTTTAAAGTGGATTCCGAACCATTACAAACATCCGAGGCGCAGGGGAATTAGAATCCGAGCTAGAGCTACAGACAACTAGTCACACGGCCATCAGGCGAATTACGAGACTTCTGAAAATAAATAAAAAAATGTATTCTAAATAAATCTTAATGAGATAAAAACAGTTAAACTATAACACGCAAATAAATTCATAGATATAAGTGATTAATTTCCTAAATAATGAAGATAGGCTTAAAAAAGACAAATTCGTCCTACGTGGTTTGGTTTGTAGCTCAACGGTCATTTTGAGCACACTTTAGGCTAATTAAACCGGGTCCAAGAGTTTGACGTGGATTCCGAAGTACTAACAAACATCCTATCAAACTACTGCATCCATGCCGACCCCCATCATTCGAATCTGAAGCCTGTGGGCCACAGGACTATCCAATTGACCATCAGGCCGCAATTAGTTCAATAGTAAGAAATATCTAATGTTAATATTAGTTGAAAACACCGCGCAAAAAATTAGCAGTTATACTGAAATCGCACTATTTGCCAACTACCCTAAACCATTCCGTAAAAAAAAAAATAAGAACTTCAAAAGAAATAAAGAAAAAAAAACTTCCTAGCATGGAAGTGATAAAATCTCTAACTTAATATCGATGTGACAAAACTGCCAAGAGGGAGGTTCAGAAAAAAAAAGTGCCATCCCACCTTCTTACAACAGTTTATCAATACCTTCGAAGTTCAACAACTCTTGCCTTCTTCTTTCTCCCCCATGTTTTTTTTTCTTCTAACCACCTCTTAAGAGGAAACGGGAAAAAATAAAAAAGAACCAACCCCATCATAACACACGCGACTGACTCGCGACCAAAGCACCCCTTCATTGGAAAAAAAAAATTGCCCCATTTTTACTTTTATCGGCTGTTTTTTGGCGGGCAAGTTCAGCGGGTTCATCTCTTCACCCCCGCCTAGAGGGGAATACCAGAAATTTATTTGGCGGGGGATCTTCTACCGAGAGGAAGGGAGCGTAGACCCAGAGGGGGGAGGGCTGGAAGAATCTGGCACAAAGTTATTAATACCACCCTCTGCGGGTTAACGTTCGTAAATCTCGATATCCGTCGGTGGGTGCACCACCCCACAGGAAAGGTTTACAAAGGTGCACGCACACGAGGTTGTTTGGGGAAGCGGTGGTTCTTTGGGGACATCTGTTGCCGGCCTTTGTTGCTTTGGGTGCTTTCTTGCGGCTGATCGGAGTTTCTTAAGAAGAGAAAATATGAAATTGGGTTCGATTAGAAGAAGCTTAACGTTTCACTGGCATCATTCTTCAAGTGAGTTCTGGTTTTGATGGATGCCGAATGCCAAGATTTCAATAAATGTGGCATTCGTCTTTGCTGTTCTCCAATGTCTTTTAAAGGTGCAGTTAGGATACTCTAAAGCAAAATGTTCTTTGTCCAGAATTAAGTGAAAATTATACTGCGCGAATATTTAATTCAGTTTTAAATAAAAAAGCAATGATGAAATCACGTCTAGTGAGATTTCCATTTTTTTATTACATTTCTGGACAATATAATTAAACTCTTTTTTTTTTTGCCACTATATAGCATTAATTTCAAATATTTATCATTACTGGTTGTCCGGAAGTACATTAAGTATAATCAATTAATGAGCTGCAGATTCTAATGAAAATAATGAGCTGCAGATCAATGAATGAGCATTCAGACTAAGATGTCCAATAATTTTTTTCCTTTTACTATTTCTGAACTTTTTTTTGACCTTTTAAATTTTTAAATGTTTATCATTACAGGTTGAAGATCACAAATACACCTAAGTGAATTGCTTTAGAAATTGAGTACATCCAAAATAAATGGGCATTGAGGCAAATGTGTTTAATGAATTTTACAGAAACAACTACAAAAACTTTACAACTACAGAAATAATATACTTCAAAATTCATAAACCTTACAACTGCTTATGGAAGACCTTATACAATTAAAATATACGGTACACGTGTCAAAATGTTTCATATCAACGTGGGAATTGAATGAATAGTTAAAACATTCAATACAATAAAAACAAATAAAAACAATTAAGATAAAAACAAAATTTTAAAATCAAAATTACAAGATGACAAATTTACAGAAAGATAAATTATCGAAGTTCTTCCTCTTTCTTTACTTCATTAAATATTAAGAATGTGTGTTAAGTCAATGACATTTACTTAAAAGATAAATGTAGGTCACAGTACTTTGAGTCATTAAGTATATCTGTTACTTGTTTATAGATGGCAAAACAAAGTCAACAAAATGCGATTCATCTCATTAGTTTTGCAAACAATTCATCTCATTAGTTTTGCAAACAATTCATCGACCAGTAGTTATATTTTTTCCCAAGAGATATTTGTAAATGAATCAATTCAATAATGTGTAAACAATTTAATAATCAATCGTGATTTTCTAAGAAAACTTGACTTTTCGTGAAGATTAAATGATGATTCATCATTAACTTTCAGATATGATACTTCAGTAGGTGCTTGGAATATTTACCGAAATACTTGAAGACTTCATTCATTATCGTGATAACAGCTCGCAAAAATGAACTCATTTGTTGATCTTGGAACATTCTGTAAACCTGCATAATCTTTTAAATAAATATTGTTTCCCCCTCATGTAATAAAGATTTATCAATTTGTATAAAGATCAATTCATGATGATTCATTATTCATTGAATCTTAATGATTAGAAATAATGTGTCATAAATGCAGATACTTGTCCAATCAATCTATATTGGACATTTACAAAAGGCATTATGGTATAAAATTCTGAGATTTGACTGAAATTGCTCAGCTGCAAGTGTGAAACCATACTGAAATTTATTAACTTTTTTTGTTGGAATGCCACATATATTGAAACCGAAATGCTCATACATCATTCGGTCAATATTTGAAAACTTATAAGAGACAGATAGAAAAACATATAATTTGAGAGTTTTGAATATTTCAAGGGTCGTAGTATACTAAAAGGCTGTTCATAGACAGACCTACTCTACATCATCATAATTAGATACTAGTTTTTTGAACACAATACATTTGATATTGAATTATTATCTAAAAAAATCTCTCTCTCTCTCTCTCTATATATATATATATCCCTACTCTGAATTTGGAAATCAATGCTATCCATCCATCTGACTCTATACCACAGCATCCACATAAAATGGTATTGTGTCAAATGCAGATACTTGTGTCGTTTGATGCCAATGCAGATACTTGCCCAATCGTTTAACATCAATCTATATTGGACATTTACGAAAGGCATTATGATATCGATTTTTGAAGATCCTTCGTTCAATATTTGAAAACATAAAAAAAATATCAGAGAGATAGAAAAACATACAATTTGAGAGCTTTGAATGTTCCAAGGATCTTCTACATCGTAGTATTCCAAAAAGCTGTTCATAGACACACCTGCCCTACAGCATTATAATTAAATATAGAGATAGAAAAGATACAATTTAAGAGCTTTGAATGTTCCAAGGATCTTCTACATTTGAGTATTGAAAAAGCTGTTCATAGACAAACAGCATTATAATTAAATTTTACATTTGATATTGAATTATTATCTAAAAAAACATCATTTTTTATGTAGTATATCTATCTATATACAGGGGGAAAGAGAGATAAAAAATAAAACTGATTACATAGCTGACAGATGCTGAATCTTTACCTCTTTCTTAATCCAATGGCTGATTTTTTTTTTTTTTTTTTTTCGCAGACTGCAATAGCTATTTCATTCATAACCCTTATCAGACTAATGGTTTTGGATGAGTTAATTTATTATTATTATGTTATATTTTTAGCTGCTGCAATGCTTTAGAGGTAAAGGAAGTAGACAAAAACCTATTACTTCCTCCATCATTTTTTTTCTCTCCTCTCCTTTCAAACACTGAACAACATAACTATTAAAACATAAAAAAAAGAACAAAAACTAAAAATTCAATAACCGGAAGACAAGAGAAAGGGCCTAGAGGTACAGAAATTTACCAGACTTGATGGAATGCCTAACCCGCGCACAGTATTAATATCTAAAATTTCGTAACCGCAAACAGAAGGGTGGTATTATTAAGTAATCAAGGTTCAATGTTCTTTTAGGATGTTATAGTCTGTCCGGGTTATTTATACTCAATGTCCGGCACTTAATTTTCTTGGAAAGTCCAGTTCAAAACTGCAGTCAATTCTGTTTAACTTGTGCATGCAGTTTGATCTGTGAGTCTTTGTTTTAATTACTATTTTTTGATGAAAATTGTTTTTTTGGAACTGAACAAAAGTTACTATTTTGCTAAAAGTGCATGCAGTGTATACGAAAAATGTGTACAGTTTTTATCATATTCACGAATTTTAATAAAAACTGTTTTTTGGAACTGAACAAAAATTGCTGTTTTGCTAAAAGTGTATACAGCTTTTATTGTGATTAAGGTTTTTTAATGAAAACTGTTTTTTAGAACTGAAAAAAAATTAGTATTTTTCTAAAAGTGTAATCAGCTTTTATTATATTTACGATTTTTAATGAAAACTGTTTTTAGAGCTGAACGAAAATTACTATTTTGCTAAAAGTGTATACAGCTTTTATTATATTTATGATCTTTATACGTCTCTGTATTAACGTCTCTGTAAACAAAATAATAAAATTTTATTTCTCTCAATCTCTCTCTAATATATAAAGATAGATTGAAATCAAACATAAAGATATAGTTATATACAGGGCCGGATTTTCCTATAGCCTAACTAGGCTTCAGCACTAGGGCCTCAAGATCATCCTACATTCAAATTGTTAGCAAAATTAGATTTACACTATTCTAAAACCAGTAAACACTACAGCACTGAATCAAAAATAAGGAGAAACTCTACACATATGAATAATAAACAAACATAATAAGTAATTTCCAAACTTAAAATGGGAGGTGAAACGGTCTCCTAAGTGGAATAGTCTAGGGCCTCTTTTCATCTAAATCCGGCACTGGTTATTTAATCCCGGCTAATGCCAAAGCATGAAAAATATGAGAAAAGTAGCCAGAATTCAGGCTATTCCATTTAAACACATCCCACCCAAGGTCCCCGCCGACGTGTCTGCTACGGGATTACTGTGCATTTAAGCCCCTTTATAAGCGGCATCTCAAAATATAGGATGGATTCTTGGATAGACCAAAATATTGGATAATATTTTAAGGAAAGCTCCTTTAACTTAGAAATCAAGATGTAATATAATAGTTTAAGAAAGAAATCAGACTCAACAAGCATACACTTATTATTATTTATTTTTTTCTAATGCAGCTGGCAAATAGACCGTGATCTTCGCCATAAGGGCTGCACCCTATGTTACTCACTTTGCATTACCCAGGGGGCGCATGTAACTTGATGATAAGCCACGGACGCGGAGTAACAATGCCTCCGCAACGCTCTACGATCCTATTAGGACCGAGACCTACGACTTTTAAGTGGATTCTGAACCACTACAACACCCATGGGCAAAGCCGGGATTTGAACCCGATACCTGTGGTACCGAGGGCCAGAGCGCTAACCACTCGGCCATTCAGGCCCCGAAATCAAGATGTAATATAATAGTTTAATAAAGAAATCAGACTCAACAAGTATACACTTATTATAGAGTATACTTATAAAAATGCATGCAGTTTTTAGAATGATTACGATTTTCAAACAATTCAATAACCGGAAGACAAGAGAAAGGGCTTTGAGGTATAGAAATTTAGCAGACTTGGTGGAATGCTTAACCTGCGCACAGTATCAATACCCAAAATTTCGTAACCGCAAAACAGAAGGGTGGTATTATTATGTAATCAAAGTTCAATGTTCTTTGGGGATGTTACAGTCTGTCCGGGTTATTTATACTCAATGTCCGGCTCTTAATTTTCTTGGAAAGTCCAGTTCAATTCTGTTTAATTTGTGCATGCAGTTTGCTCTGGGAGCCTTTGTTTTAATTACTTTTTGATGAAAACTGTTTTTTTTTTAACTGAACAAACTATACTATTTTGCAAAAAGTGTATAGAACTTTAATATATTTACGATTTTTAATGAAAACTGTTTTTTGGAACTTAATAAAAATTACTATTTTGCTGAAAGTGTATACAGCTTTTATTATATTTATGATTTTTAACGAAATATAGTTTGGTTAGCTAAATGAAAATGACTATTTTGCTAAAAGTGTATACAGCTTTTATTATATTTATGATTTTTGATGAAAACTGTTTTTTGAATTGAATAAAAATTACTATTTTTCTAAAAGTGAACACAACTTTTATTATATTTATGATTTTTAATGCAATTTCATTCTATTCCAAATCCAAATAAGCAGGGGATCCATTGCAAGATACACATTCTGTGCAAGCAGTTGGACTTGTTCTAAAAGAGATATAATGTTCAAGATCATACTTGAAAAACCTTTATTAAGATCCATTAAGGCGGACATTGAGTCGGTGAAGATAGTAATTCCATTCATTTGTTGTGATGGAGGTAGACTCAGATAGGCCTAACAGTGAATTATAGAACTGATGAATAAATTATGTGTGGTTATGCATTTAATGATTAATAATTCATTCTGTGAATTTAGCTTCGAGCTTACGAAATGCAAGATTGAAATTCTTACATTCTAATATCAATATCGTTCTGTAATTGGTTGGTGGCAATCATTAAGTAAGCATGTTTTGCTTGCACATTTAGTTCTGTCATTTGGTATTTAGTTTTGATCTTAGAAGGAATCATAACTTTAGATTTAGTCAAGGCATTTGTATCTGCAAGGGAAGTAGGAATAGCAGTATGATCCAGACTTTTGACAAAAGTATAAATCCAACCTCTCGTGGCAATGGCAATCCGTCTCTTCATAAGAAATCAAGGAATACAATTTACTTCTTTGTTAAAAAGTATTAAAATAAAAAAATCTTCTTCGAAAAATGAATATCATCTCTCAAAAAAAAAAAAAAAACCTTCCCTTTAACTTGAAAGGAAAACTCGAGCTTCACCAAAAAGGAAAATTTTTTCCACATGGCTTGCAGATCAGAGGGGGGAGTAGGGGGTGAAGCGTGTCACCTGGTTTAGCGCCATGTGCCGATGTAAGACGCCGGAGAAGCGTGTGACACACTTTGGGCACACGACCGAACGCCTTTGCTGCAATGAAAGGAAATTTGAATAGGGTTCTTTTCATGGACGAGGGTCGAGGCACTTTCATCTCACCGAGGTGGGGGAAACAGTTCGCCCAAGTTGGTTTTTCGCTCCCAAAAGTGGGTCCGCTATGAACAGCGTTTCAGTGTATTGTAACTGCTAGTCATACTTGTTAAAAAAAAAAAAGTTTTATTATTATTATTTTAGCAGACCTCTATTATTATTTTAGCAGATCTCTAGATTATTTTAGCAGACCTCTAGATTATTTTAGCAGACCTCTATAATTATTTTTGCAGACCTGTAAATTATTATTTTAGATTATTAGATTATTTTAGCAGATCTGTAGATTTTAGCAGACCTCTATTATTATTTTATCAGATCTCTAGATTTTAGCAGACCTCTATTATTATTTTATCAGAGCTCTAGATTATTATAGCAGATCTTTATTATTATTTTAGCAGTTGCTTATTATTATTTTAGCAGATCTCCACAATTGTTTTTTTAATTATTATTTTTGCAGAAAATATTTTTATTACTGTTTTTTTATTATTATATAAGCTTTGATTAAAGCAAATAAAAAAAAAATAATAATATTATTACGAACAAATATGGAATTGACTAAATAAAGCATTCATTTTTGTCTAAGAATTCCCAATAAATAATTCCCAATTCCCCTAAGAATTCCCAATTACTGTTTTTTTATTATTATATAAGCTTTGATTAAAGCAAATTAATAATATTTTAAAAAATATAATTGGTTAAATAAAATTAATTTTTGTCTAAGAATTCCCAATAAATTTTACCCCCTATTTTTTATTTTTTTGACTCATTTTTTTCTCTACAATATTTTCTACTTTGTTTTCCACTTTTCATACTTTACTATATATTTTTCTTTTAATTTTCTACTTTATTTTTTCTACTCCTTTTTTCATTCTACTTTAATTTTTCTACTTTTTCTACTTTACTATATTTTTCTTTTAATTTTTTTACTTTATTTTTTACAATAATTTAATTAATGGCGCCATCTGGTGAGCTGAAAATCTGAGGGTAATAAAAAAAAATAAAGTTATTTAATTAAATAATAATAATTAAAAATTTTTTCGTATTTTTGGGAAATAATTTTTACAACGAAACAATACATTCAGATAAGAAAAAAATGACTTTCTAAGCATTTCAGTTTTTAAATTATGGTGGATCATACACGTATAATCCATTTATATTTATAAAGTAATGTTAGTTAATTAAACATTTATTTAATTAAAAAAATTTATAATATTTATTTACATTTATTTATTTAATTAAAAAATTATAATTAAAAAAAAAATTATTTTTGGCAAAGAATTTGTGAAACGAAACAATAAATTCAAATAAGAAAAAAACGAATTTCAAAGCATTATAGTTTTTAAGTTATGGTGGAAAATACATGCAAACATAATCCATTTACACTGAAGTGACAAAAGTCATGGGATACCTCTTAATATCGTGTCGGCCCTCCTTTCGCCCGGCGAAGTGCAGCAACTCGACGTGGCATGGACTCAACAAGTCGTTGGAAGTCTTCTGCAGGAATATTGAGCCATGCTGTCTCGATAGACGTCCATAATTGTGAAAGCGTTGATGGTGCAGGATTTTGGGCACGAACAGACCTCTCGATGATGTCCCATAAATGCTCGATGGGATTCATGTCGGGCGATCTAGGTGGCCAGATCATTCGTTGGAATTGTCCAGAATGTTCTTCAAACCAATCGCGAACAGTTGTGGCCCGGTGACATGGCGCATTGTCATCCATAAAAATCCCATCGTTGTTTGGGTACATGAAGTCCATGAATGGCTGCAAGTGATCTCCAAGTAGCTGAACATAAGCATTTCCAGTCAATGTTCAGTCCAGTCGCACCAGAGGACCAAGTCCATGCCATGAAAAAACAGCCCACACCATTACGGAGCCACCACCAGCTTGAACAGTGCCTTGCTGACAGTTTGGGTCCATGGCTTCGTGGGGTCTGCGCCACACTCGAACCCTACCATCAGCTCTTACCAACTGAAATCGTGACTCATCGGACCAGGCCACGGTTTTCCATTCATCTAGGGACCAACTGATATGCTCACGTGCCCACGAGAGTCGTTGCAAGCGATGTCGTTCTGTCAGTAAAGGCACTCGAGTCGGTCTTCTGCTGGAATAGCCCAAGAAAGCCAAATTTCTCCGCACAGTTCTAACAGACAAGTCCCTTTTACGTCCCACATTGATTTCTGCGATTATTTGACGCAGTGTTGCTTGTCTGTTAGAATTTACGACTCTTTGCAGACGTCGCCGGTCTCGGTCGTTAAGTGAAGGCGGTCGACCACTGCGCTGTCCATGGTGGGATGTTATGCCTGAAATTTCATACTCTCGGCACACTCTTGACACAGTGGATCTGGGAATGTTGAATTCCCTAACGATTTCCGAAATGGCATGACCCATGCGTCTAGCTCCAACTAACATTCCGCGTTCAAAGTCTGTTAATTCCCGTCGTGCGGTCATCATCACGTCAAAACCTCTTCACATGAATAACTTGAACAGAAATGAAAGCTCTGCGAAAGCACTGCGCATTTATATTTGTTCTACGCGATGCTACTGCCATCTGAAAATTTGCATATTGCTATCCCATGACTTTTGTCACTTCAGTGTATATTTATAAATAAATGTTATGTATTTAATTAACTAATAATTTAAAATTAAATTTATTTACATTTATTTATTTAACTAAAAAATAATAATTGAAAAAATTTGTAATTTTGGCAAAGAATTTGTGAAATGAAATAATAAATTGATAAAAAAAAAATGAATTTCTAAGCATTATCGTTTTTAAGTTATGGTGGAACATGCATGCACACATAATCCATGTATAGATAAAAGTGTATTGAAAACTGTCATAATAGTTAATAATGACATTATTAGAAATATTTGCCTGATAATTCTATGGAAAACCTTGCAATTGTTCCTCTTTGAATTTCATTAAAAGATCTTATAGAAAAATTTATTTTTAAATTTTTAGCTCTGTCTGTATCAAAAAATGTACGAGATTGAAAAAAAAAAATAATGAAAATTATTAATCTTCAATAGAAAATGGAAGTTTTTTTTTTACTTTTATATATAGCGATTTATCAGTAAAAAAAATATATATTGTTGTATGTAATTAAACTATTTTTATAGAATAAAAAACATCTTCCACAAGAATATAAATTTGATGGCTTAGGAAATAATAATAGTATTATAAAGAAAAGAAGCACACTTTTCGGAGGAAAAAATTCATTAAAGACTTAAATTAATCTCATTATTATTATTTATCCAATCTCATTATTTTAATTGTCAGAAAATATTACATATTTTCAGAAAGACTAAGAAAGGCAATTTTCTATACGCAACTTCCCACCACTTAAGAGTGAATATGTGTCGATTTCCATAAGAACAAAATGTGTGTGTATCTAATAAAGTATTCATAAAATGTAACTGCTAATGAACGAAAATAACAAGAGTATTTAATTAAGTTTATAATTATATGATTATTAGGTTACTGTAACATTATATGATTATAAAGTTTCAAAGGTTACAAGGTTATTATTTAACTACTATGGTTATTTGAGGTTACTTACAAAAACATGATTGATTTAGGAAAATATTTTATATCTCAGTAATTCATCTAAGTTCAATTTTTTTAAATTTAAATTATATTATTTATTTAAGAAAGAGATTATTTTATAGGAAGATTATTATTTCTTAGTGATTATTTTATTTATTTAATTTGTTAACATACGAATTTGAAATGGAGCAAATATAATATTCATCATGTTAAGTAGTTTAAAAAGAAAAAAACAGATTCATAATTCAGAAAATTATTGAATTGTCTGATGGATTGAAATGACAGAATAATTCACAAAATGACTTCGGCTTACACGACGAGAAAAAATATAATAATTTTGCAACACAATTACATGAACTTAACGTTCTTCAGCATGTGATTTAATTGAATATTAAAATAAACGTTCTGCAGTAAATGGCTTAATCGAATTTTAAAATAAACATTCTGCAGTAAATGACTTAATCGAATGTTAAAATAAACATCCTGCAGTATATGACTTAATCAAATATTAAAATAAACATTTTGCACTAAATGATTTTTAAAGTAAAAATTTTGCACTACATGACTTTTTAAAGTAAACATTTTGCACTAAATGACTTTTAAAGTAAACATTTTGCAGTAAATGGCTTTTAAAGTAAACATTTTGCAGTAAATGGGTTACTCGAATGTTAAATTAAACATTCTGCAGTAGACTTACTTGAATGTTAAAATAAACATTCGACAATATATGGTTTAATCGAATATTAACACAAACATTCTGAAGTGTATGACTTAATCGAATATTAAAAACATTCTGCAGTAAATGACTTTTAAAGTACACATTCTGCAGTAAATGACTTAATCGCATGTTAAAATAATTATAACGGATATGAAAAAATATAAAAATAAAATAAAGTCTGTTTATCAGAACATAAAACAAATCACCAAAAGAAATATAAGAAGTGAAAATATATTCCGAAAATAAAAACATAGTATCAATGCCATGCATATACCAACCAAAACAAATATGCCAAACGATTTTATAACTTGGAATATTACCTTTTACATCTGCGCCACCTACTTAAAAAGTATCGCAATTAAAAACGCAAACGATATTGGAAAATACGTTGAATTGCAGTTACATAATTGCGAGACAAATGATTTCTATTAAAAAATGCGCACATTACAGCAACTTTTTTTCTTCGAATTTTCTAAAACCCGGTCCACAGTGCAGCATCACCTTGAATAAAAAATTGGTATATTAATCGACACCCTTCTAAGGCTATCTTATAAATTCAAGGGACATCAGGGTAGGCGGCGAGCGCCTACACCCTACTGAATTTCATTACTCGGCAGATCGTATCTTTGATGACAAATAGCTGTTTTCAATCGCCGATAGGATCTTTCAGCAGATGTTTCATCAAATATGCACACTTTTAATGTCACGCTTTATTAAAATCTATTAAAATCATAAATCATTCAAGGCATGCTAATTATTGGAAATAAATTTATGCAAAATGGAATCAGTGTTTGTTTTTGTTAAACAATTTTGTCTCAATTTTAATATACGGTATTTTGTTTTTCTTCCTTTTTTTATTTTTATTAATTTTTTTTTAAATAGAGAAAAATAATAATTCTTGTAAGAAATTTAAAAAAGAATAATAATAATAGTAATAGTGTTAGATATAAGATAATAATAATAATAGAGAATAATAATATTTAAATAAAATTAGACATTTAAAAGACATAACAATAATAATAGGCACAATAATAACAATATTTAAATAAAATTAGACATTTAAAACACGCGATGAAATCATTCATGAAATCATAAAAACATGTAAAATAATTTCATGTGATATTTTTAAGAAAAATTGCAAATTTCTTCAAGTTAAAATCGTGAGATTTCTTCAAATCTTTCGATTTTTTCTTCTTTTTAAATAACAAATGTATTGCAACAGTTATTAAAAATTTTGTATCCAAAAATATTGACTATATTATAAATCTGGCTTTAAATCATAAAAAAATTGTCAGTAAAAGTTTATTAAATAATACATGGAAAAAGAAAAAAAAAAAAGGACTTTTCGTTTAATTAATTAGTGTTAACAAGAAAATAATTTCTTTTATAAAAACAAACTGTCTCACAGTAAAAACAAAATTCTGTTCATCAAAATTGATCTGATATTGAAATTAAGATTTTCTTCTGTTGTTTTTGGTATTATTGTAATCATGAACATTAGAATTTATTATACTGAGAAACAACTTGGAAGAAATTTGCAGTTTTTCTTAAAAATATCATATTAGGAAATTATTTTACATATTTTTATGATTTCATGGATAAATTCATTGCTACTTTTAAATGTCTGATTTTATTTAAATATTATTATGTAATTAATATTCTCTAATATTATTATTATTGTCTTTTAAATATATAATTTTATTTAAATTTTATTATATTATTATGATTGTATAATAATATTATTATTATTCTCTAATATTATTGCTATTATTATTTTTTTTAAATATTTCTGACAAAAATTATTATTTTTCTCTGTTTAGAAATGATTTTTATTGGCGAAATTGAGAAATAAATTAAAGCAATAAATAGAATTATATAAAATTTAAAAAATAAAATATATATATGAAGATTTATAAATAAGAAGATAAATGTCAATTTCATTAAAGGAAACGTATTGAAAATTTATTGAAGAATAGAAGAATATTGAAGAATTTCAATAGCTTTTTTTTTCATTTTGATATATCTCACAAATTTCCTTTCACATGTTTCTGTAAATGATAATGTTTTACATTAGCTCATTTTTTTTAAAAATAAGAGATATCACAATTACAGACATATATTAGACATATTTTTATTCCATAAATCGTGGTTAAAATTATACGAATATTAATTAAAATATCGAAAATATTTTTAAACTTAAACAAAACACTCCACTCTTCCTGTATGTAACCCTTCAGAAATTCCCACAATATCCTTTAGAAGAAATGCTTCTAATTGCTTCATGCTTTCTTATTGCCTCCAGGATACAGAAAAAACCCCAAAAGCGAACTCATCTATGGGCTTTCAATTACGCCACCAGATATAACACCTGCACCACGAGAGAAGTGAACGGCTGTTGATTGATTGCGCCTACCTGAAACACAAGCTTATTGTTCGAGGGAGAAAGTCTTAAGAGAGAGGATTCCGTTTAAGACTCGGTGTCAAGGAACTCGAGGCCAAATACCCCACCGCGCACTTGAACTTCCCATCGCTGCTCGACCCTGCCTAACTGATTCGGTAGCATTGTTTCAGGCAGGGGTGGACAACGTGTCGATCGCGACTCACTCGAGCTCTTTCTTTAGTAGATCTCATTGGCTGAAACGAAAAAGTCATATTTCTCAGATAAATATTTATTCATCATCATCATCAGATTCATCATTAATTTAATGTCAGTTATTTTTTTTCAAAGAATATTCGAAGGAAATAAAATCCAATTAAGAATTAAAATTACAATATTTCAGCCATATTAAAAACATTTCGTCTTTAATCCATACTTAGATTCAATGTTGAATAAATGCTGATTTAATTATGCTTGTATAAATGATTATTTAATTCTAAATTGTTTTAATTATTCGATTCGAAAATTATATTCGGTAAGTTTAATTATTCGATTCGAAAACTATATTCGGTAAGTTTAATTATTCGATTCAGTAACTGAATTCGACTGTATTGATTCAAGCAGGGGTGGACAACGTGTCGATCGCGACTCACTCACTTTATTTTTATTTATTTTTTTCTTTCTTAGTAGAACTCATTGGCTAAAACGAAAAAAGCATATTTCTCAGATAAAATAAAGTATTATTTTGTTTTACATAAATATTTATTCATCATTATCATCAGTTTCCAAAATTTTTTTTCCAAAGATTATTCGAAAGAGATAAAGTCAAATCAAGAATTAAAAGAAAACTATTAATTTAACTTTAATAATAAATTAGTATTTCACCTCTAATTCATATTTCATCTATAATAATATTTTGTTAATTCATAATTAATTCATATTCATATTGGAATTCGGATTGGAATTAATTCATATAAATTCATATTGGAATTCAATGTTGAATATTGAAATCATTGTTGAGTAAATGTTGATTTAATTATACCTTCATAAATGATTATTAAATTCAGATCGTATCAAATGATTTAATTATTCGATGCGGTAACTGGATTGCATTGTTTCAAGCAGGGAATATTTTGTTAATTCATAATTAATTCATATTCATATTGAAATTCGGTTTGGAATTAATTCATATAAATTCATATTGGAATTCAATGTTGAATAATGAAATCATTGTCGTGTAAATGTTGATTTAATTATACCTTCATAAATGATTATTAAATTCAGATCGTATCAAAAGATTTAATTATTCGATGCGGTAACTGGATTGCATTGTTTCAAGCAGGGAATATTTTGTTAATTCATAATTAATTCATATTCATATTGAAATTCGGTTTGGAATTAATTCATATAAATTCATATTGGAATTCAATGTTGAATATTGAAATCATTGTTGAGTAAATGTTGATTTAATTATACCTTCATAAATGATTATTAAATTCAGATCGTATCAAAGGATTTATTTATTCGATGCGGTAACTAGATTGCATTGTTTCAAGCAGGGAATATTTTGTTCATTCATAATTAATTCATATTCATATTGGAATTCGGATTGGAATTTAATGTTGAATAATGAAATCATTGTTGAGTAAATGTTG